>CM040244.1:245378025-245920691 GCA_022545495.1 Chrysanthemum lavandulifolium
AACCACGTTAGAATCAATCGAACCATCTTTTTTCTTTTCTTCTTTCCCTGCTCCTCTCTAATCCAAAACCCAGATTTCATCCTCAAATCATGCAAAAACAAAAAAGCAAGAAGAAGCAATCAACGTCTAAATCTTCACATAAACGCCGAAACCCTAAAAGTTTTTTTGGGTTTATAGAATAGTTACGCACGATCTTAAATTACATGATAGTGATCTTAGTTAATGCGTTTAATAATGAGACAATAACGAAACCCTAAAAACGATTATGAAAAAATAAGCCCTAGGAAAACCCTAAAATCGTTAAAGATCTTAGTCGTAATTCAATCTAAACAAAACGATAACAACTAAGTATATGAATCGATAATTGAATTGCTGAATACATATATGAATGCACAAAAAGATGAGAATCGACTTAAGGTTTTTTAGGGTATTGTTTGTCACCAGAAATCGCCAAAGGGGTGGGAGGTAAGTGAGTGTCATATTCGTAATAACATTTTTTTCAGTTCACTAATTTGAGTCACAAATTCAGTAATATGCCATAAAGTTGAGTCAGTTCACTTAGTAAAGGGGATATTCGGTTAATAGAATGCAAACTTTCCTAATAAAAATCATCTTCTTTAATCTGCAAACTTTTATGGATGACTTTTTCTAGTGAATTCATCACAATCTTTTATCGGGACTTGCCTTGGTATATATGGATGATGGTATATTACGTATGATCCTTCTATGATATATATATATATATATATATATATATATATATATATATATATATATATATATATATATATATATATATATATATATATATATATATATATATATATATATATATATATATATATATATATATATATATATATATATATATATAGAGTCCGGATCTAGAAAAGTATAATTAGGTAGAAAAGTGAGAAAAAAAGTTACAGGGTAGATTTTGATAACAGTGGAAAGTTTAGGGTATTAATTTGAAAAAAGAAAAAAAAGTTGAGGAATCAGATAAAAAAACACACACGCTCCATTATCTAATCAGATAAAAAACAAACACTCTCTGTTACTCCATCTCCATCGCCACCATCTTTGTCGCCACCATCTCCATCGTCACAATCTCCGTCACCACCATCTCCATCTCCACCACTCGATTATTCAAAACCATAACTACATTCACTGCCGATATCATCCCACCGTCACTGAAGAAGCTTAAACCACCTAAACTACACACCAGAACATCCATCATACATTCGCTGTACACCATAAGAACATTGAAATCGAACCAGATATATAGATAACTGTAAGTTTTTAATTACAACTTTTTTAGTTTTTATGTTGTTTAAGTGCATCATTATGAAAATTATAAAATAATTAGTATTATTGTGGAATGGAATGAAATTTAATAAATTTATACGTATGAAATTACATTTTATTGCATCTTTATGAATAATATGTTATAGCATTTATTTGTCTGAATAAGTGCATCAGTATAAGGAATTTGATTTACAGATATATTTTTGTTAGATTAGAGCATATCGATATAGATTGATGCATCAATTGTTTATTATTATAGCATCACATAGCATGTTCGTCATCTGTTTGTTTTATTAATGCATCAGCCTTTAATGTTGTGATATCGGTTAGAATGATTAAAACATCAGGTTAAAAATCAAGGCATCAAGAGTGTATGGTTAGTGCATCAAGTGACAAATTTAGGGCATAACATGTGTGTGATTAGAGTATGAAATGAAAAAGTAAGGGCATCGATAGTTTATGATTAGGGCATCTCATGAAACGACAACGCTTTAATTATGTATGATTAAAGCATCATGTGATACATTACGGCATCCATTGAGTATGATTAGAGCATTTGTTACAATAGGGCATCAGTGTTTTACAATAGGGCATCAGTGTGTTGCAATAGGGCATCAGTGTGCAATGCTAATTTGGACCATGAGTAATAGATCTAGAGGTGGCAGTATGGGCAGTCTGGTGGGTTGGGTAACTGGCTTAAAATGGCATGGGCCGAGTCGATTACGGTTGACCCATGAACACATTAGTATTATTTTTTTTCCATCCTAAAACAACATTGTTACAATAGGGCATCAGTGTCTTGCAATAGGGCATCAGTTAGCTAGAATAAAATCACTTGCAGCATCAGGTATAATTCCATCTAATGACACATATAGTGACCACAGATCTGACATATTAACAACATATTTGGTAATCAGGTAGGTGCTTAACAGGTATTGTCGAATATCATATTTTTTTAGGGAAATCATATCTTGTTAGAACAAGTTAAAGGAATAGTTAATCTAGGTGTTTTCAGAATTCAATAGAAGACCTCTATGAGCAGCTCCAAATACGGGCAGGTTGATTAATGGGTCATAGCTAATACAGGTTGAAATCAATCAATTTAGTAGCATGTATGTTCCACACCAGGCGGTTGGATATTATCAACCACCCAACACTTTATAAACCTTATTATTACAGTCGCAATTAATAATGCATTATTCATTGCAACAAAACAACTTATGAAGAAATCTTTGCACTGCAAAGATTCCAGGCTCGTCCTGATCTTCTTCCTGATAATCGGAATGGAACTTATGAAGAAATCTTTTCTAAACTTTATGAAATCGGCTTGTCTTCGTGGAAGTAAGATTTGACTCAACCATGCCTTTTAGTGAAGAGATTGTGGTGGAATTTATGGAATGCAAATGATCCGTGATTCGATTAGTTGCGATCCATAGATATCCATCTCCGTCATTTCCATCTTCTTGGTCGTTTGAAACAAAGCGAATCCCGAGTTAATTACAAAGACTTGACGTTGTTGTTGCTGAGTAGCTCAAGCTCTTCATTTAAGGAATAAGAACCGATGTCAATGGTAAAATATGGGCTAGAACGCAATTTGTTTTCTAAGTGCCCGAGAGAGATAAGAAATGATTGATGATGACAAGTGGCTAGATGTGATGTTTCGTATATTAGAGTGACTTGAGGAATACCCATGATCGAGAATTGCGCCCACGTGCATTCATTTGTGTGGATTGTGTTGGAGCAAATTGAGCGAAATATGGCCATTTTTCGGTTGGTTGTAGAGGAGTTGTACTAGCCAACGAAAGAAACACGAGGTTATCATGATCATGATCGCTTCACGATACCCTCACTATAGCGATGCTTCTTCCGTGTATGACCTCCCACAATAGCTTTTACATTTTGTTCATCAATAAGTTCTTTTCTTGCAATTTCACAATATCAAATTTAGCATCCTTGAATCACACGAATAAATATATATGTTTTTAAACATTAATTTACACAATAAATGCCGCAGACGAGCTTGTTTCTAGAGTTATGAATATATAAAACATAAGGTGATTACTTTCGTTGTTAAAATCTTGAATTGCTATCTCAATGGCTACTTTCGCCTCTTTCCGCCTAGATGTTTGATCAAGAATGACCTTGATACTAGTGATGCTTACGGTGGTCGGTGATGCTTGAAGAAGAAACAAAGGAAATACGAAAGCAACCCAAAAGATGAGGTAACTTGCAAAATTATGCATTTCGGTAGAATCTTTAATGCTCTTTTCATTGATTCGGATAAGACATAAAGTTTGTGGTATATGGTTTAGAATGCATGGACCGAGTCGATTACGGTTGACCCATGAACACATTAGTATTATTTTTTCCATCCTAAAACAACATTGTTACAATAGGGCATCGGTGTCTTGCAATAGGGCATCGCTTAGCTAGAATAAACTTACTTGCAAAGATCGGTATAATTCCATCTAATGACACATAGAGTGACCATAGATCGACATATTAACAACATATTTGTAATCGGTAGGTGCTACTGTGTATTGTCGAATATCATATTTTTTAGGAAATCATATCTTGTTAGAACAAGTTGAAGGAATAGTCAATCTAGGTGTTTTCATAATTCAATAGAAGACCTCTATGAGCGACTCAAATCTGGCGAGGTTGGTTAATGGGTCATAGCTAATACAGGTTGAAATCAATCAATTTAGTAGCATGTATGTTCCACACGAGGCGGTTGGATATTATCAACCACCCAACACTTTATAAACCTTATTATTACAGGCACAATTAATAATGCATTATTCATTGCAACAAAACAACTTTTTTTTCTTCTTTTACTGCTTTTATTTTGCTTCTTCTGAATTTTGACATTTATCATTGTACTATGCCTGCAATGTTCATAGGAAAAATGAGCGTATACTGTTCTCTAGAGATAATGACAAGAAGTCGAAGAGTCAAAGAATGTATATATATGTATCCATGCTTAAACAAATAGATCCTGAGCAGCTTTTGGCTACATTTTCAAAGGTATCTTCAAAGATTCTATAGGTAATCTTGATTTATTATACCACTTCTGTTCTATAGGCAATCTTCATTTATTATATCATATAGTATATGTGATGACTTGATCTACAAGACTAACAACTTTTGATGCCACCTAAAATGTGTTAAGTTGTTATTTAGTATGTCTTAAACAAGTTGCAAATCTGGTGAAAACAATTGATTAAGCGGAAACCGCTTTTTCATGCAAACATTTCCTGCTTATCTTTCTTTCTAACGAAGAAACCGATTAGGTATGTCAAAATCCTAAAAGCTTTTGGAGCGGACTTATTTAATTGCATCCATTTGAGGTACTTTAGTACATCTATTTGAGGTACTTTAGTGCATCCATTTAAGGACCTTTAGTGCATCCGTTTGAGGACCTTTAGTGCATCTATGAAATGAAAATCGAGATGACAATGTGGAAAAGGTTGTTCTGGTCTATTCGAATAATATATTCTTATATTTTGTTGTATGTTCTTTGTGTACATCTTTACTACAATTTTCTCATAAACCGGCTTCTTGTAGAAAATGGAGGCAAGCGTGGTAGATGGAAATGGTCTTGGCCGGTCACATTATTGTTACTACTATTGGAGGTAGAAATGGTCAACCCAAACAAGTAACTGTTGATCACTTAGTTAGTGTACGGAATGAACAATATACTTCCATCAAGTGTTAATGTTTTATCAGCATGTCAAAGTGTTAATATTTTATCAGCATGTCTCTCAATAGTAGGTTCCGTTCTTTAAACATTTTAATTACTGAGACATTCTAGTTTAGCAATGGATTCCACATTTTCACTTATTCGCTTTTGCATCTTGCTTGAACTAGCCTCATGTCATGTCATTGATTACTTAGCTCAGTTTCCAGTTGCTTCATGTAATGGCCATATATGCAAATAACAGAAACTTTGCTAGACCTATGGTCGATATGAGAAATCAGTGATTTATGTAACATAGACTAAATGAAAATTTGTACCTTTCAAACACAGAAAGTTTGATATATTCTTACTTGATGGTGTTTATTAAATTTATGCTTAAAGTATGCCAATGTTATTATAGTAAATTTCTATATAAGTACTATATTTATTATGGTTTTATAAGAAAGACCTTCATAATATCGCACGCCTTTTGGAACCAACATCATCATCTACCAGTGATAGTCACATAATATAGCAATCCAGTACCTATATTTTGACGCCTAGTAGGCCTGGTCTATTCCCTTACCCTTAGAAGTACTATAAGTGATGAAATTGGAAAAACATGCTTTGAGCCTGATGCTGATGAAGTTAGAGAAACATGCAATACATGTTTGTTTCCTTTTTTTTTATCTTAGTTTAAAGTTAACCACTCAGTATTTGAGCTGGACTATGTTTTGTTTAATTAAGTAGGTTGAGTTGAAAATATCATCTTGAAATATCTCCAAGAAATAGTAAGGGGTGATGTGCGTTTACGCTGATTATGTTGATTTGAAGGCGCAATTATCAGATGTAAGTATTTCAGTGAACTGATTATCAGATATAATTTCACCTGGGTTTACTACTTGAAAATATTTTTGGTCTTTATTCAATAGTATAACTATATTTAACATATTTTAGGGGTTAAACTGCCAAAATGGTGCATCCGTTAACAGATTGGTGCATATGTTAACAGATTTTAGGGGTTAAACTGCCAAAATGGAGAAAGTTCAATAGTATTACCATATTTAACCTTGATTCACTATTGAATTAAAGGTGAATTGTTTTGGTTTACATGGTCTTCTTGTGTGTATCTCATATTAAAATTAACAATTTTCTTTCTCGTTTAATTTGAAGAGGTTGATGCCTGTATCGTCCGTAAGTGAAATATACAAAAGCTTAGTATAAAGAAGAGGAGCATGTGGACCAACTCAAGATGATGTCATCCTCTAAAGTAATTCGGATCACCGCAATTCCATACTGGCGATTTGTCACAATTGAGGTTTGCAAGCTTTAGGGCGAACCTGAATGCTGGTTTATCTGGAACTTCATTTGTTGAGCAACCTGAAACTACGTATGACCTCCTGGAATCATTTCCCATTGTTATTATTTTTGTTTTTATTACTTTTCCTCATTCAAGTTCCTTTTGCAGAAATCGTGAGTACTATGATGACGGGCCTACAAGAACATTAGAGAGCGATCGGTTCAAAGAACACGAGCTTAGAGTTATGATTTACCTTCTGTTTCACGAGTACTATGCAACTATTCTGCATCAGACTACAGACACAAAAACTCATTATTGGCGAAAATGGTCATCCTACCGAGAATCGATTTGTTATACTCACAATTTTGCTTAGTCAATCCATGCCTACTAGGTATGCCAACTTGGTGTTTTCGATCAACGATCCAACCAAATCTATTGTTGAGGTACGATCGAATAGATCAACGATTTAAATAGATCAACGATCAACGATCCAACCAACTAGGTATTTATTTCGCAATTTTTTACTTTTGGAAAACATTAGTTCTTAGATATATCACTAAGGTTAGGGGTGTTTTGTTTAGCTTATCTAGCTGGCTTATGGGATTATTTGATCTGGAAAAGATGATAAGCTCACATTATGAGCTTATTAACTGAGGCTTATGGTTGTTCTATTTAAATTACCTTTAAAATGTGAGATTATTGACTTCTGACTTCTACAAAATCAAATATGTCCATAAGATGGCAAAATAAGCTAGATCCAAACACCCTTTTACAGTGTTGAAGTTTTGTTAAATTTGCATTAAACATACTTTCTGCATCATTAAGGAAGGTTATCCTTTTTAATATAGTGGTGTATTTGTTCATCATTAGTGGTAAACAGGCTAATTGGTTTGGTTGAAAGCGGGTCGTCTTTCAAAATGATTAAAGGTTTCTGAGTCTATGTTCTAACCTGAGTCTAATGATGTAAATCCGCTCAACTAGTTTTAATATGTCCTCTATAGTAATGTATATCTCACCAATTAATGGTAAATCGGTTGATTTGGGTTACATTTTGGCTAACATATCAAATGGGTAGATTGTAAGTGGTTAACATGGAGTCGGCTGAATAAGATAACACGTTTGAAAATGAGTAATCTGTTGGATCTTCAGAATCGAGAAACTTCAAGACATTTTCACCATATGATAGTAGTTGTATATGTATAAAATGTTACCCGATTTGTATGGCATGAGTTTCATTCTCTCTTATTAGCTCTTGCGGGTAGTTCTTTCGTCTTTCCATCTTGGTGACTTTTGTGTGCGTCATAAATTTGTAATGCAAGTAAAATTAACCTTGTAAGATTTGGTCCTGATGCAAGATACTTGATCGAGTCTATGGATCGAAACCATCGTTTTTTCACTTGCACCGAGAAGATGGAGACATGGAGTTTTGAAAACTTCTTTTACATTTTGCAAGAACGGGGTTTATACTTTATATGTAAAAGCGATGCCTCATCTTTAACTTTATATTGTATCACTTTCGATTGTTAATGAATAAAAAGCCTATCTGGAGTATATGAAAAATTATTCATGTCCTTTTTCATAAGATTATAATAGAAGTTTATGACTGTAACTTCTTCTTGGCATTTGATTATGCATGCAATTTGTCGAGTTTTTGTGTTTTTCACGTTCAAGATAAAGTTTGTTGTAGAAAGTTTTGTCCAGTAAAAAATTTATGTAGTTTAATGTATAGATCCATGCTAAAGCGTATGATAAAGAGAGAAAATATGGATAGTTACAAAATTCCCCCCAAAAAAGAAAATATGACAAACAAGCCCCTGTAGTTAAGAGGAAAAAAAGGAGGGGGAGGGGAGGGAGATCTAATGGTTGAGATCACTTCTCTCACTTTTCTACCGAGATCAACTTTTCAAATGAACCAATCTCTCTCTCTCTCTCTATATATATATATATATATATATATATATATATATATATATATTAAATAAAGAAATAAATATTATCTTCATATTGCACTTTAACTTTGTTTTAAAACATCCTCCAACCTCTCATGAATCCCCTACATCCTCCGACCCTTTTTTTGGTAAAAACTCCCTCAATGAATATAACCCAACTGGGTTCGACGCATTGCCACATCTGTATCAATCTTTCATACAAAAACTTCACACAATGAATCGAACCTTACAAAGTCGTTTACAACGTTTTATTTTTAGATCAGGTTTACAATGATGGATGCCCTAAATCCATTACAAAGTATTACCATGCATTACGAACTATTACAAGGTAATTAGAATTTATTTTTCCTTCCTCTCACCCTCCTTTCTTTCTTCCTCCATCCATCTTTCTTCATCATCGCTTCATTAACCTGAAACTTTACTTCTTTCCTCAGTCTATACACTTGAATTTTATTTTTTCTTTGCCAACTTATTCTTCCCATCGATTAATCTTCTTCCCATGATTTATGTTTGTAATCTAAAATTTAAAGATCTTTCTAAAACAAATTGAGTTTTAGTTAAAAAGATAATTACTTGTAAGTTATGCTTTGTGAATTGTATAGTGATATCTTTGCAAATTCTGCAAGTAAAGTCGGTGATAATTTTTTTATTTATTTTACAAAATCTACGAATACATTTTGATGTTTTTGTGAGATAAGAGCAATTTTGGCATTTAGAAGAAAAAAGTTATAGATTGACCACTATGTCACAAATCTTTGGTCACATTAATGCAATTTTCCCTTTTATTAATACTTTTAAAACATTAAAGAAACTTATGTATAAATGTGTATCATCTTTATATTTTCCCACAAGTTAATCGTTATTTAAATCTGAGCAATATGCTATTAAATCTCCACAAAACCTAACATGTGTCAATGTGTCATACAATACTAAGTTTTTGTAGGTTCTTCATTGAATTTTTCAATTTATCACGATTAAAACAAGGAAAAATGTAATAATAAAAGTATACAGTTCTATAAATCCCTCAAACGTCGATTTTCAAAGCATGTATAGACGTTGAAAAATCATGTGAACTTGTTAATTCTAAATATGTACTACTAACTAACTACCAAAATTCAAAAAGAAAAAAAAAAAGTATAACAGTAGCCATAACTTGGGAAAAAAAATAGCAAGCAAGTTTCATAAGTGCTTCAATTTGATATCTCAAACTATATGTCAATCATAGAAACTACTATCAAATTTTCAAACTTATTTCATTCTTGTGTAATTTTCTAAAATTAGTGTCTTAAAGTATCCATGTATTCATTAACATGCTATACATTAATACTAAACACCCACTTCCTGAATTTAACTATTTTCAGTCAACTTTATGTACAATACGTTAATGCACGACTAAACATAGAAAATAACCACAAAACAATAACCAAGTTTGAGAAATGTTTCGTTCAGATTACTTTAACATAAAATTTTTACAAAAGGAGGAGGAGCAGTTTTAAAATTTTTATGATTGATATAAAATTTAAAATGTCAAATTAAAACGGATCTTAAACTTGATTGCTATTTAATAATTTTCACCCAAAAAATAAAAACGTGCGTTTCTCTGTCACCTTCAAAGTTCAAACAAAACAAAACACAAAGACGAAACGCCACATTTTATATTATTATTTGTTATTACTGTATAAAAGTTGAAAATGAATAGAACTATGAAAACTTCCAGATTTTGGTGCATAATTATCAATGTTAAAAGGCGTGGCGTGTCGTGGCGGCACGCCTGCAGCCTTACAAGCCTTTCGCAAACTTTGCGTTTCGTAAGGCGTCTTAAAGCGGCAACAAAATATTTATAGATTTATGTATTTATAATTTTGTATCGTTTTTAAGCGTTTGATAACTAAATCGTCCCAAATAACCGCGCCCAAATATGAGGCCAAAATAGGAATCGAGTTTTGAAATAACTTGAGTACCAAGAATGAAATAAGCCAAATACTAGAAATTCGCCCAAATCCAGTAATCCCTTAAATTCTTCTAAAATGGCGTCACCTTACTAAAAGGCGCGGCTTCACGCCTTTTCGCTACTTATCTCACGCCTTTCAAACGACGCCCTGACCTCGCGCCTTGGTTCATTTTGTGGCCGGCGCGCCGCCGCAAGCGGCGCCGCCGGCGGCGCCTTTTAAACTGACGATAATTACCACAATAATTAAGCATGGCCCACTACAACAAAGCATATAATTTATACACACGTATTTGGAGACATCTACACGGTTAAAAGTGCGAACAAAATTTAAAGTCGACGATGTCCCCATGCGTGGAGTATTTGGGCGTCACAAATTGATAAACATTAATAAGCGTGGCAAATTGAATTCAATGTGACGTTTGAAAGTGTGGACAAAATGATGAATTGTCCACGCTATTTAAAGTGAAGAATTTTAAGAAGTTTTTACACGCTAGTAATGGTGCCCTTTAGGCTCGAAGACATCAGCAAAGCAATCAAAACTCCACGCTTTAAAATGTCACTTTTTATTTTCATAATTTACAATGATAACCCTGCATTTTGACTATTTTACAATTCTTACCCTGTATTATTAAAAAAATTAAATACACAAATTTTGTAGTTGTATTATACATAATACACAAATTTAGCAACATATTAATTTTTAATTTTGCAGCATACATAGTATAACAAGTTGTTTCATACTGATACTTAATTATGCAACATATCATACCATGGAACATATATAAAAGATTTCTAAGTATGTTTACAAAATATCTTATAAGGTTTTAAATGTACCTTTTGAGAGGTCGTTTAAGCCACTTATTTGATCACTTTTATATCTGTTATTACTTAATATCGTTCCTTTTCACTTTTAGGTCTTTTGAAGGCAAATTCTCAGAATGGCACTTATTTGGACAAAAGGCGCGGATATCTGAAGAAAATGGCCAAAGTCAAGAATCAAGACACTCAAGTGCTAAAATACAAGGTGGCGTCAACTGCTTAAGCTATGACGCCGTCGGAGCATTTTGTGACAACGAAGCCAAATTTCCTATTTTCAAGTGATGGTGTCGGCTTTAAAAGAGAGGCCGTCATGAACTCGAGACGGCCTAGATTTGATCCGAGGCAGTCGGAAAGCCGAAGAGGACTACGTCACAGCACAATGTGACGCCGTCGCAAGATTAACGTAGCGAGCGAAACCCTAATGACGGTGACCCGGCGGCCACAAATCATAAGGTGACGCCGTCGCATATGTAATCTTATATATAGAATCCGAAATTTTCGCTTTAGTGTGTAGTCTTTTGGAGTAAAACCTAAACCGAACCAAGGCATCTTGTCTACAAGATTTTTAGGGTTCCAAACCCTATCTTACACCAAGATAAGTGTTTTACTTCATTAATTCAATTATGTCTTTGATTATTTGTGTGTATGCTTGCATGTTCTCCATGTCCCGCTAATTTACTTGTGTGTTTGCTTAGGAATATGAAACTTAATTATTAAATATTGATTGGTTGTCTCTTATCTTAATTGATTAATGATCTAGTAATCGATAGGTCATTCGTTGTGTAATTAATGCTTGATTAATCTTTGTGAACCTTAGGCTATAGCACTTAGAGCGGTTGTAGGCTAAATCATCCAAAGAGGCCTTAGAGTTAGAGTTTATAATCCTTAGAGGGTTTTGTAGGCGAGACCCTTTGGTAAGTTTAAAGAGTTAGGGATAAACGACACCCTACGACTTTAGACACACAACGCGATTAAGAATAAGGGCGTGACAATTCAACCGTCAATAGGAGATAATTAAGGAGTAATAAAACCTAAGTGAACACATCTTTAAACTATCATACGAGCACACAATAATTAGACATAGACTACATACACCTTAGATTAGATAATTAGATAAGTAGAGTAATCGGTAGAAATACCAACCCCAAATCCAAACCCGAGATTCGTACCTTTCCATTTCAAAAACATAAAAAAGATAAAAATAATCTTCCTCAACCCCAACCTTAGCGTAGTAACTTCTCACTAGCATTCCTATTCCCAGAGAACGATATTAATACCCGTGTTTACCCTAATACTACACTACAACGATTAGGTTCAACGCCTAGGGTGTTATAAAACTTGTCAAGAAGAAAGGAAGTTCCTTTGACCCCGAGCGGCGTGTAGCGTTATCAAGTTTTGGCGCGGTTGCGGGAATAGAATAGCTAGTTAGAGTCCACCTCGCTTAGGTTTCTTTGTTGATTCCTATCAAGTAATTTTTTCTCATTTTTTTTAGCTTCCTCATAATCTATCCCCCTTATTCGTGACCTTTGTTCGTAACCCCATCACTTTTTATCATGGAAGGTGATAACCAACCACCATTCATCAACCTACCACCAAATGACCCGCCAAGAGGCCGTACTCTTGGTGAATATTCGAGACCAAGCCACCTAGGCTATAGGAACACCATTGAGCTTCCCGACCAAGCCCAAACTACGGCCCTGCGATCCGACACCTAGGCTAGTAATTGGCTTGAGCGACTTCCATGGCTCCATCTCAAGTTGGGATGATCTCACCTCTCGCTTCCTTGCTCAATTCTTCCCACCGGGAGAACCACTAAACTTAGGAATGACATCTTGATGTTCCAACAACGTCAAGGTGAATCTCTCTGAAGCATGGACTCGATTCAAGGACTTACTTCATAAAGTCCTCATCACGGCATTGATCTTTGGCTTCAAGTCCAAATCTTTTATGATCATGTCAACTTCCCCACAAAGCGATCCATTGACCAAGCGGCGGTGGAAAACTTAGTGATCTCACCGCTGAAGAATCATGGGGTATAATAGGGACCTTGCTCTATGACAACGAAAGTTGGAATGACCCCGTGAGTTGCCCAAAACCGTTAAGGCAATCTCCTTGCCTCCCATTGACTCACAATCTTCCAACCGTAGAATGATCGAACTTGAAGATCAAGTTAAATTCCTAATGAGTTCCTACGAAAATCCTAAGTCTTCACGCCATGTGAACAAAGTTTCTTCCTCGTGTGAGCCGTTTTGTGATCCTCATAACACGCGTGCTTGCACCCGATCCCCGAACATGCTTCCGTTGACTACGCATCCTCGCAGATTAATCGAATCGGAGGAAGATTCCTCACATACCGGACAAGGAATTTCAATGAAACCCGAGAAGCATGGAAGGGCAAGCCGACTTCTATTGGGGACGAACCAAAGAATTCACTTCCAATTATTTTTCATGGCCCCCATCCCACGGTCCTAACCAACAAAACATTGAGGGGATGTTGCAACACCTAGTCGCATCCCAAGAAGCTCAAATAGCTAAGCTCTCGGACCGTTTTAACCAACAACAATCCGAGATGGATAGAAAGATAGATAACCTCTTGAAAGCCATGACCAATAGTGATAGGAAGGTTAGTGTTATCTCAACTCCCGAGCCTTCTGGTGTAGAGATTAAGGACCCAAGCAAGTTAGCTAAACACGTCCAATTCGTCAATACCATCACCTTAGTAAAACCCAATGGAACAAATGACGAAGTGAACCATACACTTGAGAATAATGAAACAACCGAGGAAGTAGATGAAGTAGACAATGACTATTTCAATAAGTTTCCTACGGAAGAGAGAGCTATCTCGCCACCCTCACTTAGTCGTGACCTCCGTCACATGTATGTTCTGAAAGCCCTAGAATCAAGTTTGGGAACCCTTGGAATCTTAACATACCATGTTGCATAGGACACCTTTTCGGCAAAGGCCTACATTGATCGCAAATCCCCAATCAACATAATGACTAGCACCTACTACAATTGGGTAATGAAGAAGCCTATTCCAACTAGGCAAGACCCCGATAATCCTAGGGTTAGGTGCAATTTTCTTGGTAGAGTTAAGGGATTGCCTGCTCATGTAGGTAGTTTCATCGTATCCTACGGACTTCATAATTGTGAATGATATTAGTGCGGCCATAGATCCTAGCTTGTCCCACGTTATTCTAGGAAAACCTTTCATAGAAAGCACCGGATGACCTATGACCCTCATTAGGAATAGTGCGATTCAAAGATGAGACCGATGACATAGCTTACCAAATGCCGTTTAAGATTGAGAAGTTTTCATCACTTTCTAATGATGAAAAGGAACTTAAACTATCGTTCTATTATAGGAATGAGGAGGATAAAGAAAAAGGAGTAGATTATGTTATGGCTAAGATTTTGGATTCTATAAGGATTGCTTGAACCTAGGACCGAAATATAGGACCGAGTGGGGAGAGACGAACTCTTAGAGAGGTGCATCATAGGGCACTTCTACAATATGGAATCCCCAATGTAGACCGTCGTGAGGAAGAAGATGGCGTAATGAAGTCACGTAATGAGGCACGACTACGAGTCTAGCTACAAGACTCTTAAATAAAGAAAAGCGCTTAGGGAGGCAACCCATGCTTAATTGTTTGCTTGTTAGTGTCGTATATCTTTTATTGATTGTTTATTCTCATGTTTGAATTTGTGAAAATGCTTTATTTTGTTTTTAACCTCGCCTTAATTGCATATAAAGGTATTTTACATAAAGGATAAGTGTAGGGATGATTACACACGCCAAAGAAAGCGTAAACATGAGAATAGCAATTCATTAAAAGATATATATGTGTTTGTTCGAGTCAAATGTTTGTATCGAGTCATAATGGATGTTTTGCGAAAATTTTTCCGATTTTAAAGATGTAAATTTTCGAATTTTTTCTAAAATCGCAGACCGGTTTTGTCGGGATAACTTTGATCGAGATCGCAACTGACGTCGTGGAAGGAATAAAACAAAGACATTATTTTTTTTCTCGTTTTCGAGCTACTTATAAATTTTGGAATTTTCCAAGTCTTAATTTTCCGTAAATTCAGCAAACATCCATTCCACAAGCATTATATCCTAGTTTAGCGAGTCTTATATATATTATTACCGCCGATTTCTACGAAGGTTTCGTTTGTTTTCTTGAATGCGGGTTTTATTTATCAAGAAGAAGAAACAAAAGATTGGAAGGAGCTTTTCACGCATACATTTTTCTTGGAAAGGATTTAACCACCACTTTACACGGATCCTACCGAGCTAATCGTGGGTACTAGTTTCTTCGTTTTAATTACCTTCCATTATCATAACTTTGATACTTTCGGGAACATTGGGACAATGTTCGGTTTAAGTGTAGGGAGGGAAAATAAAGCGGAACTTTGAAACTATGCTTATCCTTGATTATTTGCTTTGTCAATCAGATTTGTGTATTAAACCATGAGAAAATGTCGGTTAGGGTAATTTTGGCACCAAATTTAAAATTTTTCATGACATATAGGGTGGGCCATTAGTCTTAACAAAAGTGTCTCACGGATAGGAAGTTGCATGACTAGCACAAAAACCCTTTACCACCTAAATTCCACCCAAAATGTGAGGATCGCCCTTAGATTAGTAGGAATTAAAGCATTCATCTTTAATGCTTAGAGTGTGCACTGGTAGTATAATAGATTCTAGAACTTGTTTTGTGATGCATCCCGAAATCGCTAGTAAGACTACACTTGTGTAGTTAGGAATAACTAAATGATAAGAGGCATTAGGATAACCCATGTTTGATACCCGTAATATAATTATTTCTTCCACATCGGATGAGTAATTCCCCCACACCTTTGTGTTGTACTCATCTTTAGTACACGATACCCTAGTTAACCCCTCGAGCCTATCCTTTTCGCGGTTCTCGTGATGTTTCGGTTTTCCGAATATCAATGAAGAGCATTGTTTACACCTCACCCCAAATATACACCCAAATCGCTTTAGCCTACCTTGTATGCACTCACTTTAGTGCATTATTGTTATCACCCTAAACCCTTAGTTCAATTATCTAGTTGCTTGCATGAGTTGTTAAGTCGAGTCATATCCTTTGTACACAGTTTTGGGACGATTGAGACTCATGGGAAAAAGTTAAAGTTTATGAAATGATTGGAAGGGAACGTTAAATTCCTTTATTTGCGTAATAACGTACCCCAAGTGTTTTGATCTTTTCAATTCGGGTCAAATTAGTGTTAGAGTAATAAAAACTCAAGTGTAGGGATGTGCATATAAATCCCTATCATTTTGATGTTACCGTAGAGGATGGTAGAGTAAAAGTGTATGGAAAAAAAAATCGAAAAAAATAGAAAAAGAGAAAAGAAAAAAATAGAGTGTTCAAAAAAAAAAAAAAAAAGGTACGGGCTACCATCCTACATCTATCCTTTAAATTTATGTTTGTTTGTTTCAGTTATCTAGAGTTTAGAGTGTCGACTCTTGGCTTAGCAACGCCATTCTTGGTATGCTTGTAACATAGAGATTTTTGACTTGCCACCACTAAATAGCCTATCCCACCAAACCCTTTGTTTCCCAACCGTAAGCCTAACATTACAACCCTTTAAAGACCTCTTTGATAGTCTTTCCTAGGTGCTTACGCCAAAGCGATGGAGGTTTGATCTATTCTCAAGCCTATGGTAATCTATGTACTAGGACCGGTTAATGAGTGTTTATCTTCCATTTCCAACTTGTTATATTTCATATACACCCGAGAGAGATGTGAGTATCCAAACACCCATGTAGACGTGCTAGTATGTAATTTCGTGCTTGTTATGACTTTCATGGGCTTATATGTGTTGTGGACTGTTTTAAACCAATGCTTCATGACCCCTAACTTATAAATTAATTGGCTAAAAGCACATTTGCTTGAGGACAAGCAAATACCAAGTGTAGGGATATTTGATAAGGTTTTAAAATGTACCTTTTGAGAGGTCGTTTAAGCTCTTATTTGATCACTTTTGTATCCGTTATTACTTAATATCGTTCCTTTTCACTTTTAGGTCTCTTGAAGGCAAATTCTTTGTAATGGCACTTATTTGGACAAAAAGGCGCGGATATCTGAAGAAATGGCCAAAGTCAAGAATCAAGACACTCAAGTCGCTAAAATACAAAGTGGCGTAAGGTCATCTGCTAAGCTAACGCCGTCGGAGCATTTTGTGACACATAAGCCAAATTTCCTATTTTCAAGTGACGGTGTCGGGCTTTAAAAGAGTAGGTCGTCGCAACTCGACGGCCTAGATTTGATCCAGACGGTGAGGAGAAATGAAGAGACGTCACAAGCACAAGGTGACGCCGTCGCAAGATTAACGTGCCAAGACGAAACCCTAATGACGGCGACCCGGCGGCCACAAATCATAAGGTGACGCCGTCGCATATGTAATCTTATATATAGAATCAATTTTTCGGTTTAGTGTGTAGTCTTTTGGGTAAAACCTAAACCAGACCAAGGTCTGTCTTGTACATTATTTTAGGGTTCCAAACCCTATCTTACACCAAGATAAGTGTTTTACTTCATTAATTCAATTATGTCTTTGATTATTTGTGTGTATGCTTGCATGTTCTCCATGTCCGCTAATTTACTTGTGTGTTTGCTTAGGAATATGAAACTTAATTATTAAATATTGATTGGTTGTCTCTTATCTTAATTGATTAATGATCTAGTAATGCGATAGGTCATTCGTTGTATAATTAATGCTTGATTAATCTTTGTGAACCTTAGGCTATAGCACTTAGAGCGGTTGTAGGCTAAATCATCCAAAGAGGGCCTTAGAGTTAGAGTTTATAATCCCTAGAGGGTTTTGTAGACGAGACCCTTTGGTAAGTTCAAAGAGTTAGGGATAAACGCATACCCTACGACTTTAGACACACAATAGGAGATAATTAAGGAGTAATAAAACCTAAGTGAACACATCTTTAAACTATCATACGAGCACACAATAATTAGACATAGACTACATACACCTTAGATTAGATAATTAAATAAGTAAAGTAATCGGTAGAAATACCAACCCCCAAATCGAAATCCCGAGATTCGTACCTTTCCATTTCAAAAACATAAAAAGATAAAAATAATCTTCCTCAACCCCAACCTTAGCGTAGTAACTTCTCACTAGCATTCCTATTCCCCAGAGAACGATATCAATACGTGACTTACCTTAATACTACACTACAACGATTAGGTTCAACGCCTGGGGTGTTATAAAACTTTCAAGAAAGGAAGTTCCTTTGACCCCGAACAGCAGCGTGTGGCGTTATCAATATCATTGAAAACTTCTTTGATCTTTGTCTTCAACAATTACACCATACCGTTGAAATCGATTGAAAAGCTTTGATCTTTCGTCTTCAACAAACTCCTACATAATGAGAAAGAAAACCAAAATTTATAGGCAATTAATAAAATATTGATAAACATAAAGATATTTTCTTTGTGATATTCAAAAAATCACTCGAATTCGAACAAAAAAGAGCTCGTGATCAACGAACAACAAAATCGTTTACGAAATATAAAATAAAATATTATCAAGCAACATGCATCATCACACAGATAATTTATTATTCATATGTGAATCAAACTAGTAAAGTAAACCCGTTCATATTTTTCAATATCTTGATATTCAGTAGACAAGAGGAATTTGTACTTCCAATAACCAACAACAAAACATGTATTGTTTCCAAATCTAACAGAACCTACAGAAAAATGACCTATCAATTTTGTGTGTTTAAGCTTAGCCTAGTAAAACGCCTAACTACACATCATTATGCACATTGATCATGATTCACATGTTTAATAATCTCAACATACAACAGTAAATGCTAAACCACCTAGTTTTATATTAGTGAAGATATAGTTACTCCATAAGCTAGTCGCTAACCATGAGAATGAGTTGATTGAAAAACAAGGTAAAGTCCAATTGGGTTAAAATGGGTACTTTTGGTTTGGGCCAAACCGACTGATCCAACGTTTTGTATCTTGTATGATCTAAACCTTAGCTTTGTGATGAGATCGATATAAGGACATAAGGCCAAACTGGACGGTTATGGTTTCACGGGTACTTTTGGTTTGGCTTATACCTATTTCCTCACATGCAGAATAAATGACATAAGGGAGAAAGCAAACCTGTAATGAGGCAATTGTAGTTTCTTTTCTTGTTCATCCATTAAAATCTGGTCATCATATGAAAAAAACATATGTAAGGGGCAGTGACATATAACAAAAAGGTCACGAGAAATGAACAAAGAGAATAAAATCTATTAAGACATTAAAGAAATTTCTTTCCTCCAAACTTATATTTTTAACCTTTGCTTTATACATCTAACTCAGTTATAATAGTGAACCATATAATCACATTGCTGCAACCACGGATAACTTGTGTTTTCACTAGAAAGAAACAGAAAATAAACTAATAAAGGTGCATGTACAGTGTCACCAGCGAAAGATTGGTTGTTATTAGACATCAATTAGAACAAGTAAGAATACTTAGATCATTATAAATCCAATTTGAAGTCTTACTTGCACTTATTATTAGAACAAGTAAGATTGCTTGTCAGCGAAAGATTGCAGCTTGAGTGATTCATGTTACAAGGCTTCTCTACTGATGTCATATGCTTACATCTGAAGTCTTACTTGCACTTATTATGGGCAAGTAGTGTATCTGTATAGATACCCTTGGATGTTACAGAATAGCTCACACTAGAATAACTAAAGTAATATTATTCAACCTAGTTACAGTACATTTGTATCCCCTAGTTGTATCCGTTATGGAAAAGTGTGGAGGTTTAAGAACTTGTGTTGACTACAATACTAGCAAGTTAGATGAACGGATTCGTAAAAGTGGTTTGCAAAGCTTAATCTCAACTCCTGATACTATCAAATAAGAATAAACCTTCAAGATCTGTCCAAGACTCATTGTTGGCACTTGTAGGTCTTAATTATACCTTATTGCCAACAAACAATCCAGAACCACAAAGCAATTCTAACCTTATTCTGACAACCAAAACGCACTAAGACAGAACATGAAAAGCTGTAAATTTAACAATTACACGTAACTTCTCGTAACATAGCAGAGCATCAATTATCTCAAATAACAATTACGCTATTTAAAAGATCATCACCACAAATAACCTACTAACGACCCACAATTACGCAATAAAACACAAGAAAAAAATGAAAATGAACTTACAACTCCAGTAGGTGAATAGGTAGTGATGGTGAACTTATGGTCAGCGAAGATCTGAAACGATGATCCTCTGTACACTGAAAATCATCGTCGTACAACTCTTCTCACGCTCTTTCGTGGTCAGTCAAAAACTCCTATGGTAAAACAGAGACAAAGTTTATGTCAGAAATTCTCCTAAGGTTTAGACAACAAAAACTTCAAGATATATTGTGTAACGTTACTTCCTAGGTCTTCTAATCCTAACATGACTATAATCCTAGTGGTTAGAGGCCTTAAACGGTATCGCTCTATCGCTCTGCAACTAACTCTAATGGCAAGAGAACCTTAACATGTGAATCTTAAATAATGATACAATCATAAATTCAAAAATAGATAACAAGTTTGGTCTTTCACGATTCAAGATCTTGATACATCTCACACAGTTCTTGAGATTTTAGTATTCGTGACATATTTCCTACAAACTTAAACATGATTAACAAAACAAAAATTATTACCTCGAGCAAGTCAATCGCCTTTATTATCAACGCCACAATGCACTGCTCAACTTATTTAGTTTGCAAAATTATAAACGAAAAATCTAGTTAGTAAACCTAACTTCCACTAGTTAGCATACACATCAAATATTTGCATATATCATGGGAAAACAACGTAGACTGTATAGCTTATCGAATCACATATTATCTAACGACGAATTCACAATTCAACAATTATGATGAAACACATTAGAAAACTAACAAGTATAGCAACATTTTTACCTTTACAAGCAGCAGCCCTTATTTTGCTACCTCAACCCAGTACTCGAATACTGCACTCCACAAGATATGCAAACTTCCGCATACATCAAAGCTTCACCTAAGTAAATTACTCCATAAGTAACAAAAACAGGACTGTTCAATACTTGCTAAATAAACTCTACCATAAACCGGATCTAGTGTAAGATTAGTGACTAAACGTTTTCGAAACAAATAGAAATGCATAAAATTACAAACTTATTTTCTCAAACAAACATTGCATGCATATTAACTCGCACCAACTAAAACAGAATCAACTAGATACAATCATTCGATCATAACACAAATAAGCTTCTTTTTTTCTTTTTTTTTTTAATTTATTTAGCGTATCAACAATAACAATATGAATCAAGTTATATTGCTTAATATGCTACCATTAGCTACTCACTGAGTTACGTTTCAACAGACTTTATCACTTTCATATACACTTAAATTAAAGCTCACCCTTACCTGGCCGCAATTACATAAATAATCATATACACTTAAATACTCACCGTTTCAAATCGGTCTAACACAAAATCAAAAGCAACACCGTCATGAATTCAATCTCGCTTTTATCAGTATTGTAGCTCAATCATATAAACCACTAAAAAATCCACAATAACATCATAGGCAATACATGTACAAATTCGACTAGCACAAAATCAATACTCAGCATCATAATGAATTAAAAAACTCAATGTTACTTTCAATTAACAAATAAGTTAGCTATCATCAAACCTTTATATCGATTGAAGACGATAATCGGTTCGACATCGCTTGAATCAATTCGGTTCACACTTGATCATTCGTTCCACTTCGATTGATTCAATTCGTGCTTGATCATCCGTTCGAAACCCTAACTTTGGTTGATTCGATTTCGAAACCCTAACTTTGATTGATTCGATTTTTACTCAATTGGTTCGATTTTGAAACCCTAACTTTGAAACGAAAATGATTTAACATAACGAAGTTGGTTTTGGTTGATGATAATGAACATTTTTTTATTTAAAGATAGTGTGATTTTATATATCTCATATTTTAGAATCGAAAGATCAGAATCCGTTTTTAATTTTGTGTTTTCAAAAGGAATGTTATCCGATGCAAAAGAAAGGACTAGATATGTAATACTAACAAAGTTGGGAGTGAAGAATTTAACTTTCCCATCTTTTAGAAAGTCCACGCTTTTGTGTGTGTAAATTATTGTTCAATTATTTTTTAGTTAAGTTTTATAAGATGTACACGCTTTTGGTGGTGAACTTTTTTGTAACGGACAAATGAGTGTATTTTATTTATATATACATGGTGTAATTTATATTTCTTTCTACTTTGTACACGCTTTTATACAGGATAAACCCAAAATAAATCTACACGCTTATTAAATCGTGGAAATATAAACGTGTACAATCGACAATTATTTTGTAGTGGCCCATTCACACGAGAATGATCCTGATAAGATAATATTGCTATAATGATAGTGATATAAAAAGTTAATATATAGCTAATGAGTACGTTAATGCTTTGAAATATTATGAACAACTGCAATATTATACGATATTTTTTCATAAAATATATATAAGAGATGTAACGGGTAAAATGAATATTTTTAAAGTAGTCAAAACAATTAACGATGGTTTGGCCTCACCTAATTTTTATATCTTTTTTTTTTTTTTGGACAGATAAACGAATGTTTAAAAAAAACCTGTGTAAAAGTTGTCATGTTTAAATTACCATCTTATTTATTATAAAGATTTTTGGTACAAGTTGTCATGTTTAAATTACCATCTTATTTATTATAAGATCTTATTAAAAAAAAAAAAAAAAAAAAAAAAAAAAAAAAAAAACTGTGTAAAAGTTGTCATGTAAAAGTTTGTGCACTTGGTAGTTTCAAGGGCCGGTCCCTGGTGCATTAACGAATACTACTGTTTAGTATATGATTAATTAATGTATTATTGATTATTTTGATTGAATAAAAATCTAGATATTTGTTATAGATATATGGATACGGTGTAACTCTGTTAGATGACATCCTAAAGTATCTCTTTCGACTAATGTACATTTAAAAGCATTTATTCTTTCATGGAAATAAGTTCTGTCTAACTCAATACAAACAATGGACCAAATCCTAATCAAATACAAATCATCGGCCGAACCCAAAAGTTAATCCACAAATAAGTCCTAGCTTGAGCATTCATTCAGAAGTTAACATAGTTCTTACTTAAACGTTAATTTTAGTTTATGTTTAAGTAAGTGAGGAGATCACACAAAAATGGCCATTCAACTTAGATAGTTATTCCCCAAAAACAATCTTAGTAAATTTTTTGATTCATTTTTAATAAGAATTTAAACGTTGAAAATACTTGTGTGAATCTTGGTTACTTGTTTTTCATCTGAAACTATTTTTAGATATTTCACTAAGTAGATAAATCGGTTAAATAACTTAAGTTATTTATTGTAACCAGATTAAAAGGGAACAACAATGACCCAAATAAGATTAGTTATATTTCGTTAATAAGCCAATGTATAAGTACGTTATGCTTATGCATATTGATGAGAAGGGTGGTTGTCTCCATCACTTGGTGATGATGCCTGTTGGCGTATGTATCCGGCGAACCAAACCGAAGGGCCCAAACCGCTCGAATAAACATACAACCAATTAAATAAGACCAAGCAGGCTAAGCCAATAGTCAACACATGCCGAAGGGTTGGACACAACCTCCCGGCACAACGGCTACATGGCGTCACCACACATAAAATGAAAGGAATCTCGGAGGTCGACCTTATTGAACGAGGACCAAACGAGTAAGTCAAGCTCCCGCGACCTAAGCAAAACCCAATCGAGCAAGTCAACTCATAGAAGAGTCACTATCACCCCGTGACCTTCTGGATAAGAGAAGACTCTCACCTATAAAAGGAGAGAGTTCTTGCATCAAAGGTTAACGATCTTTACCTTATTCTTACACATAGTAACTGTTATTTCATAATCTCATTCTCACGCGGAGGCAGTGCAGGGATAAAACCCTATGTGAGGCTAACGCGTTTTTCTTGTGTTAAACAGATTCGAAGGGTCCTGATCCGGAGAGCTGGACGAAGAGTCAGCCGAAGGATTATTGCTTGTTAGATGACTAGGATTTTGTATTTAGAATTTCAATTCAGGTAAAAATATGAAACAAAAGTTCATTTTGAAATTATGATACAAGTATTGTCGGTAGAAAGCTCAAAGCTTTCAACATGGTTAATTAACATGTGATATTAAACTTTTGCACTAGGCAAGATTGGGGCGAGCCCTTAAATATTAGCATTGTTTTAGCATACACTACAACAAAACACAGAACGGGAGACCAGCTTTTGACGGGGACACCTTTCTCCCCGCCAAAAGTCGCTAAACGATAAAAAATCTCGCTGATCTGGCACACCAAAAGTCTACCCGAGCAGGAATAATTCAACGAAAGTGGCAAAAGTCTCCTCCTTGGTATCTCACTACAAAATTAATGACATTTGCTCACTAAAGGCAAGTGTGAGCAAAAGATAAAAAACAGTCACTAAAAGCTATTTATCAACTCCCACTAAAACAAAAAAGAGTAAGTAACAAAGAGATCACTAAAAGTATTTTGTTACTAAAATTTTAGTGAGCAAAAGTTCAAAAGATTCGGTGACTGAATTTTTTAATCACTAAAGCGCACCACCAGTTTTCTATCAAATGACTAAAATGACAAATATGTTTAGTTAATTTCAGTCAGCAAATGGTGTATCTAGCACAAATACTAATAGAAACTGCAAGCTCAAATGTACAAATACATTATGCATTTCTCAAAAATAAAAAATTATTGCACAAATACAAATTTCTCAAAATAAGTTCAAACACATCAATCTCTAAAACAATCTCAATCTCAATCTCAAATCTCAATTGTACAAAAATAAGCAGTTCCATTATCCAATAAATGTTCTTGTGATTAAATAGACGATGACGTGTCAACGTAATCACCACCAAAAGTGCGTCAGCTGCCACGTGTCGTAATCCTATGGAGCGGTAAGAAAGCGAGTGCCTCGTCACATACGAACATTTATTAACTTTGGCACCATTCAAAAAAAAAAAAAACAAAAACAAAAAAACAAAAAACAAAAAGCGGGCGTAGCAAAACTCACTAACCGAAACCATTAGGTACTCCCAATATCATGTAATGTATCCATTAACATGATAATGGGGGGGGACATGTTGGCGAATGTATCCGGCGAACCAAACCGAAGGGCCCAAACCGCTCGGATAAACATACGGCCAATTAAATATGACCAAGCAGGCTAAGCCAATAGTCAACATATGCCGAAGGGTTGGACACAACCCCCGGCACAACGGCTACATGGCGTCACCATACATAAAAGGAAAGGAATCTCGATTAGAGGTCCTGACCTTATTCAGACAGGGACCAAACAGAGTAAGTCAAGCTCCCGCCTGACCTAAGCAGAAACCAATCAGAGCAAGTCAACTCCCGCCTAAAAAAGTCACTATCACCCCACGTGACCTTGGGATAAGGACAAGACTCCTCACCTATAAAATGAGAGAAGTTACTGCATTAAAGGTTAACTGATCTTTACCTTATTCATACACATAGTAACCTGTTTTTCATGTCTCGTTCTCACGCCGAAATTGTACGGGATAAAACCCAAGCGAGGCTAACGCGTGTTTCTTGTGTTAAACGGATCCGAAGGTCCGATCCGAGAATCGGACGAAGAGTCACCAAGGATTATTGCTTGTTAGGGTGAAGACATACTTTTACCTCAACAATGCCTTCCTTTAATTTGTCTACTTCAGCTTCCAGTTATGTGAGGTTTGGAGGTTCTACATACGGGCAGTGGCGGACCTAGACTCAAATCCAAGGTGGTTCCTTAATATAGTGGAGACGAAAAAAGTCATTTGGTTTAGGAGTTGAGTCGGGTCGGGTCGGGTTTTGCTTTGATCCAAAAATTTAACTCAAGGGCACACAAAACAATATCACCAATTTAACGGGTTTTAAATTAGTTCGAGTCGGAAAAAAATTAAGTATATAACGTATGATGGAAAAGTTATAGATGTAGTAAATCAAGTTAAGGTGTATCTAAATTCACTTGATAGCTTGTTGTTGTTGCAAAAAACACCACGCTAAAAATGCTATAGTATACCCATTTTCTTTGGAAAAATAACGAACTATTTGTTACATTGCTCCATGTCTCAACAAATAATAAATAATTACACTGGCTTGTAAATCCATTTTAAAAACTCCATCATCACGTATATAAAAACAAATAAAGCATTTAATGTTTTATATTACCAAAAACTTTGAAAGGCCAAAATTTTTGTTGGACCTATTCTCAACAACCGAGTACACACACACATTAAATAAATACTTCATTCTCTCTCTAGAAAAAAGATACTAACTCATTCCCAAACTTGGACTCTTTTCATCTTCTCTCAATAGAATCGTTAACAATGTCCGGCGACTTATTGCCGGATTCTTTTTTGTATCTCTTTTTGTCGAGTTTTTTCATTTTCTAATCTCCAAGGTGGTTCCTGCCATAAATCTAAGGTAGGTCCTACTTTTTTTTTATACATCGCTTCTAAAGGATGTCCGTTTCTAAGGTGGTTCCCGGGAACCACCTTGGTTTGCCATAGGTCCGCCTCTGCATACGGGTATGTTGATTGCTTACATTGCTTGAAGGAAATGTTGCCTACTGCTTGGATGGATGGATTAGTAGATGAGGCCAATATGTGTTAGGATCCTCAATCATAGTGTGAGGTGATGCTGCACTTGGTTGTTGGGTTTGAGCATTGACATTATAAATGTAGTCTACTGATATGAAGTATAAAAGCTATAGCATGTAAAACCTTTGTCTAGTTTGATATAAAATGGTTTTTTTCTTGTTTTGGGGTCTCTTCTTAACAGTCAAATACATTAGAACATTTCTAAATGTTAATTTATAGCTTTCGTGATTAATATATAGTTCACAGTTTCTAAAGGAAAAAAAATAAATTGCCGGCCATATTATGTACGACTATTTATCTATACTACATATAATGAGTGTATGGTCAAACCTTGAAAAATGAAATCTTGAAAGTTAAAGGTGAGAGAAATGTATAGTGTAATTAATACTCTTATTAAATATCACATTACTTAAAAATACAAATATTTATTTACATTGTACAACCAAATAAATGCATATATATACTAAATTAAAAGCAACCAATTAAAACACCCTTATTAAAAGACAATAAAATTTTCATAATGTCTGATTTAAGCAATTTCTGATTTAAGCAATTCTGAAAAAATCAAAATATAAAATAATTAAATACGCTATTTTAAAACACCCTAAAATGAAAAGTATGTTATTATACACATTATACAAATTAATAAAACACAAAAACATACAAGATATGAGTTGATGGTATATATAGTTTAAAAACCGATCGGACCAAATGGTTCAACCGGGAACCGGTGTCATGCCGGTTCGGCTAACAAATAAAAAGCCATCCGAAAACGAACCAGAGATGATCCGTTAAAACCGACAAACCGATGGAATTAGTGCTCGTGAGATCTATTTATCGATTAATCGTCGGAGGTACATGCCGCCGAAGCGTCTTGATACCTCTTTATACTATATATAAAGGAAAACCAAAAAAATAAAAAGTGAAAAGTTGAAACTAAAAAGAAATGTTGAAACATATATTTAAAACTAAACTATGTCTGGCATTGAAAGCCGGTTGACCGAACGCTTCAAACCCGGCGGGTTGACCGGATTGGTTTGACCCGTTTTGACCCAACCCATCGGGTTGACTCGGTTCATCGACCGTTTTCCACGAGCAGTCTGCAACCGTTGAACGACGCAGGTCGAGCAGGTTTCAAACATTATGTTTAGTCACAAATCTTCAAATTTTATTATTTTCATTTATAACCCATATACATTTTTTTATCACTAAACGATCTTTCATTATAAAATTAGTTCTTGTCTTGCGGATCTGCTCTAGTTATGAAATATAGACCAATGTAACCGGGTAAAATGACTACTTCCCATCTTAAATATAAGTTCAATTTGACTTTTTAAATCGAATTTTAAGCTTAAATATTTTTGTTTGTATTATATAACACCTGATGAAAATTATACCGAATGAAAATTCATTTAAAACACAATTCATTTGTATATTTTGTATTTAAGGTCAAAGTTCGATTACAAAGTCAAATCGAACTTATATTTTAAGACTGACGGAGTAAATATTAAGTATATATCAAAACTAGCTACAGTAGGTACTACGTACTAAGTAGTAACGATGTGTTGGCCTCATTTAGTTTATTATATAAGAAAAACTATGATTAAAAAATTAACAAGTCAAGGGCCAAACCCTGCTGCATTAAAAAAATTAGCACATTTTAGCATATGATAGTATGATCGATATGCATTATTGATAATCGATTGAATTAAAATCTAGATATAGCTATAGATACAAGGATATGATGTAACTACGTTAGATAGCATAATTTCAATTTGGTTAATTACTGCATGTCAAGGGCCAAACCCTGCTGCATTAAAAAATTAGCACATTTTAGCATATGATATTATGATCGATATGCATTATTGATAATCGATTGAATTAAAATCTAGATATAGCTATAGATACAAGGATATGATGTAACTACGTTAGATAGCAGCCTAAAAAACCACATGAACACACAATAATAAAGCTCTATGTGTAACTTGAAACTACTGAAGTTGGAACTTTTGTACTTTAAACATGAATGCTTGAACATAATCCGAAGGAAAACTCACAGTGACGATGGGTGTATTTTATCGACCACAGTTGCAAAATTTTTTAAGTAATTTTAGATTTCAAATCAAGTTTAAGTACTACTCGCGCACCATCTAATCAAGTTATGATTATCATCACTATGGAAAATGGTTATCAATTTGTGGGGTCTTAACTTACCTCAAACTTTTTTCGAATCTACTTTCGTGGGATGATCCTCAATCAAAACAAGGACTGTTGCGATATGGTATTATGGTTTGTTTCTAATCTCGTTTTGGATCTTATGGAGGTATTATAACAAAGTTTGTTTCGACGACAAACATTCAAGGAAAGATACACTTGACGAAGAGGTAAACTTCTTTCTCACTTATGGATCAAACAAAATAATATGAATGTAAAACCTATTTGATTAGAATGAATCAATGATCTAATATCAACTTGTTCTTAGCTCTTTGTAATCATATTTTCTGATTTTTTTCAACCTTTTTTTTTTTTTTATCAAACTGTTGTTCGAAAAAAAAAAGTGCTTTTAAATGATATACGGAGTACAAATCAAATTAAATATCACGTGTTCGAAAAGACGCATGGGATTTTAACTCAGTTTAACATGTTTACAACTTACAAGTCTCAGATATATAAATAAGAAAATTTTCATGTAATAACTATGAAAAACAATCAGCTTTCAATAATGTTTTATTGTTTTGAAAATATTGAATATAGTTATGTTGAGTATTCAAAGTCTCAAAGATGCATAATATACTTCAGAGACGGAGCTAGCTCCTATAACTAGCATGGGCCAAGGCCAGCCCCAAACTTTTGATAAGTATTATTAGCAGTATTGATATTTTAAAGTGTAATTTGTATGTAAAACTTAAAAAGGCCCACCCAAACTAAGATACAAAACCCACTCAAATAGTCAAATACATTAAAAAATTGTGGTAGTTGCATATTTGCATTATTGAAAAGTGAAAACTGAAAGAGTAGGAGAAGTTATATCGTCAAACATCAAATGGCAAAACCACTTTATGATTCTTATTCAATAATGACTATTGAACAATAGTTCTACATCCACCATTCAGGACTTTGATTCCATACCATTTATTTGATTTTAAATAATCTTATAATTAGGTTTGTAAGTTTCTTCATTAATTAATGTGTTTTATCGATATCTTTTTCAAGTTTTTTGTTTTGGGCAACGAGAACAATCACAGCTCCGTCGATGATATACTTGGTTACTATAGTAATAAACACGCACTCATATACTACTAATAATTAACTACTCTTAATAACCAATTACAACGATGAAATACTTAATAACCAATTAGTTAATAACCAATTACAACGATATGATGAAATATTATATAAACTTTGAGTGTTTTTATTATAAAATAAATAAATAAATAAATAGTAAACTACGTTCGTGCTTTGTGATTTGCGTTGATCGACGAGTTTATCGTTTACCCAAAAATGCACCATCCATCTTTAAATGCGAAACATTACGTATCGTTGGTCCTTCACTTTAACGACCCTCACTAACAATCGTTAAGTGTACACACATGAGGGTATTTTGTTTGTTTAAATCAATACAGAATAAAATAGTCATTCTACAATTATAACAAACAACAAACTAAATAACGTTAAATATTATTATTTAGGCACACCGCTATTCATCTTCACCCACCAGTCCACCACACCTTCCACCACGGCTTCCATCATTTCCGACCACTTCACAAACCTCTAAATCAGAACCTGTAAACGCTTAATGAAAATCTAATCTTCATTTTCGTAAAATCAACACCTCATTTTCATATAATCATACCCAGAAACACTAAGCCATTAAAAACATCACTACTAAATCTATCAAGCATCAAAAAAAACTTTTTACAGTTAAAATCTTCTCATTTTCAATCTCTTTTCTTTTTCTTGTCCGGACAAACACAAACTACAAGTCTACAATAAACATGATCTCTTTTACATTTCTCTCTCTTCATCGAACGTCTTAATTCTTCTTCATAAATCAATGTGGAAGAAGGAATTGGGTAAATTGTGGTATGGAGGAGAGAGACAAACAATGAAAAAAATAAATCGAAGAGAGAAAATAAAGGGTTATATTAGAAGAGACGAGAAAAAGACTAAAATACCCTCATGCTGGTATCACATGTGGCCATTGAACCAAAATTAGTGAAAATTGTTAGTGAGAAGGACCAAGCGATACATAATGTTTCATATTTAGGGAGGGATGGTGCATTTTTTCGATCGAAGGACGAAGCCAGTCGGTCAGCCTTGGGTGTGGACAGGAAAAATCCAATGTGGGGCAAATTTTTTTTGACAATAAGCGAAAAAATCTGAGATGAAAAATTGGATTCAAAATGATAAATCGAGTATTATTGCTTAGAGATTGAGGATTTATAAAGTTTAAAGTGTTAAATGTTGTGTTTAGTATCTTGGTGAGGCAATTTGAATTTTCGGTGGGGTTTTCACAAAAGGTCAAAATTTATTAAAAAAAAAAAAAAAAAAAAAAAAAAACACTAATATCATGTTTTTGGTAGTAGTAGGCGCCATACCGTACACTGTCATGGGTCAGCCCTTACAGCATGTCAGCCCACAGACTTGACTATGGTGTGGTTTACTCAAAAAAATGGTATAGTTGAAACTTAACCCTAAGTATAAGCCCATTGCTTACGACCTTATTGTTTTATTAGTTTGGGCCAAATTTGTTAAATTGTTGAATTAAGTAACATAGTGTTCAAAACAATTGTAACTGTTCCAAAACTAAATTGGGTCAAAATACGTAAAAACTAAGCTACTCGTATAATGTGACCGACTCATATTTTTTAGGTATATAAATAAACCTATGCATGTCCATCTATATCATTGATCTCTTTTCTTCCTGCATTACAATCGATCGTTCAAAGGAATCGATCTCAAGGTATCTCCATAGTCTATTTTTTCGTATAAAGGCCTGCGATAAGACCATCAGTATGGAGTACCCTAAGGATTTGGAGACTATGATCAAACGCATGGGACCATGTATATATTTTAACCAGAGTGTTAATGTTGATGTATCCTGCTTCAAGTCCCCCCGAGCTCCCCCACCATTGCAGATTTACATCCAGACCGTCACGCAAAAGACCTTCTCTATTGGAGTTTCACCGTCTACCACCCTTGACGAGGTGAAGACCATGATCCGTAACAAGGAAGGTCTTGGCGAGCTTAACCAAAGGCTGTTTTTTGCTGGAGTGCGGCTCCAGCAATACCAACGTACCCTTGCTGACTACAACATCGTCGGGAATTCCTGTTGAGTTTATGATATATAAAATACAATAAAACATAAAGACATCAAGAGTGCGGTGGAAGACTTAAGATCATAACAAATAAATTAATTAGCGAAAGTATGCGTAACGTCATCTTGCGAATGTCAAATCCCTCGAGCAAAGCAAAACAACCCTCGAGCAAAGCAAAACAAAAGTTCTTGTACACACGAATTAACCAAGCGAATCAGCGATTGCTAGATCTAACGAGTCCTCGTTTAAAAAAAGCGAAACCAAACTCCCTTACTTGGGGTGTTCGGCGAATATTAGACTAGAGAGGAGAGGAGATCAGGGTTAATTCGATGCTGTGAGTGTATGAAACCCTGAACACCCTCCTTATATACTAGTAGGTAAACTTATGGAACAAGTTTGTGAATTAGGCTTTGTATAAGCCCTATGGCGACCAATGAAAGCCCAAGCCCAATCCATAACTTTTCCAAGTTTTCCATTTCTAGTCCTTCTGCTTTTCCATTTAACGGTCGTTAGTCATTTTTCCGTTAAATACTTAACGATCGTTAACGGACTTAATGTGTAATAATTAATCGTAAACATAAACATTAATTATTAACTTTAATTCTCATTCGCTAATGTGTGCAATCCGTGGTCGCGAGTTCGAATCGGGACATTCACATGTTTGTAAATATATACATTTCCAACGACTCCACTTGGATATGTTTACAAGCGTGAAATGACATTAGTTAGCGTCTAACAACACGCCAATGCCCCGGTACAACTCGTGTATGGTTTCTGGAAAAACCAAGTTTGATGATTCATCATCATATTCATCCTTTATTTCTAATACCATGTTAATAAGAATATGGATCTTACTCATTTCTTAATTAACTATTACATTTCTCGCTTTATATGATTGAGTAAGATTACCAATTCTTACGAGCGAAGACCTTGGGTATGGCCATACAAACATCTTAACAATCCTACGAGGGGCCAGTGGTATTATACTTCAAAATAAATTTGAAGAAACAAATCCCATTTTGACTACAAGCGAGATTCATAAATTTCGTAACACTTACGAAACAACCCTTATAACTACGATTCATTATAGCGTTAAATTGCTTCACAAAAGGCACTACATCCATGACATATCTCTTGTATCTCAAGTCGAGGATAAATATCCATGATATACTTAATGACAAAGATCCATAAAGTATCATCATGTGGGTGGGATAAGTCTATACTCGATTCATTGAATATCATCGAAATTAGTCATGCTTCGCATCAATATACTTTCAAGTATATTCTAACTAATACTCAGTTGTCTTAATTCAATACCATTCCCATGTTATTGATTGACAACGGACTATTTAGAATAACTTAAGTTATTCAAGGATTTAAACATGCAAATCGAGGACACAATATTATAAATGAAATTAAGCGTATACCATACTTTAATTCATTAATAATAATTGTTCAACATCCTTTATCCAAATACTAAATAGATCAATGCATGATAATACTAGTTAATGAATTTTGCCACAAGTCATGAAAATCATACTTGTTGACAAGGCATAATTTCAATTAACTTTGATCTATAGAATTTTGAGAATACTTATTTCAATAAGTGACTTTCTTGTATATGTTTACACATATCTTGATATTGTCATATCATTCCATAAGGTGCGTGATAACTTTGAACCACCCTTTTATGACAATTATCTTTCAAAACTTTAAAGTTTTAAAGTATTCTTTATTCTTTAATGTATAATGCAATTGTGCTCTTAGATGAGCATAACTAGTCAACATGGTCATCATCAAGGATACCATGACTAGAATTGAGTGTCATCTCAATTATACCGACATCATTGTGTATAACAATATGCTCTTTAAACATCCGTAAACTTGAGCAGTTATAGTGTAATGTTGGTGCCTACCAAACTCAAGTTTGTTGGCAATGACAATTATGAAATAATTGCCATATTTTAAATCCATAGAATCTAGGAGCATATCGGTTGTGGAATGTGATTCTAAATCCAAACATTTTCCTTTTAAAATATTTATTACACTAACAACTTTCAATGTTGTCAAATCATCTTGTAACCAAGCATGACACAACAATCTTATACACAACATGATGTACATGATGAATCTTCAAGTTAAACTTTAAGATCTCATTCATATTATATCTTGTTAAAGATATGTATTTATCATGTTTTATTAGACTCATTTATTTTACGCATATGTTTATAAACATATATTCCAAGGTTGTATGTCTTATTTCCAAATCTTACAAACAAAGTTTCATTCCCAATTAAAACTTAATTTAGGTGGAATGTAGTTGCCCATACAACATATAAGATTTAAGAAAATAATACTCCCACTAGCTTTCGGGAATACTTATGAGCTATCTTATTTTAATTTATTAAATCAAATATTGATTTAATATTAAACATAAGAATCATCTCATAGATGCATGCATATATCCATTCATGGATTCTTGCAGTTTGTACATATTCAAAGATTATTTGAATTCATAAAACTACTTTGTATTACTTATCGTCCTCGCAAAAGTAATTCCACAACAAAGAGTTTTGATATTCATTGTCAAGATTTCATATCAATGAAACTAAGTATGATAATTATAATCTTTATACTTTTATTTAATGTATCTAGGAAATAATATTCAATCATAGTTAATTGCTTAAATATGATTAATATTATTATCACTAGACATGCATTAAATATGTGTACAATATTGTCCATATGATTTCTACACAAAGATTTAAACCACTAGGGTTTCATCTTTTGAAGAAACTCATATTCATTATTAAGATAAATCAAGTATCTAAAGTTGATTATCTTTATGGACGACATCTCAACATTCATAGTATGATTGATTTACCACAATTCAACATTTTGTAAATTTATCATTATGATTAACGAGCTTACCATGATCACTGTAACTCATATTCCTCAACATATTAAATATCGAGATATCCTACGGATCTATGAATGACAATTCCATCATATTGAGGTCTATCATATACATGTTTAGCCTCGTCATGATATTGCTAGTGTATTTTAGAAGATTATGTATTTTGTAATTTAATCTTTCAAGATCTAAACAAAACTCCCTTGCCTTTAACAATTTAAAGATTACCTTTAAATAGTTTAGCAAGTAGAGCAACAATACATTATTCTCTTTTGGGACATTCTGAACACATTGTGGGTTCACGACATTAGTTTGTTACAACTCACTCTATAAGTAGTTTAACAAATTGAACTTCATTTATAAGACTTAATGTGATTCATCACATTCCATAAACAAATGGTGTCTTATCAATCTTCTAGGTTGGAGTCTTATTGAGTATATTCAATCTATACTCAATCTACTAACCTGATAACTTTTGGAAGAAACTATAGTTATCTTGAATCAAACATGCCAATAGATTTTGATTCTTCTAGCGAACATACCATAAAACTATGGTATTTCATTAGAATTAATATTGTAAGATAATCTAACAATATTTAAGATAACCATTTACTCTTTGGCTTATCCTATTTACCAACAAAGTAAAACTTAATGGTACAATAGAATTACCAAGTGAATTGCATGCATTATAACACAAGTATTCTTGACCAAGTCAAAAGACATACCAGTTATAATCCCACTATACGTTATTAGTCATTGATCAACTCATTGACTTCATGCATATGTCTTAAAACATAGCAAGTTAACGTCTTACTTTATATTGTAAGTCTTGTATTAAAAGACTTCATATTTGTGACTTTACAAAATCATAAACATTTATAATTAAAGTAATTATGAACACCACCTCGGGTTTCAATTAATATTTCAAGTTAATATTTACTACATATATTTAAGTCATTCAGCGAATACTTAAATTCAAAGTAATATTAGATTACTTCATTTAATTATGTCATTCCATGAAAGCGTGAAGCGCAAAATCATCCATGCTGGTTCTCACGACACGTGGATATTTTACCTTGGGCTACAATCTAGTTCACGTTCTCACGTAACATAAATTGTAACTACAAGTGTTTCTTAAATATTAAATGACATAAATATTTAAAGTAGTCTTTGTTATCATCTTGACACATGTTCTTAATGGGGCAATCATACACATTAAAATGTATAATTCCTATTGGAATGCTACTCTCTTACCTTGCAGTCACGAGAATCCATTTAAATCATATTTATATGTGTTGTACCTTGCACACAATAAAGATTTCTCCCACTTGTGCATGGAACAACATCATGTAGCAGATAAACAACACGATACGTTCGTTTATTTGATTAATATGATTTGTGTTATAGATATAACAAGTAGATGTAGAACTATATTGTTTAGTAAGGAAGCGTACTGCGACTATCCTTAAAAACATAAGTTTCTACAATTGGAAAGTAATTATCTTTGAAGATAATGCGGGTTACTACACAGAAATAAAGCTTGTAGCTCCAGCTGAATTAAAAATCAATAAAATAACTTCTTATTGATAATGCAACAAAAGCTCCCACTGAATCGACAACATTGTAAGTGTTGCATAACCAGTGAAAACAAGTTGCTTGCTTTTACTTTCCTACACCTTTGAAGAACCATACGTAATCATTACTTAGGTACTAAAGGTGTATTCTACTCTGTGAATGATGGGTTATCCATCAATGTTATTAACTCGAAAAATTTGGTATGCAATTTCTTCCTTACTAGGTCTACCATCCCCATACTGGTATGTAGCACCTTTAAAGGCTAAAGCAAACCAACTAGATAAATTAAGCTAGTTTGCCTTTTACCAATTTTAGCGGTAATTAGTCTAGCTTCTAATTTAGTAACTCATATACATGTTTTCCGGTTAACCAACATTCATGTTTGTTACAAAGGATTCATTCACCAAATGATGGTAATGAAATCTTTATGGAAAATATGATGTGCATCATTGCTATGAGTTACATTAAATTTAGACAATTCAACGTTCTATTATACCTTTCTCATTCATGAAAAGGAATAGGATTGAGTCTCATGCTTCTCCCGTAGAAAAGAGACTTCGTTTGTCTTTTGGTAAATTATTCTCGATCAAACATTTGTTTGATAGCGAGAATGGATCAATTCTTGATCAAAGACTAAACCTCGTTCTGGTTAAATGTTGCATTTATACATTCAAAAAATTACAAAATTCAATTTTAGTATTTTCGATAATTAACCTTTTCAATAAACAATTAAATACCCAAGGTTCATATTCATATAACCAATTAATTATTATTGAAAGCTAGGATCAAATTGTCATAATTTCATCGCGTCGGTTGATGCGCTAGTAATGAACCTTATACAAAATGGTAGAGCTTTTGCTCAATTGCCAATATCAATTGCAATTCCTAGATTTATGGGATTTACATATAGCCATTTCAATCGCCATGTAAACATGTTTTATCCCATCTTATGCCTTGAGCTACCGGTTCTCCTTTGCCTAACTCAATTAAGTTGTCCAACTTAAGCGCAAAATCATCCATGCCCGTTCTCGTCACGTGGACATTTTACCCTTTGATTACGATCTAAGTCACGATCTCACGCAAATAAAAATAATCTTAGGTGTTTCCGTTTGGTTGGATGGCATATAACTTAAATTAAAGGGTAATAATTTTGATGTCAAATCAAATATGTACAAAGATGTCATGCATTCATCTTCGTAACATAGGTTTTATTAAAACATTTATATCTTGTTTTAATGTATAAGCTTTTCATCATCAAACTTTAATTGAGGTATTGGTTTCACCAATCAAGGAATTTAGTGTTAATTATCATCCATTATACCGTACTTTTGTAAGTGTAAACACTTAGTGTTTGGGATAATTACCACCGAAGTGGCGCATGGAATTAAAACTAATTAAGCCCTTAAGATGAGCTTGCACATTTAATGGCTTACTAAGTAGCTCCATTCGAACTTCTGAGGGGAGGACGGTATGCGCTAAAGCACAACCTTAGACATCCATTCGATGTGTTATGCGCTTCTTTAAACCCCTTTATTAGTTCATTCTCATGGGTGGCAGATTCAGTCATTTGTACCAAAGTCATCAATCAATTAAGCGATTATGATTACTATTCTTAAAATACATGTTTCACCATTGTTTAGGTCGGTTTATTTTTCTTATAAAATACCCTTGTTACACAACACAAACAAGCAAGTATTTATAAAATAAACAAATAAACAATGAATGCATAACAAATAAAAGTCATGCATATCAAATAGCCACATGCAAGCGGTTTTGATAAATCTTATTAATAACCAATTCTAGATACATCAATATGCATATATTTAATTAAGACTTCCACCCGTTTTCATCTATGTACAAGGTGAACCACATGCATCGATTCATCGATTGCGTAAGTCAAAATTAAATATATACCACATAGCACATAATTGATTAAATAATAATTATTGAGGTCTTCCCCAATTTTAGATCTATCATAATTTAGTGTATATCACTTAAACATGAAAGACATACAATAAAAGCAGATCCATGATAAAACATGCAGATAATTATCATGGACATAAAATTACACTTAACAATTAATGCAATTAAATCAAAGTTACGCATATACACATAAAGTTGTATGCATCTTAGGGTTTCTAATCCAATTAAAACAATAGTTTACAAAACCTAATTAGGGCACAAAATAAAAACCCCCTCAAAATTAGGGTTTAGGTTAAGCAAACCTAGATCTAAGCATACAAATAATAACACATTCATGTTTATTTTAATTATGTGTTTGATAATTAATTACTTGTTATACAAGGCTCGTGATGCCACCGTTGAGTTTATGATATATAAAATACAATAAAACATAAAGACATCAAGAGTACACGTGGAAGACTTAAGATCATAACAAATAAATTAATTAGCGAAAGTATGCGTAACGTTACCTCTTGAATGTCAAATCCCTCGAGCAAAGCAAAACAACCCTCGAGCAAAGCAAAACAAAGAAGTTCTTGTACACGAATTAACCAAGCGAATCAGCGATTGCTAGATCTAACATGAGTCCTCGTTTAAGAAAAGCGAAACCAAACTCCCTTACTTGGGGTGTTCGGCGAATATTAGACTAGAGAGAGAGGAGAGATCTAGGGTTAATTCAATCTTGCATGTATGAAACCCTGAACCTACCCTCTTTATATCTTAGTAGGTAAACTTATGGAACAAGTTTGTGAATTAGGCTTTGTATAAGCCCTATGGCGACCACCAATGAAAGCCCAAAGCCCAATCCATAACTTTTCCAAGTTTTCCATTTCTAGTCCTTCTCTTTTCCATTTAGCGGTCGTTAGTCATTTTCCGTTAAATACTTAACGATCGTTAACGGACTTAATGTGTAATAATTAATCGTAAACATAAACATTAATTATTAACTTTAATTCTCATTCGCTAATGTGTGCAATCCCGTGGTCACGAGTTCGAATCCGGACATTCACATGTTTGTAAATATATACATTTCCAACAATTCCGTCCTTTATCTGGTTCCTGTTTATAGAGGAGGTTTGAAGATAACTGTGGAGACCATCTCTGGAAAGAGGATCCCTCTGGATGTCAATTGCCGCCACACTGTCAAGGAACTAAAAGCCTTGATTGAAGACAAGGAAGGTATTCACCCTGACCAACAGACACTCGTCTATGCTGGACATAAGCTCGAAGAAGGCGTTATACTTTCCCGCTACTCCGTGCAGAATGAGTCAACTATTCGTCTTGTGGATGACACAGTGACGAGGCTGCAGATATATGTCTTGATTGTTGACACTGGAAAGACCGTCCATCTAGAAGTGGAAAGCTCCGACACCATCAACAATGTGAAAACCATGATTCAGGACAAGGAAGATATTCCCGCAAACAAGCAGATACTGTTTCTTCCCCAAAAGCAGCTTGAGGACGACTCTACACTTTCCGACTACTGTATCTGGAATGAATCTACCATTCATCTTATTCAAACTGTTGGTTAAGAGTCTTTTATATTTTACATAATGTTTTCACAAATGTGAATGTTGCGGTTATCGTGTTTGATTGTTTCATATGGCGGGTTTTGTGTCCCTTAATTGAAGTTTAGAAGCTGCTAGCAGCTCGTTAGTCATTAGTAAGGATTTTGCGCACTTGTTTAAAACTTTAACATGCAATATCATCTACCCAATCTATTGGTAGACTCTTTCAGATTATTATACCTATTTGATCAAGAGCATCATGTGCTTCTGTTGGATTTATGTACGCATTATATACGATATACATATTGTTATATGATTGAAGCATCTTGTATTTCATGTCCTCCAATCTTCCTCTTCATGTACAAATTAACGCCTCACGTGATTTTTTTTCTGTTATGAAATTTTTTGTTTGTGTACCGATTAACCTTTCTTTACAACAGTGGTGGCTTATTAATTGTGTGCTTAGACTGTTTGTTCCAGCACGTCGAATTATTGGGCTCTGATGTTTGTTTTTATACTCAGTCACGTACTTCTGACCGGTGATTGCTGAGACATCATCATCAAGGATATAGGATGCTTAAATCCATTCTCAGCTGATTGTGTTGCGGTTCTGTTTTTTTTTTTTTTTTTTTTGAATGCCAAACAATTTGTATTAATGAAGCTATAGACTAGTGAGCAGCTAGATTACAAAGAATTTGAAAAAAAAATACAACAATTATTAATAATCCTCTAATTAAACAGGGCGAACAAGCTAATAAAGGATTATCTAACCATAACTTCCAATCCATCTTGAGAGCGTGTACATCCCCTTCTTGATATCCAACAAAATGCTAATCTTTTATTCTACATGATTACCATTGCTTATAGCATATTGGGATTAGTTTGTGTATCATTTTATTTGGTTTAGTGATGGGTCTTATAAAGAAGGGTTGAATCTTAAGAGATCATAAGAAACCGATTGTTTTTCTTTTTCTAAGATACATATGTGATTGCGAAGACTTTTGAGCAAGAAAGATGTGGAATTAAACCTGTGGACTATTAAGCCAAAAGGTCTTAAACCATGGTTACAAATAAAATGGAAAAAAGATGTTTTGGATCAGAATTATGGGATCCTAAACTTTGAATTCACGGCCTATCTTTTTCATAGATTCTACAAAGCGTGAAGCCGCAGATCTTTCAGGTTGAAAAAAGTATATACACAATGGTGACAAAAACCGAAGAAAGCGGCAATAGCTCTCTACCAAACAAAGACGGCGAGAAGAAGAATCTCCTTCAAGCCATCATAACGCGATGGAAGGACTCTTATAGGAAAATAAATCTAGAGAGATGACTAGGATTTTGTATTTAGAAGTTCGATTCAGGTAAAATATGAAACAAAAGTTGTTAGTGGTCTCATTTATGAGTTATGATACAAGTATCGTCGGTAGAAAGCTCAAAGGTTTCAACTTGGTTAATTAACATGTGAAACTTTTGCACTAGGCATGATCGAGGGTGATCGAGCTCTTAAAGATCAGCATTGTTTTAGCATATGATGTATTATTGATAGTTGTTTGAACGAATATATAATTTCTCATAAGCATATGATGCAAACTATCATCTTGAAACCACATGAACACGCTACAATAATAGTAATAATTAAATTGAACCTTTTGAAACTATTGAGTTTGGAAGTTTCTTATGTTTTGAATGCTTGAACGTAAGATGAATAAAAACTTAGAATAACACGAGTTGGTCGATCAACTGGTTTCATCTTTTCTTAGTTTCTAATAAACAAATGCTGGGAACATCTTTCGTGTGTGGTTGTCCAGTCAATCAAGCTGTGTGTGTTTGTATCCCATTCTTCGTTTATCGACTTTAATGTTACTGTTTCACTCTTCAGTAGTAAGTTAAAGGGCTAATAACCTATTAAAGCATCATACTTGTCACAAAAAGCAGTTTGACATAGCGAACAAAAAAAATAGCCGCTTTGGCTACTAAACTTAAATTCTTGTCTTCCTTTGAGTAATAATTAAAATACAAAATTGTAATGGTATTTTACTTGAATTTATAAAAATTGTATTCTTTGTCCAAGTATATAAATAACCCATTAACATCAAACATAATAACCGGACGGAAAAACTAACAATCCTCCTCACCTTAGCCACGGACGGAAAAACCACCGCCGTCACTTCACCACCGGCCACCACACCTCACCACCTACACCAAACAATCCTCTCCACTCCTCTACCCGATCCACCACCACACGCCCAACACGAAACCGGTTTTGTTTCATCACCCGCCGATCTAAAAAAAAAAAAAAAAAAGCATCCAAAAAAAAACAAATCCATCAAACCGGTTTCTTTGAAGGTCAAGCGCAAAGGGACTATCACCACTTACCAGTGGCCTCCTAACACCATAGATCATCACGGGGTGCTCTTGGTAGTGGTTATGGATGTTGGCTGAACCAAGAAGAGATGGTGATGCTCTAATCAAGACCGAGCCTATACTCTTCCTTCCAAGATTACTCGTACAAATAGGAACTCGGTTCTGAGGTTTTATCACTTTCACACATGAGCACAAATAAAAATTAGGGTTTGAATGGTTAGGGTTTTCTTAAATTGATAGAGGTTTTGTAATTGGTATTGAATAGAAGTCTGATTTAGGTTTCAATTTGTATTGATCTCAAGAACACCACAAGTAATTTGATTTTCTTTGGTTCGGTTCTAACCCCACTCGAGCTTTTGATTTCTGATGAATTTGATTTTCTTTGGTTATGGGGAAAGTAATTTGATTTTATTTTCCCTTTCATTTGGATTCAATTATTCCAATGTATGGTGGTGTTGAATTGGTTTATGTATTCTTAGAATTGGTTTATGTATTCTTACATATGTATGGTGGTGTTGAGCGAGGATAAATGGTGAGACAGGATGTGATGATGGGTTGAGCAAGCTAGCGTAATTTTTAAGATAACATGATTTAGTTACTAGGACTATCGGCAATTTTTCAAAGCGACATGGACTATTTTTGTAATTTAGCCTAGGGACGATGGATGCAATTTTCATAAACTCACGGGACCATTTGTGTAATTTGGAAGGGTAAAATGGTCATAATACTCAAAGGAAGACAAGAATTTAAGTTTAGTAGCCAAAAGGCTATTTTTTTTATTCATTCGTCAATTGTTTTTGTGACAAATATGATCTTTAATAGGTTATTAACCCAAGTTAAAGTAGGCAAATGTGTCACTCATGTGTTTAGTCTGCGTAGGTTGCTGACTAATGTTTCTGGAAAAATTTTACTTGTGAATGAATTTTAGTAGTCACAATGTTCCCCTTGAATGAATTTTGTATGTGGTAATAAAACTTATGTTTGTACTTAACCCTAATGGTATGTGTCTCATGATTTTTGAGTTCATTATTTCAAGATAAGGTTATAACCTTGAGAAAAGATATATGTGACTAATTCTTAGGTGCTTACTAATCCGATTATGTTTGTTTAATGAGATGGATACTGTTTATGGTTTATGTACTAAAATTTCACTCGAGTGACTTCAACATGTTTGACAAGTATGATAATTGCATTGTTTGAAAGATGCAACTTTTTGCAACGGGTGATCAGCGGATCTGGTCCTAACATGTAACAAGTACGTTTACATGCATTAAAATCCATTTGTGTGACTATTGATTCACTTGACCCGTTTATCATGTTTTTGGGTAACCACATGTGTTCGTTTTATTATAGTTTGATTCGTGGAATGCTCCTGAAGACCATCATGATGCTTTCATGGAGACTGCACTCCAAAGAGAAGGCACGTAACATTTCAAAACCTTGTTATTGATCTTCTATGTTTTATAACCTTTTGAATGATGTTTTGGTTCTTCAAGAATTGTTGTCAAGTTCTGGTTTAATTTCTTCAAAGCTAAAATCTGAAAGATGTATGTGAATGAAGTCTTCGAGTTGGTCTATTTGGGTCAAATTAATCGGTGTTTTGTATTCTAACTGGGCTTTGTAATCATAATGATCGTAATAAGGCCCAAAATCAACAACTTTTTGCCAAACGTTTAATTTCGAGAGAAATGGATAAAAATCCCAACAATCATTCGATGACCTTTGATTGGTATCCATGAATGAAAATACTATTACGAAGTGGTTGAAATACACAGAAAAAACTACCACTTGTTCGAGAGACTATGGTAGGTTTGGCAAAAGTAGCAGTAGCAGCCGGTGAGCGGTAATTGTTTTCTTTTTATAAAAATGTTTGTTAACGTAGTTGTAGCCTGTAGGTGTGATCATAATGTGCAAAACAGCTCCAAAATGCTCAACGCTTCTAAATTATACTTTATGAAGCGTTGAAAAATGAGCTTTCCAAAAGAAAAAAGATAAAGCTAGCTATTGTTGCTTGCCAAACTAGCATTAAAAATCACGATGTTCATTGCCAATAGCTCATAATGCTCCAAAACACTATGCGCCAAACACATCCTATATACTCTTGTCTTGCTATAAAGCGTTATTTTCGGTAAACATATAGAAGTCGAATCGTAAAAATGAGTCTAAGATTACTGCTGTAATGACTAGAGAAAACGGAAATCCAGATTACCAACTAGTCACAATCTTATATGGCAGAGGGGAAGCAGTATTTTTGCCTTCGAGTAGGGGTGTGACTGTCTACATCTCACCTCTCCCATATCTTGTTCAGGCGGAATTGGGTATTGTTGTTGTTGCTGCATTTCTTATCCAAAATCGTTTCACTCTGCATTTAGCGTAACAAACGCTAATTATCTGCGCACGTAGATCTTTTTACGAACCAGGGGCATCCCAGACTCGCTTTCCTTGTTGGACCAAATGACAGACTTCCAACATGCAAGTATCACGTTCATATATTATATTCACGTACTGTTTGTGTAATCTTTTCTAACAGGAAAAAATATTCACATATATTCGGGCAACGACCATTCGATTGGCTGGTATTCATAGAATAACTTGTTTCATGTATGCGAGTGTTTTTATATATATATTTTTTAAATATTGTATATATCGACATCACATGTCTACTATGACAAACGTTTCATCAGTGACCACGTTGTGACTTGTAACACGTTATATATCGTGTTCAAATAAAAGACCATTGCAAGAGGTCCAGTGACCACATTTCGTAGAAAAAATTTGTGAAAGTGCTAAATTGAGTTAGAAACATTAATAAGTTTGACTTTATACAGTCATGATCGAGTTGGTCTTTGTAGAAAAGTACAAGATTTGACCTTAAAAAGGATTGATTTCTATCACACCTTCACTGATGATACACACCAAAACACGAAATTGAATGTAAAGTTCAATATCCAAGTAAACTAGGTCCAAATTTAGTATTCCTCCAATAGTTTGGTTTCTTGTAATTGAAAAGAATGGGTTGTGAAACCTAAAGAGATTTTTACTTATTTGACAGATGAGTTTTGAGTTTGACGGTTTTGTTTTCTTTAGCAGGTGTTTGTCTTCGGGTTTTGGGTGTTTCCTTAGAGCATGCCAATGATAACACGAGTTAAACTTTAACACTGTGTCACGTCAGCGCCACATCAGCTTTAACATTTCACCTTAACATCCTCAAAAAACACTCACAATAATAACATCCCAAGTTAAACTTTAACATTTCATATTTTCAATTTCAACCCCTAAAAAAAACAAACACTTCATTTATTAAAAAACATATCACATTTAACATTAAAACACAAAGTACATTAAACATTAAACACGAATTACATTAAACATTAAAACTACAACGAGATTGAGTACAAATAAAACAACTAAAACTTAATAAAGCGAATCACTAGAGTCCCACCCTCGTCATTGAAGAGGAATAAAACTTCGCCATTAATGGTAGAGTCTCCATTATGTCAAAGTAGTTATCTCGAAGATATTGAGCTTCCTTGCTTCTTGTTCACGACGAGCGACTTCCTCGCGTGTCGCTCTTCCATAATCTCTATAGTTTTCTTCGTCACCTTTCGAGTTGGCGGGGAAGCCTCACTTAACCCGAATGGGTTGTTTTCAAGATCCACCTTTGAATGTTAGCGACTTGATTGTTAACTTGGTGGAGTGTTAACAATTGGATTGTTCACGGTGGAGAGTTTAAAAATACATTTTCGGTTGGAAAACCGGAAGAGCAGATTCAGTGGTGTTGAGTAAACTTCAAATTCTTACGGGTTGGAAAGGCGGTTTCCTAAACAAGCGAGTTGGAGTTGGAAAGGCGGTTTCAAAAGCTTGTTGTGGACTTGAGAGTTGTTGAGAAAAATCTTTGTGAGACATTTTTTTGTGTGTGAGTTGTGTGTGTAACTTGTGTGTGTTGTGTGTTCTAAACAACTCTGGTAGAATTGTATATATAGGCATAGTTGATTTTGAATTTGAATAAATCCCGCTCATATTTGATTTTTAAATTTCAAATTACTGAAGAAGTCAAAGTGCTGAAGATTCAAAGTACTGCTAAGTGAAAATCAAAATCTTCTTTGTCGAAGTCAAATCTTGCAAAGCTAAAGAACTGCTATATTCGTTTATGGAAAGCTTTGTTATTCTAGAATATTCTTTGTTTAGATTACTTGTCGTACAAGGTTACAAATTGTAAACCGACTAGGGTTATCCTTAAGCCTATAAAGGATCCTCGGTTGGCATTAGAGAATGTATGTTTTAGAATCCAAAAGTACGAACGTGTTTATAGAGTTTTAGAAATGCGATATTAGAGTTTTAGAGTTGTTAAAGAATCGCATAACAAGCGGTTATAGTTATTAATAATATTGTTGAAAGTTAAAGTTAATTCTTCTTAGCTTTGTTAAGTAAATTCCGCATATTTAATAAAGTTTGCTCAGTGTTTCATTGTTAATAACTTAGGATTTATCCAAGGTTATTAAATCCTTAACAAGCTATATAGTTAGTTTGGTTAGAGTACATCGATCCAACAAGTGGTATCAGAGCTTGTGTGGAAACTCTGACTAAGAAGAAACCCTCAAAACCTACTTTACAAAACCCTAAAGATGTCGTTGTGCACCACCACCATCAATCACCTCACTAAGAATACCAATTATCAAGAAGGAGAATACGATCTATGGAGCATGAAGATGAGGCAAGACATTGCAATTACGAGACCATGCAACGTGGAATGTGATTTTCAATGGTAATGAAGTTGTGGAAGAACACATGACATTCTGGACAACCTAAAGCACCTAAACCCATCTTACCAGCTGCTACAATAAGGAATCAAGAGAAAGCTCTCAACATTCTCTTGTTTGCTATTCCTGATGGTCACCCACTCAAGTTCCATGATGCTAAGGATGCAAAGCAACTATAGGCTGCACTCAAGACCGATTGGAGGTAATGATGCTTCCAAGAAGATGCAAAATCTGTGAAGCAACCGTTTGAAACTTTCCTTTGTTGGTGAAAGAAGGTCTTGATCTTGCATATGATAGATTCAAATCTCCTTAGCATGCTAGAGCTATACAAAGCGAGGTATCTGTTGAAGATGCCAATCTGAAGTTCTTAAGGGTTTGCCATCTACATGGCATGTGATTGCTACTATGATCGGGAGGACAACTTTGGATTGGATGTTATGGACTTTGGCGATCTCTACAACCATCCGAAGGTGTATGAGCATGAGATGAATGGCGAGACAAGTTCAAAGTCTCACGGTATAGCTTTTGTGTCATCGAAAGAGGCGTGCTTCCACTAAAATCTTGCTCACCCTACTCAAAGTCTTGGCTATCTGCTCATTCTATCACAACTATGATCAACCCCATCATCACCATCACACCATCAAGCACCATCCATTACGATGAAGTCGTATGCTCATTCTTTGCACGACAAGCTACCTTACATTACTTATGAAGAAGATTTGTCACAAATTGAAGAGGATGCTCTTGAAGAAATTGATATTAGGTGGCAAGTTGCTATGATCATTTGCAAGAATCAAAGTTCATGAAGAAAGCAGGAAGAGGCATTGACTTCAAGCCTAAGCGAGGTATCACTTTGACAAATCCAAGATTGAATGCTTTAGCGTCGGAAAATGGACACTTTGCAAGGGTGTGGGTTTGCTAAATATCGAGCAAGCAGGATGATGAAAAACCAAAGCTTGAACTAAAGGAAATTCCTATTCTTGAAACAAAAGCCTTGGTTGCTCAATAGAATCTATCGGAGGTTGGTGAGTCTTGAGTTTGATGATGAACACGTAACCTCTTGTATGGTGGCAATGGAGGAGTTTGATTGGAGCCACAGTATGATGAGGAACTGGATTTCTTTGCGTTGGAGTCGAGATGGTTATGGAAGCTTGTTGGAGCATGGAGTGAAGATGATCTGTCATGCTTGCTATGGTAGTTGACTTCACCAAGTTCATCCCCATCTACGAGGTATGTTCTAAGTGTCATAACTTTTATCGAAAGTGCTTAATGATTATGTGTTGAAAGAGATAAGTGTAGAACGGCTAGAAATTTGAAGTAGGTAGGTTACCAAATTACTTTAAGTCAATGGAAGCCAAAATAATAACACATGAAAATAATGAAATGTCTTGGGCGGAAAAGCATGAACAACAGGATTATCGGTTAAAACTAAGTGAATGGAAGTTAAATTGTAAAATTTAAAATTGAGAAGCCGACTAAGGAGAGAGATGAATTGTTAGCAAAGTTTGGTGCTTGGAAAGAGTGCGGTCTTTCTCATGTCACTTATGTTGAAAAAGCAGAGAAGGCTTACATTAGAACGGCCTAGGTTTTGGTATGAACTTTAATAACACGAAGAAAACCCACCTAGTGATAAGGATGACCTTGATTTTGAGGATATAACAACTAGTGATGATGAACTTATTAACTATGTAGACACATCTAGTAATGAAGAATCACTTAGTGAACCACCTCTGAATATAAGAAAGACAAAGGTTATCATGTTGTCCTCATCCCATTGGTAGTCATCAACCTATTAGACCCGATGTTTCGTTTTGGTGTAGACAACCTAGAGTTTAGGAAAAAGCACTAGTCAATCTAGGTGCGAAACCCCAAAAGCATTGAAAAATCTAAGGATAATGATGTTAAAAGTCAAGTAGTACCTTGACTCAAAATCTTGCTACATGTTCGTGATACCTTTAGGAAAACCTTCTCAAAATCTTGCTAAACCTTTTGGGATAATTTTGGTCAAAAGCAGTTTAATCATTCACTAGAAGAGAATAGTTTTGGTCATAGACATAGAGAAGCAATTTTGGGAGTTTAGGTCAAAAATTGTGTTTTGTTTGTTATAGTCACGATCATCGATTAAGCTTGACTTTCACTCATAGTACCTAAGCAAATTCCCAAAGAATGCAACTCGCCACCAAAAGCCTAGAGAGAATAAACCGATGCGGAATCACTCAAATAGGGTCAACCATAGCAATTTCTCACAAGACTATAGGTACCCTCACTAGAAGACCTTTTTCAAAACCACCGTGCTTTTCAAACACTTTCAAGGTCTTGTTAAGCCAAAACCAATTACTTTCTCAAAGTCTTGCTTAGTTTTCACAAAACACCTTTTGGAATAGGAACCCTAGGAGATCTAACTACTATCAATCTAGAAGGCGTTACAACTCAAAGAAAGTAGATAGATCAAGGGACTCTACACCAGAAGTTAAAACAAAATGGGTTAAGAAGAAAAGTACTGATGGGGAACAAACAGTACTTTCAGTAAGTGAAAGTGAAACAGAGATTTTGTTTGATAATAATAAAGACAACTTGAATGAAAAAGAGATTTTTATTGAAAATCAAACACAAGTTTTGGAACAACCAAAGATAATTGATCATGTGCTTAAAGGCGATGGCAATTACATACTTAAAAATTTAAGTATGTAACTCTACAAAGGAACACAAGTCGATAATGGCTTGGGTTCCTAAAATTATTAACTCTTTTATCTTTGTGCGGGGCAACCCAGAAGAGGAGCTTAAAGATCATCTAACTGTGGATAGTGGTTGCTCTGGAAGCATGATAAGGGACAAGGAGATTCTGTCAGATTTTAAGTCATATTGTGGAGGAAGAGCTGCATTTAGGAATGATGCTAGTGGAGGTAGAATTAGTGAGAAAGGAACCATCAAAGCAGGGAGCATTGATTTTGAGAATGTTAGATATGTGAAGGAGCTCAAGTTCAACCTGTTGTCAGTATCTCAGATCTGTGACAAGAAGTATATTGTGCTATTCACTGACAAAGAATGTCTTATTCTTTCCCCTGAGTTCAAGCTCATTGATGATCACTTGGTAATACTTAGAGTACCAAGAACCAATGATGTATCTGATCTTGATATGAGGACTCTTAGCTCTTACGAAGAGCAACATGTTTAGTGGCAAAAGCAACACTAGAAGAAGCACATCGATGGCATAGAAGATTGGGCCATGTAAATTTCAAGAATATCAACAAATTGGTCAAAGGAAATTTAGTTAGAGGTTTACCCACCAAAACCTACAAGAATGATCACTCTTGTTTGGCGTGCAAGAAGGGTAAACAACACAAAGCTTCATGCAAGAAGCTTGAGGACAGAACTATTAGAGAACCTTTGGAGTTGCTTCACATGGATCTATTTGGTCCTGTTTCTGTTACTAGTCTAAACAAGAAAAAAGTACTGCTTGGTTGTAACAGATGATTGTAGTAGATTCAGTTGGGTATTTTTCTTGGTATTTAAAGATGATACCTTTGATGCTATTCATGATCTGATAATAGCACTTGAAAACTAACTGAGACTTAAAGTAAGAGGTATTGGATGTGATAATGGGACTGAATTCAAGAACAAGCTTATGGATGAATTTTGTGCTAACAAAGGAATCAAGAGGAGTTCGATGTGCTAGAACTCCACAATGAGAATGGTGTTGCGAGAAAGAAAGAACGAACTTTGATTGAGCGGCTAGAACAATGCTTGCGATTCATTACTACTATTCAATTATGGTGAAGGCGTAAGTCTTGCTTGCTATGTGTATGATGTCGATCACCAAACCTCGAGATGAAGACACCTTATGAGTTCTTGATGGAATCAAACCCAACATTCGTATTCTAAAACCTTTTGGATGCCCTCGACTATTCTCAACACAATTGATAATTTGGGCAAATTTGATGGAAAGTCGGAAGAAGGATACTTATTGGGTCTTGCACCAACAACAAAGGATTTAGAGTGTACAATAGAGTCACCAAGAAGGTTCAAGATTGTCTTCATGTTGAATTCTTAGAAGATCAAGAAAATCGAGAAGGGTAAAGGTCACGATTGGATGTTTGATCTTGAAGTTTTGACTCCTTCTATGAACTATGTACTGTTAGAGAAGAAAATCAACTTTGTACAACGGAGAAGATTTACATGTATGTTGTTCATGGGTTCATATTAGACACGATGTTGTTCGATAAAGAACCTATAAGCTGTTGAGAAGGAGAAAATCTTGATGAGCCAAAAGCTACATTATCTGTTTGAAGAACAAGCTATTCAAGATGAGCTTAACAGGATGCTTTTCAAGATGTCATAGCACAATCTTATGATGATGATCAAAGAAGAGCTTATGAAGCGACAAAGAAAAGAACAAGTCTGCGAAATTCACTCACGATGCTTTGGGTGACAATACTTTCGATCAAAATCTTGTTGCACTGTTGATGACACTTTGGATGATTTGGATGATCCTACCATGCACGGCTTAGAAGACACGGATGATGAATTTGAAGATGAAGGTATTTTCCATGAAGGTGTTGATTTCACAAATTTGGATGATAATGTTGAAGTCCGCATACCCCAATCTTAAGAATTCATAAGAATCATCCTCTTGGTCAAATCATTGGACCTTCTACCTCGGTGTACTTACAAGAAACAAAGCTAAGGGTCTTTCTACACCTCGCAATGCTTTACTTAGCTTTGTTTATAAACAAAACAGTTGAATCATAAGGATCATCAAACATGTACATTCACTTGCTTTATCTCTCAAGAAGAACCCAAGAATATAGCTAGGGCATTATCTAAAGAAAGTTGGGTTGAAGCTATGCAAGAAGAACTTCTTCAATTTAAACTTCAAAGTTTGGGTATTATGTGATCTACGATGGAAAGAAGGTCATTGGTACAAGATGGGTGTTCGAGTCAAGAGATGAAAGAGGAATGTCATCAAGAACAAGGCAAGGTTAGTAACTCAAGGCTACAGACAAGAAGAAGGAGTAGATTATGATGAAGTATTTGCTCTGTAGCAAGGATTGAAGCCATTCGAATCTTCCTTGCTTTTGCATCATATATGGGATTTCGGGTTTATCGAGATGGATGTCAAGAGTGCCTTTCTCTATGGCACTATTATTGAGGAGGTTTATGTCAAAGCGACCTCACGGTTTTGAAGATCACGCACATCGAACCAAGTTTACAAGGTGGTTAAGGCTCTTTATGGCCTTCATCAAGCTCCTAGAGCTTGGTATGAAAACTCTCTACTTTCTTATTACAACATGGTTATAGGAGGGGAGCCATTGACAAGACCTTTTTTTATCAAGAGAGACAAGAAGGATATCATGTTGGTTCAAGTATATGTTGATGATATCATCTTTGGAGCTACCAACAGTCTATGGTTAAGGAGCTTGAGCGGTGATGCGAATGAATTTCAAATGAGTTCTATGGGTGAGTTAACATTCTTTTGGGACTTCAAGTTAAGCAGTCAAAGGAAGGAATTTTCATCGGTCAAGATAAGTATGTCTCGGATATACTCAAGTTTAACTTTGATGCTATGAAGCGGTCACTACACCTATCAAATCTATCAACTCATTGGGCAAGGATGAAGATGGTCAACTGTTGAAGTCAAGTTATCAGATCTATGATTGGATGTCTTATGTATTTAAGCGCATCTAGGCACGATATCATGTTTGTTGTTTGTTTATGTGCACGATATCAAGTCTCACTAAGGTTTCTCATATGAATGCGGTGAAGAGAATTTTCGATTATTTAAAGCAACAACCTAAGTTAGGGTTGTGGTATCTAAGATTCCCTTTTCACTTAGAAGCTTTTTCCGATAGTGATTATGCGGTGACAACTATGATGGAAGATCAACTCTTGGAGGATGCCAATATCTTGGAAGAAGATTAGTTTCATGGCGGTGTAAGAAGCAAACAATTGCGACAACATCCTCTCTGAAGGCGATATGTGGTTTGCTACAAGTCTGTTGTGGACAAGTTTTGTGGATGCGAATCAACTCTTGGACTATGGGTTCAATTTCAAGAATACTCTATCAATATTGATAATGAGAGTACCATTTGCATTGTGAAGAATCCAGTTTATCATTCCAAGACCAAGCACATTGATTAGGCATCACTTCATCGGATATTGTTATGAACATAGGCTCATTAATGTTGTCAAGGTGCATCTGAGATGATAATGTAGGTGATTTACTCACCAAAGGATTTGATGTTTCAAGATTTAATCACTTGGTGGTGAGCATTGGCATGATTAATTATTAAGTTACATTTAAAGGGAGGGCCGATTAGTTAGTTAGGCGGTCACGTGCTTTTACAGGGAGGCAATACAATGCCCACATGGAGTGTTTGTTATTATAGAGAAGAAGATGGAAAAATCTTGTTGTTTTGTCCTATGAAATCTTGCTCTGAAAATCGCTCACGGAAAATCTTGCACGTGGAAAGAAGCTGTTTGTCTTATCAACGTACTATTCCAACGGTAAAAAGAAGGTAAATTCACATAACGGTAACTTTGTTATTATGGGTTATGATTTTTCAAATCCTACCTATAAATAACTACATCCCGATTTTCCTCTTATCTTTATTCGTATCAATCTTTTCCATATTTCTTTCTCTCACCCTTACACGTATTCAAAAATCAATATCTTTTACAATCATCCATGGCAAACCTCGCACGGTTTCTAAACACAACATGGTGGCGAATTTAGATAAAGCGGAGGCCAATGTCATCTTCCATGACATCATTGATTTCTTAGCTGGTTCCCCGATCGGTTATCGCTTTTGGTGGAACTGATATAATTGAGCCACAGATCAGCGGTTTTGGGCAAGCTGCAAGGACACATATGGAGAATGATGAATCTTATATTCAAGCTAAAGTTCTTGGTAGATTTATCAAGATTCTTGAAACATCAATTAAATGAAGATTTATTGTTTGATGATGCGAGAAGGAGGTATTCGTTTGACAAACAATTGATTTGGGATACATTCGAGAGATATTGGCTATGAAGGGTCCTTAAGCGAACAAACATTCAAGAAGCCCTTGTTCGATCCACATTGGAAGTACTTGGTACATGTTCTTCTTCATTGTATCGACTCTAAAAGTACTTCTTGGGAGCAATTTGGTTCAAACATTGCATCTGCCTTTGGTAGGATTGGCTATAAACCATATGTTCAACTTTTCAAGGCTAATCTTAGATGGAATGCTCTCACACATCTCTCATGGATCAAGATGGTTAATGTATCCGAGATTTATTCAAGTCTTCTTGAATAAACAACTTTCGGATGTACCAAAGCACCGCAAGCCTTTTACCTATTGTGGTACAACCGACCAAGATTTTCACATTTATGGCTAGGAAAAGTGATACATTTCTTGGTAGGAACACCCATTAACCACTTCAATGATGGAGGTTGTTCAAGCAATACGTGATGAGGTTGCAGAGAGTGATGACAGAGAAGGTCTTGCTTCAAGTCTTGCTTCTCAAAGTCTTGCATCTCGAAACGCATCTGGTCTTGCTTCACAAGTCTTGATGTTAATGAAGGTCTGCGGTTTCTCCCATCTCATCACACCATACTACTCCTCCTGTTGCGTCACGGAACAAGATATTCCTATTCACTCATCATCTTACGGAGGAGACAACGCTACTATACCCCGAAGGTTTAGTGTTAGATAATTATATTCGACAAGGGAGTTAGTCGATTGAAGAAAACTCTTGAGGCTCAAGTTGCTTAGATAGCCTTATTAAAGATCAAGTTTAGAAAGTTCAAAAGTCTGTTTGGCCTTGGTTAAACATCACGGGTTATGGGTCAAAGTTGAAAAGAATAAGCGAAGGCATTTTAAGAAGACTTCTACGAGGCAAAAGGTTCCTCGGCATTCTTCCGTCGATTGGGAGGAATTTAGAAGAAGAATTTGAAAGAAGATCTGAATTTCATTAAGAAAGGAGAATGAACCTCAAGTAATGAAGCACATGTAAATCTTCAAATCTTGAGCACGAAGGAGCGGTGTTCAAAATCTTGATGATCAAGGTCTTCTTGATCAAAATCTTGGCTTTCAAGGAACATCTCGACAAGAATTAATTACACCAAGGGTGTTTGATTTTGAAGAAGAAGTCGGTCCTTCAACAATTCCACAAGAAGAAGAAGCGATACACGAAACCAATACACACTGCAAGTGTGTATTGGTTTGGATGATGAAACTAACTGCATGTCAATGGCAAAACCCGGCCTGTTGCATTAAAAAATTAGCACATTTTAGGATATGATATTATGATCGATATGTATTATTGATAATCGATTGAATTAAAATCTACATATAGCTATAGATACAAGGATATGATGTAACTACGTTAGATAGCAGCCTAAAAAACCACATGAACACACAATAATAAAGCTCTATGTGTAACTTGAAACTACTGAAGTTGGAACTTTTGTACTTTAAACATGAATGCTTGAACATAATCCGAAGGAAAACTCGGAGTGACGATGAGTTATGACATAGTTATTAAGATTCAGATTTACAATTATTAAGATTCAGATTTACTAGCAAACAATTAAAAAGTTCATGTAAGATAGTTATGACATCTTGTTCTTCTCTTTTTAACTTGACATAAAATGTTGTAAGTCTTAATTTTTATAGGTTATACCCTTATAGAATTCAGAAAAGGAGTATCAAATCCCATTGCAACGTCTGCCATGTAGGAAAATATTTGAATATGTAAATATTGTGTTTGATTATTTTGAACCTATGTATAGTAATGTGGGTTTTAGTTTTTCTGATTTCCGAAGTCGCAATAAGCAATTAGGCACTTTCTGAGTCTAATAATAATTCTCACTGTTTGTGATTCGCGTTGTTTGTGAATGAAAAAACCATTGATAACCGGAAAATAAATTATCATGCATTATAGAATTAAAAACGTTGTTTTTGGTTAAAGAGTTAAAGTTGTTCCGACATGAATTTCTGTATATTTATTGTAAACAAATGTAATAATTTAAAATACGTGGCCTACTGGAAATTAAAATACGTAAAGTTGTTGTTAGAAAAAACATATAAATGAAAAACATTTGCTCGCCACAAAATTTAGTTATAGGGGTACCCTGCTAGTACTAAATTAAAAACAACCAATTAAAATACCCATTATTAAAAAGTACAACAAAATTTTCACAATGTACAATTTAAACAAGCTACAACATAATCCAAAATATAAAATAATTAAATACGCTAATTAATATTATTTTAAAACACCCTAAAATGAAAAGTACATGTTATTATACACATTATACAAATTAATAAAATACAAAAGCTTCATACAAGATATGAGTTGATGGTATATATAGTTTTGAAAACGGACGGACCAAATGGTTCAACCAGAACCAGTGTCGCCCGATTCGGCTAACCAATAAAAGCCATCCGAAAAAGCAACCAGAGAGGACCCGTTGAAACCGATACAAACTGGTGGAATTAGGTCTCATCGAGATCTATTTATCCGGTTAATCGTCACAGGGGTACCATGCCAAACGTCTTGATACCTGCTATACTATATATAAAGGAAAAACCAAAAAATTAAAAAGTGAAAAGTTGAAACTAAAAAGAGAAATGTTGAAAACATATATTTCAAAACGAAACTATTAATACACATCGAAAACCTGGTTGACCCGGGACGCTTCAAACCGCGGGTTGAGCCGGATTAGTTGACCGCTTTTGACCCAACCCATCGGGTTGACTCGGTTCATCGACCCGTTTTCGACGAAGCAGTTCAACGGTTGAACCACCCGAATCAAACGGGTTTCAAAACATTATGTTTAATCCCAAATCTTCAAACTTTTATTATTTTTCATTTATAACCCATAAACTTTTTTATATCACTAAACGATCTTTCGCTATAAAATCATGTTACTATGTACGGGTACTCGTCTAGTTATGAAATATAGACCAATGTAACCGGGTAAAATGACTACTTCCCGTCTTAAATATAAGTTCAATTTGACTTTTTAAATCGAATTTTAACCTTAAATATTTTTGTTTGTATTATATAACACTTGATGAAAATTATACCGAATGAAAATTCATTTAAAACACAATTCATTTGTATATTTGGTATTTAAGGTCAAAGTTCGATTACAAAGTCAAATTGAACTTATATTTTAAGACAAACGGAGTAAATATTAAGTATATATCAAAACTAGCTACAGTACGTACTACGTAGTAAGTAGTAACGATGTGTTGGCCTCATTTAGTTTATTATATAAGAAAAACTGTGATTAAAAAAAACTATTATGGGGGAGTTTGGTATCCTACTATTGGAATAAATTTATGACTTTTAAAGTGATTAATGTTGTTTGGTTGGTTATAGGTATGCGCATAGAATGAGGATCACTTATGATATGTAGGTTTCCTCATGGGAGTATGATTTGGTGGGTATGTGGATACAGCTGAAAGTGATATCTACATCACCTATTTCATTCCACTTTATTCTCAAACCTATCCTATAGTGATTCTATCCAGCATACCAAACGCACCCTATGTAAAGTTGTCACGTTTTTTTACTGGGCTAGTTTATTATAAAGTAAATACTGTCGGTATAAAGTTCCAAGCATAATTTCAACTTGGTTAATTACTGCATGTCAAGGGCCAAACCCTGCTGCATTAAAAAATTAGCACATTTTAGCATATGATATTATGATCGATATGCATTATTGATAATCGATTGAATTGAAATCTAGATATAGCTATAGATACAAGGATATGATGTAACTACGTTAGATAGCAGCCTAAAAACCACATGAACACACAATAATAAAGCTCTATGTAACTTGAAACTACTGAAGTTGGAACTTTTGTACTTTAAACATGAATGCTTGAACATAATCCGAAGGAAAACTCACAGTGACGATGGGTGTATTTATCGACCACAGTTGCAAAATTTTTTAAGTAATTTTAGATTTCAAATCAAGTTTAAGTACTACTCGCGCACCATCTAATCAAGTTATGATTATCATCACTATGGAAAATGGTTATCAATTTGTGGGGTCTTAACTTACCCCAAACTTTTTTCGAATCTTCTTTAATTTCGTGGGATGATCCTCGATCAAAACAAGGACTGTTTCGATATGGTTTGTTTCTAACCACGTTTTGGATCTTATGGAGGTATTATAACAAAGTTTGTTTCGACGACAAACATTCAAGGAAAGATACACTTGACGAAGAGGTAAACTTCTTTCTCACTTATGGATCAAACAAAATAATATGAATGTAAAACCTATTTGATTAGAATGAATCAATGATCTAATATCAACTTGTTCTTAGCTCTTTGTAATCATATTTTCTGATTTTTTTCAACCTTTTTTTTTTTTTTATCAAACTGTTGTTCGAAAAAAAAATGTGCTTTTAAATGATATACGGAGTACAAATCAAATTAAATATCACGTGTTCGAAAAGACGCATGGGATTTTAACTCAGTTTAACATGTTTACAACTTACAAGTCTCAGATATATAAATAAGAAAATTTTCATGTAATAACTATGAAAAACAATCAGCTTTCAATAATGTTTTATTGTTTTGAAAATATTGAATATAGTTATGTTGAGTATTCAAAGTATAGGTGCAAGTTTAAACCGGTTTTCAAAAAAACCGGACGACAAAACCGAACGGTTTTCAACAAAACCGGTTTTACAAACGAAACCGGTTTTAGTAAACCGAACCGTTGTACCGGTTTAAGTTTTCAATGGACGGTTTTCTGGGTTCTAAAGCCGGTAAAACGGTTTTAAACCGGTTAAAACCGATTTTTTTTTTTTTTTTTTTCGAAAAACGCTAAAACGGTTTAAAACCGGTCAACGTTAAGTCAAACTAGCCGTTGGATTTGAATACCGGCTAAAAACCGGTTTAAGCCGGTTAAACCGGTTTTAAAAACCGGTCAACGTAAAGTCAAAGTATCCGTTGGATTTGAATACCGGCGAAAACCGGCGAAAACCGGTCAAAACCGGTCAAAACCGGTTTAAAACCGGTTTTAACGGTTTCCGGTTTCACTGATTTTAAAACCGGTCTCTGTGAAAAAACTCTTGTAGTACGATGAGCGTTATAACATGTTTGTTACCGTTTTTGTTGTCTTTTTTGATTTTTGAGTACTTTGAAGCTAGAACTTGTAGTATAAATATGTGTTTTGGGTTGAGGCTTAAAACACATCAAATCTCTCTTTAATCTCTATTATCTCTAATTTCTTTATAATGGAAAACAAGTAAGTCGTACTAAACTTAAGTGATGCTTTTAAATTATGGGAAACGGCTAAAATGATATTATTAATGGTTTCATGATTATAAATATGGTGTTTCTATAACTACGGATGTTTGGACCATAGCACGTGGTTCGACAAATTCTTATCTCGCCGTTACAATTCATTGGTTTAATCCGAATCTTGGTTATTAATGAAACGGACAATTGCTTTAAACTATTTGGTTATCCACATACGGGATCTAATTTAAGAAAATTTTACATGACACTTTAATTGAATATAATTTAGATGATAAAGTTTTTACGATTTCACTAGATAATGCATCTAATAATACTAAAGCTATGGAATTGTTAAAATTACGATATAAAACCCATTTTAGATGGTGCTTTTTTCATTCCGTTGTGTTGCTCATGTTATAAATTTATCCGTTCAATGGCATTAAAAATATGTGAGAGATTACGTTTGGTATTTAGGGGTATATTAACAAATATATATCGCTCGTGTAATGAACGACAAATTAACTATAAACGTTTTCGTAAACAATGTGGTGAACCATGGCTAGGACCGAAATTAGATACACCTACTAGGTGGAATTCTACTTGCGTTATGTTTGAAAATATATTACGACAACGTTCTACTTTAGATGCTTTTAATGAATTACTTGTTGATAAAAACCGTTCTACTTCGATAGATGAGCAAGATTGGGATCGACTAAATGATTTAACTAATTTTTTACAAGTTTTTAAAGAGGCAACAACTATAGTATCGGGTGTTTATTACCCAACTAGCCCATTAGTTTTAAATCAAGTTTATGCTATGACGGAAAAATTAGCCAATTAAAAGACTCACTCTACTCAAATGTTTAGAAAAATGGTTAAAGTTATAAAAAGAGATTTATAAAATATTTTGCTAGTTTACCTTTGGTTTATACTTGTTCCGCCGCACTTAATCCATGTTTAAATGTTGGAGGCGTAGAATTTTTAATAAGAAGAATAATGGAAAATTTAGAATTATCTTTTGGGTTGGACGGTGAAGATCTCAACTATATAGAATCTCAAGTTTTTAAATTTAATGATTATTTTAAAAAATTGTTTGAAATTTATGCAACAAAATATGGTCAACAACCAAACCCAATTATCGACCCAATGCGGGCCGGTTCGTCCCGAATGACAAGGACATTAACATAAACCTTTATAATCTTTCTACGTGAAGAGCCTACAAAGCGTCAACGATCATCGGCCCCGACAAGCGAGTTGGGACAATATATGGCTACAAACTTTTAACAACTTTAAGTCCCGATGAGTTTGCAAACTTTGACATTTGGCTTGGTGGAAAGAAAAAATCCAATTTCCAATTTTAGCCGCTATGGCTCGTGACTTATTAGCGGTCCAAGCTTGACGGTAGCTTCGAATCGGCCTTTTCTCATAGTGGTCGAATTATATCGGATAGAAGGACAAAACTTAGCCCGAATCCGTGGAAGTATGTGTATGTTTGAAAGATTATATGGACGGAGTAGATAGGGTACAACATCAAACATCGTTGGAAGGTTCGATTGAAGTTGAAGAAACTATAGCACAAGAAGAAGATGACATGGGATATCACCTCCGCTACCGAATTAGATGAAGGTGAATTTGAACCATTTGATGTTGAAGAGTTAGATGTAGAAGATTTTGGATGATTTAATTTCTTGAGTATCTGCGGGTGATGGCGATCTGAAGCTCGATATCTTGAGTATACTAATATGTTTTTGGTGATGGCCATGCAGAAGCTCGAAATGTATTAGTATTTATTTATTTTAGTTCTATAATTGTATTGTTTAAATAAAAGTTATGATTGTATTAAAATGTATTAGTATTTTATAGTTTTAGTTGTATGATTGTATTGTTTAAATAAAAGTTATGATTGTATTAAAATGTATTAAATGTTTTAAATTCGAAAAAACCGAACCGGTAAAATACCGATAAAAAGCGGATCCGAACATTTAAAACCGAAAAACCGAACGGTAAAAACCGATAAAAACCGATTCCGAACATTTGAAACCGAAAAAACCGATTCGAACATTTAAAACCGAAAAAACCGATTCGGAAAAACCGAAAAAACCGAAAGCGATTTTAGCGAAACGGTTTTAAAACGTTTTGGAAAACCGAAACCGGTAAAACCGGTTTTTGTGCACCTCTAAATTTCAAAGTCTCAAAGATGCATAATATACTTCAGAGACGGAGCTAGCTCCTATAACTAGCATGGGCCAAGGCCAGCCCCAAACTTTTGATAAGTATTATTAGCAGTATTGATATTTTAAAGTGTACTTTGTATGTAAAACTTAAAAAGGCCCACCCAAACTAAGATACAAAACCCACTCAAATAGTCAAATACATTAAAAAATTGTGGTAGTTGCATATTTGCATTATTGAAAAGTGAAAACTGAAAGAGTAGGAGAAGTTATATCGTCAAACATCAAATGGCAAAACCACTTTATGATTCTTATTCAATAATGACTATTGAACAATAGTTCTACATCCACCATTCAGGACTTTGATTCCATACCATTTATTTGATTTTAAATAATCTTATAATTAGGTTTGTAAGTTTCTTCCTTAATTAATGTGTTTTTGTCGATATCTTTTTTCAAGTTTTTTTGTTTTGGGCAACCCGAGAACAATCCTGGCTCCGTCAGTGATATACTTGGTTACTATAGTAATAAACACGCACTCATATACTACTAATAATTAACTACTCTTAATAACCAATTACAACGATGAAATACTTAATAACCAATTAGTTAATAACCAATTACAACGATATGATGAAATATTATATAAACTTTGAGCTGTTTTTATTATAAAATAAATAAATAAATAAATAGTAAACTACACCGTTAAATCTTTGTGATTTGCGTTGATCGACGAGTTTAGTCGTTGACCCAAAAAATGCACCATCCATCTTTAAATCGAAACATTACGTATCGTTGGTCCTTCACTTTAACGACCTCACTAACAATCGTTAAGTGTACACACATGAGGTATTTTGTTTGTTTAAATCAATACGAGAATAAAATAGTCATTCTACAATTATAACAAACAACAAACTAAATAACGTTAAATATTATTATTTAGGCACACGCTATTCATCTTCACCCACCAGTCCACCACACCTTCCACCACGGCTTCCATCATTTCCGACCACTTCACAAACCTCTAAATCAGAACCTGTAAACGCTTAATGAAAATCTAATCTTCATTTTTCGTAAAATCAACACCTCATTTTCATAAAATCATACCCAGAAACACTAAGCCATTAAAAACATCACTACTAAATCTATCAAGCATCAAAAAAAACTTTTTACAATTAAAATCTTCTCATTTTCAATCTCTTTTCTTTTTCTTGTCCGGACAAACACAAACTACAAGTCTACAATAAACATGATCTCTTTTACATTTCTCTCTCTTCATGAGCGTCTTAATTCTTCTTCATAAATCAATGTGGAAGAAGGTTGGGTAAATGTGGTATGGAGGAGAGAGACAAACAATGAAAAAAATAAATCGAAGAGAGAAAATAAATGGTTATATTAGAAGAGACGAGAAAAAGACTAAAATACCCTCATGCTGGTATCACATGTGGCCATTGAACGAAAATTAGTGAAAGTTGTTAGTGAGAGGGACCAACGATACATAATGTTTCATATTTAGGGAGGGATGGTGCATTTTTTCAGTCAAAGGACGAAACTAGTCAGTCAACGCCAGTGGCGGACCCAGAAAAATCCAATGTGGGGGGCAAATTTTTTTACAATAGCAGCAAAATACGGATGAAAAAATTGGATTCAAAATGATAAATCGAGTATTATTGCTTAGAGATTGAGGATTTATAAAGTTTTAAAGTGTTAAATGTTGTGTTTTAGTATCTTGGTCGGGGCAATTTGAATTTTCGATTGGGTTTTTAAAAGGTCAAAATTTATTAAAAAAAAAAAAAAAAACTAATATCGCATGTTTTTGGCTAGTAGTGGGCGCCGCCACCCGTACTGTCTATAGGTCCGCCCTTACCCCAGGTCAACGCAAACCACAAAGACTAACGGTGTAGTTTACTCAAAAAAAAATGGTATAGTTGAAACTTAACCCTAAGTATAAGCCCATTGCTTACGACCTTATTGTTTTATTAGTTTGGGCCAAATTTGTTAAATTGTTGAATTAAGTAACATAGTGTTCAAAAACAATTGTAACTGTTCCAAAACTAAATTGGGTCAAAATACTTAAAAACTAAGCTACTCGTATAATGTGACCGACTCATTTTTTTTAGGTATATAAATAAACCTATATATGCATGTCCATCTATATCATTGATCTCTTTTTCTTCCTGCATTACAATCGATCGTTCAAAAGCAATCGATCTCAAGGTATCAACATAGTCTATTTTTTCGTATAAGGCCTGCCGGTAAGACCATCAGTATGGAGTACCCTAAGGATTTGGAGACTATGATCAAACGCATGGGACCATGTATATATTTTAACCAGAGTGTTAATGTTGATGTATCCTGCTTCAAGTACCCCCGAGCTCCCCCGCCCTTGCAGATCTACATCCAGACCGTCACGCAAAAGACCTTCTCTATTGGAGTTTCACTGTCCAACACCATTGATGACGTGAAGATCATGATCCGTGACAAGGAAGGTCTTCACTCGTTGAGCCAAAGGCTGTTTTTTGCTGGAGTGCGGCTACAGCAATACCAACGTACCCTTTCCGACTGCAACATCGTTGGGAATTCCGTCCTTTATCTGGTTCCTGTTTATAGAGGAGGTTTGAAGATAACTGTCGAGACCGTCTCTGGAAAGAGGATACCTCTGGATGTCAATTGCCGCCACACTGTCAAGGAACTGAAAGCTTTGATTGAAGACAAGGAAGGTATTCACCCTGACCAACAGACACTGGTCTATGCTGGACATAAGCTCGAAGAAGGCATTATACTTTCCCGCTACTCCGTTCAGAACGACTCAACTATTCGTCTTGTGGATGACACAGTGACGAGGCTGCAGATATATGTCTTGATTGTTGACACTGGAAAGACCGTCCATCTAGAAGTGGAAAGCTCCGACACCATCAACAATGTGAAAACCATGATTCAGGACAAGGAAGATTTTCCCGCAAACAAGCAGATACTGTTTCTGCCCCAAAAGCAGCTTGAGGACGACTCTACACTTTCCGACTACTGTATCTGGAATGAATCTACCATTCATCTCATTCAAACTCTTGGTTAGGAGTCTTTTATATTTTGACATAATGTTTTCACAAATGTGAATGTTGCGGTTATCGTGTTTGATTGTTTCATATGGCCGGTTTTGTGTCCCTTAATTGGAGTATAGAAGCTGCTATCTCTTTCGTTGTTAGTAAGGATTTTGCACACTTGTTTAAAACTTTATAATGCAGTATCATTTATCTGGCAGACTCTTTCAGGTTATTATACCTATTTGATCAAGAGCATCATGTGCTTCTGTTGGATTTCTGTAAAGCATTATATACGAATACGATATACATTTTGTTATATGATTGAAGCATCTTGTATTTCATGTCCTCTAATCTTCCTCTTCATGTAAAAATTAACACCTCACTTGATTTTTTTTGTCATGAATCTTTTTGTTTGTGTACCCGATTAACCTTTCTTTACAACAGTGGTGGCTTATTAATTATGTGCTTAGACTATTTGGTCAAACACGGTAAATAATTGGGCTCTGACTGGTGATTATTGCTGAGACATCGATCATTATTAAGGATAGTATGCTTAAATCCATTCTCAGCTGTTGAGTTGCGGTTGCTTGGTTCTGTTTTTTTTTTTTTTTTTGAATGGCATACAATTTGTGTTAATGAAGCTATAGCTAGACTAGCGAGCAGCTAGATTGCAAGGAAACTTGAAAAAAATACGAAAATTACAACGAGAAGACGTTTAAACCTCATATTTATATTGTCACTGTTGTAGAAACACATAAGGAATTCTCTTGGTTTAACCTGTTTTAAACGTCTTTAAGTCTCCAAAGCAAAATATACAATCATTTGAAACCACTTTCCAAACTATGTTATGGAGTTGTTACAACTTACAACTTACAACTTAACACTCAATGATCAAAAGAATTTGATGATGTGTTAAAAGTAAAAATGCAAATTTTTGGAAAAGAGTACAAATTTAATAAATAGCATAAAAAGGTGGACTTACTGATCGGAACAAAAGGGTCGGGCAGCTGGTTTTACTTTCACTCGAGTCAATCAAGCTGTGTGTGTTTGTATCCGCATTCTTAGTTTATCGCTGTTAATGTTACTGTTTCAGTCTTCGGTAGTAAGTTAAAGTGGGCAAATGTGCCACTCATGTATTTAGTCTGCGTAGGTTGCTGACTAATGTTTGTGGAATTTTTTTCAATTGTTAAGGTTGTATATAACTATAAACCATCTTTTAAATGGTAGAGTTCAGTTCACAGTGCATGTTCTACTTGCCATCGACTAGTGTTAGCAGTCAGTCAGTCACAGTGCTCTCCGTGAATGAATTATGTATGCGGTAATAAAACTCATGTTTGAACTTAACCCTAATGGTATGTGTCTCATGATTTTTGAGTTCATTAAAGACATTTTTTGTAACGGGTCACCGGATCTAGTCCTAACAAGCAACGTTTTTTCATAGTTTGATTCGTGGAATGCTCCTGAAGACCGTCATGATGCTTTCATGGAGAGAGCACTCCAAAGGGAAGGCATGTACATTTCAAAACCTTGTCATTGATCTTCTGTAGTTTTTGGAGGATTGGTTGTTTAGTCAGAAAACAGTAGTCACAATCTTATATAGAGGAGAAGTTCCCCGGTTCGAACAGGAGGAATATGCCATGCGAATGTGCCTTGGATGATCCATGTCTCAGGGGGTCAGACACTGATGAACACATTGAACTATCCATGTGAAAACCAAAATCGAGTGTTTGTTGCCGAGATAAAGAATGGTAAACAAGATATTCTTTTCAAGCTTGGCATTTCGTATCCGAAATCGTTTTGCTCTACATTTAGTGTAACAAACGCTAATTATGTGCGAACATAGATCTTTTTACGAACCAGGGGCATCCTAGACTCGCTTTCCTTGTTGGACCAGATGACAGACTTGCAACTTGCAAGTATCACGTTCATATATTATATTCATTTACTATTTGTGTAATCTTTTCTAACAGAAAAAAAATATTCACATATATTCGGGCAACGACCATTCGATTGGCTGGTATTCATAGAATAACTTGTTTCATGTATGCGAGTGTTTTTATATATATATATATATATATATTTTAAATATTGTATGTATCGACTTCACATGTCTACTATGACAAACGTTTCATCAGTGACCACGTTGTGACTTGTAACTAGGGTTGCAATTTTTCTGCGACACGATAAGCGACGACCCCGACACGAAGTTAAGCGAGGTTTGGGTTGAGGATAAGCAGGTTTGGGTCAAAAAGCAGGTCAGCCGTCTAACTTGCTTAATAAGCGGGTTGTGTTTGGGTTGAGTAAAATTAAGCAGGTCGGCCGTGAGCCGTTTAAGTATATAAAGCCACTAAAATTTATGTAACTTGGATTTTATGTTGGATTTAGATTAAATGTATTTTGTTATTTATTTACTATATGAGTGAATTACGATTATTTAAAGATATCATTGAAATTGTTGTATAGTTATTGTGCGCTAATTTTATCGTTTTTAGATTTTATATCGTTTTGTATTTAAACTAGTTAAATTGAAAAAAAACTAACCTTATTCATCGCTTGAACTATTTACTTAAGCAGTTAAGCGGGTTCAAATGGGTTCTGCGTGTTATGCAGTGTGGGTTAGGGTTGAGTTTTGACACGATTAATAAATGGGTCGTGTTTGGGTAGAGGTTATAATAACACGCCAACCGAGCGACACGAATAGGTTATAATATAGCATAAAATCACGTTTCTTGCCAAACACCAAAACTTGATTATTCACGTTTTGAAAACGTGATAATCAAATAATCATGTTTTCAAAGGTTTGCCAAACACCCCCTAAGTTTGACTTTATAAAGTCATGATCAAGTTGGTCTTTGTAGAAGAGTACAAGATTTGACCTTAAAAAGGATTGATTTCTATCACGCCTTCACTGATGATACACACCAAAACACAAAATTGAATGTAAAGTTCAATATGTATGAAACGGTGAACACTTATTTATGAAAATCAGATTATAATTACAATAGATAAATTAACAGACGAATGGGTAGAAGCGGAAGGCCGACTATTCAACGAATTAAAAGCAGCGGTAAAAACAATTATACGAGGCTCGTGTTAAACACGATTATTCGTAGTCTTCTTTGGACTAAACAACTTGCACGAAGATTGGCGTTTACGATCGAAAGATTCTTTGGAGCGTTTAGGTGTCCATGGTCAGCGGGTCGCGTGAGTTGAAACGACCCATTTGGCCCGAAATCACGAATCGCACCCCTGCAGCGCACGTAGGTGTTGGAGTAAACCAACAAATCAATTTGAAGGTTCATATCAAGATTTCTATATAAACAAGGTTTCACTTTGTTTTGGGCGATGTGGGATATTCTCACTTTTCCATATTTTGTGTTTCACGTGTCCCACTTTGAGACACGATATCTCATTCATATTAACTCCATTTTGAGCACGCTTTGGCTGGTTCGAAGCTCGTCGAGGAGAGCATAAAGCTACCAAAAATATAAATATATATAACATATACATATATTAAGCGATTGTCCAAACATTTGCAAAAGTCACTTTGCAAAACTATTTTCCAACACAATATCCAAGTAAACTAGGTATGTTAAAAAATAAAATTGTTTAGGTACATGAGAAGGAGGTAATGAGCCTCCCTAACCTAACCGGGTATAATTCTTTTACCCAAAAAAGTAAACTAGGTCCAAATTTAGTATTCCTCCAATAGTTTGGTTCTTGTAATTGAAAAGAATGGATTGTGAAACCTAAAGAGATTTTTAATTCGAAAGATGATTTTGAGGGTTTTGTTTTCTTTAGCAGGTGTTTTGTCTTGGGGTTTAGGGTGTTTCCTTATGTATTTTTATTCTTTGTTATTTCTCTTTATAGCCTTCTTCTCGATAGCTCCTGGTTGTTTGGCCTTTCGGCTTTTTGTGGTTATTGAAATGCTTTGCTCTTTAAAAAAAAAGTGTTGTGGCGCAATCTCATGACATTTTACGTAATTATTCTTGAATGACCATTTATTCACATTTATACCACTTATACTTCAAATGTAAACTTCAACCAGCGACCTCTTAATTTATAAGCACACTCACATATCATTAGGCCAAAAGCCTTGGACCTTTTTTATGCCATTTTTAATACAACACTATTTCTTTACAACAAGTTTCAAAACTTTGGTTTTTGACTTAATAAGTAAATGGACTCTTGTGGTGTTTAGAGATCGAGGTGGTAAATGGTTGGGATGTGACAATGAGGTGTTGTTGTATATAATGTGTGTATGAGAGTTTTACTGTGCAAGAGTGATTGTTTTAAATGCACGTACAATCGTATGAACTAGTGAATTAGAAGGTATTACATCGGTTGAAATATAAGTAAAAAGTAGGCATATGCGGGTTTCATGTAACTATAACCGAGCGCTGGATAGCAATGTAAAAATATCGCAGAGTTAGAGATATTTTATGTAAATTTTTAAAAACTCAAGAGTTGTAGCTTAAAGTCAAGAGGATTTGTAAGGACCAAAATGTAATTTAGTAGTAAAATTATTTCTCCCATTTTCTCAAGCGACAATATACTCGTATATAGTGCTGAGCGTCGGTCCAAAACCGACCCAAACCGACAAAAACCGAAATTCATGAAAACCTAAACCGAACCGAACCGAAGCGGGCGGGTCGATTCGATTTAATGTCGAACCGTCGGTTCGGTTCGGTTTAGGTGTATTTAAGTATGTTTTGCGGTTTTGGCCAAACGAACCGAACCGAAACCGAACCGACGGGTTGTCGGTCGGCTCGATTTTTGTCGGTTCGGTCGGTTTTGTCGATCCGGTTCGGTTTGTGTCACCTTTGATCTTTCGACTCTACTGTATATACTTTCAAAATCTTCGTTTATACATATAGAAAACAAAAAATATAGATAATAAGTAGGGGTGTTTGTCTAAACTTATATGAGATTATTAGCTTATTAGATTATACGTGTTAAATAAGTCTAAACAAGTATTTAGCTAAGATTATATAAATGGGCTTATGAGCTTATATAAAGATTTTGTAATAAGCTATAAAATTGTGGCTTTTCTAATTCTAAAAAACGTTGAACTTATATGACAAATTTAATTACAAATTACAAATTTACCCTTAACTATTTCTTTTCTAACATTTATATTTTTACCTCATGGCATTTTTAGTCATTTACCAATTTAAACTAAACCAAATAGTTGAACTTCTCAACTTGTTAAGTTAATCCAAACACTTAACATAAGTTTATGTGCTTATAATATATAAGTCATAAGTGAAAGATATAAGAATGTTTATTTATTTTTTTTGTCCTCGTACAATGCACTGAACCAAGGATTTATAGGGATTACATGCAAACTATATTGGGTAAATTGCCCATTATACTTGATTCTAGCTAATCAATATAAATGCTAATATTCCACACGTTTACAGCTAGGACAATATACATACTATAATAAACATAATGCTAACACACCCCCGCAGTTTGAGCGGGAGGACACCGGACACTCAAGCTGGGCGAAATTCTTCAAATAAAGCGGAGGCAATCCTTTTGTGAAGATATCCATAAGCGATAAGAAGGTACATGAAGAACTCGACTTGACCCGTAGCCACCAAATCTCGAACAAAATGAATGTCAATCTCGATATGCTTGGTCCGTTGATCTTTGGACCGGGTTCGAGGACATGTAGACGACCGACATTATCACGGTATACTAGTGTTGCGAAGAGACCGAAGAATGAAGCTCTCGAAGAAGATTCCGCAACCAACACGTTTGAAAGCGCATTGGCAACCCGATATTTTGCCTCGCACTAGATCGAAATAGTCGGTTGACGCTTGGAAGACCATGAGAGTAAGTTGTTGCCAAGAAAAACACAATAACCAGAAGTGGACCTCCGAGTGGTTGGGCAACCAACCCAATCAGCGTCAGAATATGCAACCAGTGAGGTAGTAGAATAAGAATATAATTGTAGCCCGTAATCAAAAGTACCGAGAATGTAGCGCAAAATCCGTTTGAGCGCAGAGAAATGGGGCTCGCGCGGATCATGCATATGAAGACACACCGAACAACATAAGATATATCAAGGCGAGTGAATGTAAGATCTTGAAGTGACCTGCAAGGCTCGATATAATGTGGGATCGGATATCAAGCGCCATCATCGCCCGATTTAGACTCGGTGTCAACGGAGTCCGACTAGAATTACAATCGACCATGTGAGCACGCTCGAGAATCTCAGTAGCATACTTGTGAGACAAAACATACCGAAGTGTCACGTGTAACAGATATGCCCAAAAATAATTTAGTGATCCCAAATCATCATAGAACTCCTTATGAAGAGCGCATGTCTGTTGAAGTAATCCATCGAAGAAACTTGTCGGTACAATATCATCAACATATAATAAAAGATAAGCGATGTCGGTCCCACGATGATAAATAAACAAGGAGGTGTCACGGCGACTATGTAAAGCCAATCGAGAACATATGTAGCAAAAGCAAAACCAACCAACGAGGAGCTTGTTTCAACCCATAGAGATCTGCGTAACAAACATACATAATCGGGTGCTCGGTATCACGAAACCGGTGGCTAGTGCATGTAAGCGATCTCGGATAAATCCCCATGCGAAGGCATTCTTAACATCGGTGGTGAACCGGCCAATGTCTGAAGCGACCAAACTAAAACGATGCGAATAGTGCGGGTTTAACAACCGGGCTAAAGGTCTCATCAACATCAACCCCTCTATATGAGTGCTACCATTCGCGACAAAGCGAGCCTTGTAGCGGCCGAAATACCGTCGACTAAATACTTGTGGCGAAACAACCACATACAGAGAACAATGTTGGTGGTCGTGGGACGAGTACAAGAATCAAGTTTTGTTTTTAATAAGAGCATTAAATTCATCATACATAGCATTTAACCAATTAGGATCATGAAAAGCAGCGTTATAAGAACGGGGTAAAGGGGAAACGGTAGACACATGACAAGCGTAACGAGGATTGGGACGGGTAGTCCCAACACGAGAACGTGTAACCATGGGATGAATTGATGTCGTAGGCGGGGTAGGGGTAGCAACAGGTTGGGGGTCTTGGGAAATGGAAACGGGGTCCATTGGGTGTGTATGGGAGGTGGGTGGTGGTGGTGAGGGAGGTACGTCTGGGGATGCCACAATGGGAGAAGGTGGAGGGTCAAGTATCGGTGAAATATGGGAAGGAGGTGGGGTTGGTTGAGTTGGTGGGGTTGGTGTGAGTTTTATAATGTTGGAAATGATGTTAGGTGAGTCGTCTAGGAAATCGTAGGAAGGTTTGACAGTGGGTGTGGTGGTGCCAAATGGAAAAAATGACTCATCAAAGGTGACATGTCGTGATATAATTATTTTGTTAGTGTTTAGGTCTAAGAAACGGTAGCCACGATGATTAGTGGTGTTAATACAAATAAGCCGTAAAAACGTTTATTTATATTTTACGATCTTCTAATGTTTTGTCGATAACAAACGTAAAATCATTTTAACGAAACAAATAGAATACGTAAATAGTTTGAGTTAATAGTTTCCTAACACACTTACGTTTTCACATAAAACACTAAAACAAGTATAAGTGATTTTATGTTATATACGTACAACAACTAGTGTTTACATATTGGGTTAAAATATACATAAACTAAGTATACTAAAATGGGTAAAAACAAATATATACTAAATTGGTAAAAACAAGTATATACTAAATGGGTAAAAACTAGCAAATGGTTTTGACCCATAACCCATCAGTTTTATATATACCACTTAACCAAGTTCATTGTATCTAGAATGAAAACCATGGATCAACCCATAACCCATGACCCATGACCCATAACCAAAAATACCCAGGCGCAGAGAGGCGTTCCACGGATCCACGGCTTTGTGCTAGCGGATCCCAGTGGAAGGATCCGTGGGATCCGGGAAGCAGAGAGAATTTTCTCTATAAATGAGAGCCATTTCTTCTTTCTATTCATCACTTTACACACATACTTCCCAGTATTCTAACCCTCTAACCTCGGATCCAAGAGATCTATGTAGTTTTGTCTTTTGTTTTGTGTGATCTTTTAGGTTCCTCTTAAAGGAAAGATCACCACTTCGAAGACGTCTAGCTCGAGTCCATGAGTTGCCATGCTTCGTCATCATCAAGACAACGAAGGTTCTCTTGTTGATAGATCTACCTTTCTCCATAGATGTTGGGTTGAAGGCATTAGTGAAGAATGCCGAAAGTGTCAAGATAAAGCATTAGTGAAGGTGCTCATCATCCATGTCAAAGCATTAGTGAAGAATGCTAAAGGTGTCAAGGCGAAGGCATTAGTGAAAGGTGCCAAGCGTTGTGTTAAAGGCATTAGTGAAGGATGCCGAAGAACCAAATCAAGTGGCATTTGGGAAGAATGCCTAGGTCGATATAATCGATGAGGTGCATCGTTATACATATAAGCTTTGTTTATTTACAAGGATGGTGATATCCTTGATGGTGTTGTAACAAGGGTAGATCTCCTTAAGATTAGGTGTTGTGTCGTGAAGGGTAGTAGTTCCTCCATAGTAATGGAACTAGGTGCTTAGCCTAGTACCTAATAAAGGGTAGGCGATGTTGTGATAGGATTAGTTCTCTAAGGTGTGAAAGAACTGGGTGGTTAGCCTAGCACGTATAAAGGGTAAGCGGCGTTGTGTTAGGTATGGTTCGCTTTGGTGTGAAAGAACTCGGTATCTAGCTTTGTCTTAGGTAAAGGTTAGCTGACGTTGTGAAGGCTTCTCCGCCATAAGGAGTTGGTGTAGTGCTTACGAACTCTCGAGTAGGTGACTCGGGAGTGGAGTAGGGCAAGGAAGGTGTCCTTGTGGCCGAACCACTATAAATAACTTGTGTCGTGGTGATGTGCTTCTTACTCTTTATCTTTCATTACTGCGTTTATATATCTATCTATCAACGTCCAACATAAACAACCAAATAGATTGACATAAGTCGATATAAATATTTAAAAGGAAGTTTTAAATTGGTAAAACTATTCAACCCCCTTCAGTTTTCCACAGTGGCATGTCCCAAAAATATGGATGGTGTGGCTCGTGGTCGAGTTTGTGGTCGGCATCGATGTGAGGGTAACAAAGACACCGAACACGTAAAAGAGCGGTGAGTCGGTGGGGTGCCAAGCAGTGGGTAAAGGGAATTTCATTATCAATAGCGGCGGGAGGTAGGATATTTAAGAGATGAGTAGCCATGTTAAGGGCTTCCACCCAATAGTTGGGGGTAGGTGGGCTTGGAAAAGTAAGGTGCGGATAAGGTTGTTAATGGTGCGAATCATGCGTTCAGATTTACCGTTTTGTTGGGAGGTGCGGTGACAGGAAAAACGGAATTGGATCCCATTGTTGTTAAATAATTTATGAAAGGCATGGTTATCAAATTCACCACCATGGTCACACTGAAATGACTTGATTTCATGGTTAAATTGAGTTTTGACAAAGTTGCGAAACACTGTAAATTTGGACAAAACATCGGTTATTAACCAACGGATAAACCAGCAAGCGAGAATAATGATCCGGAAAAATAACATAATATTTGAAACCGGATAGGCTCGGGATTGGGGAAGCCCATAAATCGAGTGAACAATATCGAAACAACTTTGAACTAAAGTAGATGAACTAACAAATGGAAGTCGCCGCTGCGTTGCTGTGACAAGCATGACAAAGCACGGGAGATTTTTCCTTATTACATGAAATAGAATTATTTGAAATAACACGACGCATCACTTCACTTACTGGATGACCAAGGCATTGATGCCACGTATACTAACTCGTAAGGTAGGCTTGAGGAATGGGGGATGGCTTGGTGACAGGGTAGAGATCTCCAGTGCTATCACAGCGGAGCAGCACCTGACGGGTTTGAAAGTCCTTAACAGAAAAACCAAAGGGATCAAATTCAACAGTGCAATAATTTCCACATACAAATTGACGAATAGGAATTAAGTTTTTAACAATATTAGGGGTGATGAGAACATTATTTAGGTGAAGAGGTCGAAAAGGTGTTGGTAAAATGCTATGGCCAGAGTTGGTGTGACGGGATGGTGTGCCGTCATGGCTATAACAGAATGAATAAATACTCGAATTAAAAACATCAGTAAGATTATTGACCGAGTCATTTAGGTGAGAAGACGCACCTATATCCATGTTCCAATTACCGAGGCGGGTTAAGTGAAGTGTGGTAGTGGCAAAAGCATGTGGAAGAAGGGTTTCTTGACCGTAATAGCCTAACGAACCTCGTGAAGGGTTATGGGTGTCTGCGTGGAGCTACGCGGAGGTCCAAGTATCTGGTTGTCGAAACAGGTTACCAAAGCCGAAATGAACACTTTGAGTGGCGGGTAGGTGGGCTGGTGGTTGGTTCTTTGAAACAGTGTGGTCTGTTGTGGGATAGGTCGTGGGCTTGACCGGGTAATTGAACCGCCGAATGGATGTTGTAGTTGAAATTTCTGTAAATGGATTCTTGACCCGGTAATTATGACTGTTGGATAGGTGACACAGGCGGGTGATGATATACCACCGTTGGACTGTCAAACCATGAAGGAGGGTTCGGTTGTGGTGTGGGCTGTCGGGCGTGGTAATTGTTGTCCATAGCCGGTGGACGAGTCATAAGGAGCTATAGGGTGCGTTGAGTTGTATGTTGGCTCTTGTTGGTCCCATTGCATCTAACTTTGCTAAAGGTGTTGCAAAGTTTGCATATCATTGGATGATAAAGTGGAAGTTCTTTGTTTGAGGTTGAGTAGCCACGGTGGCATGTAAACCATGCATACCATTATGTAAAATTGCATGAAGCACAAAACGACCACGATCCACGCTCCAATTTAAACACGGTTTGTGAACTTTTCCATGGAGGGCGAGGGCGGCGAGGAGTGGAACAGGTGTTGGCTAAGAGAACCATGGGTGAAGATGAGGTTGAATCGGTTAGGTGGTAGATGCAGCCTTGGCGCATCTCTTCCGTGGTGAGCATGGACCTAACGGTCTTTAGATCGGAAAGGGATCGATGAGCAATGATTGTAGCCGTTATCATACTGCGGTAACCGCTTCCAATGCAAAAGTGACCACATCGTCATCGTCGGCGTGAACCAAGAGTATTTAGTATTGTTGCAATGGATTCTATTTTGCGAAAATAGGCATCAATGCCCATATCACCGAGTTTTAAGGAGCGTAGCTCCGCTTTCAAAGCAATGGAACGGGTCCGTTTGTTGTCGGAAAATATGGTGGCTAGGGTTTCCCACGCTTCGTGAGCGGTTTTAGGGTTGGCTAAAACGAGCCGTTGTTGAAGGGTTTTGGAGATAGTCACAAAAATCCAAGAAAGAAGGATCGAGTCGATTTTTAACCACTCCGCATCCGGGGGCGAAGAGGTGCTTGGTGCATCTTGGCCACTCTTGATTTCAAGGTGATCCATGAGAAGGTTTCCACAACAAAAATGGGTGAAGAAATACACCCATGATGAGTAGTTCATTTCATCGACATCGAGTTTAACCGGGATTATGTTGTTTAGATTAGTGATTGCCATTAGTTTATCGGAAAGGAGAAAGGTGGGTTGTGGGGGAGGGTCGATGACGGTCATGATGAGGATAGAAGTGAAATGGGGTGAGGTGATTTTAAAGGAGGAGAAGGGGATGAGGATGCTACGGATGGAGATTTAGAAGGAGGAGATGAGCAGCGGATAGTGGTGAGGGTTTACAGGTATGGCTCTGAAACCATGAAAGATATAAGAATGTTTATTGTTTTTTTGTGTCCTCGTACAATGCACTGAACCAAGGATTTATAGAGATTACATGCAAACTATATTGGGTAAATTGCCCATTATCCTTGATTCTAGCTAATCAATATAAATACTAATATTTCACACGTTTATAGCTAGGACAATATACATACTATAATAAACATAATGCTAACAATAAGATCCTTATTCACAAACATAAACACAATTGATAAACTTAACAAACACACCTTTAAAAAAAGGTACACTTTTAGATATGGATGCCATCAACTTCATTGCGGTTATCATGTGTTTTCTAGATATTATAACTTGACTCTTCTAATATCTATCGTGACCTTTCTAGTATTAGCAATATAGCATGGCTGTTTTGGCGAGGTCTTTATCAATTAAAAAATCGTTTAAATTTGGTTTCTCGCTCTAATTCAACTTTCTAACATGACTAACGAAATACAATAGGTTAAAACATAAGATAAATTAGAGAATAGGTCAACATACATTACAAATTTTTAAAAAACTTAAAGAATAAATCTTAGATATTTATTTTTTCATCAAATTAAAATAACTATTTTTATTTTTTCTAATAAAATTAAATATCTTACCGTTAATTGTTACACAAAATAAATCATACCATTATGACGAGAATTGAATCATTTTTTATAAAAGCGTATTTGTATATACTTTCGACGATTTTTTTTTTTTTTTTTTTTTTTTGTGGGTGTTGAAATTTACGTTCTAAAAATTCAAATGTAATTTTTAAAATCAAAGTTGTTTTGTTATTTTAAAAATCACATATGATTTTTATGAAAATAATGTGTGACTTGTGAACTCACATGTAATTTTTAAAAGAACAAATCTCATGTGATTTTTTGAATCGTAAATTTTAGCAAAAAAAAAAAAAAAAAAAAAAAAAAAAAACCTCGATAAAAACGTTTGTCGAAAATATATCGAAATACTTGTCTCTAAAAATAAAAAAATCTATTTTTGTTCTTAACGAAACCGTCTCAGTAAGATATTTAATTTTTAAACAGAATCTTGAAAATGAGTTTTTCCGTTTGATAAAAAAACAATTGGTAAAAATTTGTTCATTATATCTTTAAAGAATTTGTCATTTATATTAATCTCATCTATAGTTTCCACTGATCTTTATTTTCACATTGTTTTGACGAATGTCGACACAAACTTTTACTATGGCTTCGACTAATCTTTCTTTTCACTTTGTTTTGAGTTTTGACCAACAAAAAACCAAAGTTTCTTTTAACATATAGGCCAAAAAACTGCTAGTTTATGTAGACCAAAGGTAGTTTGTAACTTGTCCTAGTACCAACTAACCTTGTATACAAGTTATGTTGGTCAAAGTTATTATATCTTGAAGCTAAACTTAGAGATGAGAATGAGCTTAATGTTTACAAAAGCTTATTTTTGGAAAAGCTCTTATACTTAAAATCTTATTTTCCAAATGAATAAGTTTAAGCTCCAGGATTCAATATTTTAAAAACCGGTTTTTTGATTGACTCAACCAAACTACCAGTTCGCGTTTCAACAGGTTTTTTTTCTCCAAACCGACTTTCGAGGTTACTCAACCGGTTCAGTGTCAACCCGGGTTTTAAATCAGTGCTAAGAATTGATTGAAAGAGGTAAGTCAAAGTAGAATTATTCCTCCATCTTTCACGCAACATATGCTGTGGACTCTCAAAATCCTCCTCTATACAAAAAAACAAAAAACAAAAGTTTTTCTTTAAAAAAAAACTACCTAAAAAAGAAACAGTACATAAATATCAGATCTAAATCCCATCAACTTCTCCATCTCTAACCTCCACCGTCCGATCATCCATACCTTCATCCACACCGTTCATCTCATCACCTTCCACGTCATCAATTGCATGACCAACCCACTCTTCCATAGGTGCACACTCCACTTTATGACACACTCGCCAATCATGCGCTTGACACCCACGCGAACAATAGTTCACTTTTCCACACCCCGAACACTTCCTAAACTCATTCATTCGCGTCTCGGGTCGGCCACACTCCTTATAACCACACATCCTTAACCCCTCGTCTAACCTGTTTAGACCTAACCCGAACCACTCTGCTAAAAACTTATTCACCGGATGCAATTCAAACAACTCAAAATAATCCAAACTGTGTCTATCTTTTAAACTAAAGATATTCGTCAGCTCTCGCGCGTTAGCTTGCGCGAGAAGCCGACGTCCTTCTGTTACGTTTTTACGTACTCCGTAGCCGTCTTGTAAACAATGACCTAGCTCACGAAGCGCGTCGACATGACCTAAATACGCTGACCTGCAACATAAGGCCACGCCGGCGCGTAGGTCTTTATCATTCTTGCTAGCACCTCCGCTACCGTTGAATTGTATCACCGCGAGTGAGTATAACGCTGGCGCGTGTGATCGAATCGCTGCTTTTGCCATCAATGACGCTCCACTTCCTCGGTTTTGTAAGCAATAAAATCGGATCTATTTATAAAAAGTAAAAAAGGTTTATATAAATAATTTATTTACCGTAGTTAAAAAAATGATGTAAATCCGTACAAATACGTACCATTCCAAGAGTATAATACGCTTCTGTGTTACCGGCTTTAACAGAGCGTTTAAGATAACGGTGAGCTTCTTCGCACCAGCTTTTAGCTTTTACCGCAAGTGACTTTTTGCATGACTTTTTTAAAACCAACGGATTCACACCTAATTTATTTAGCCTCTTGCATCTATAACCACATAGAAACAACAACATTAACAAATAAATATTAAACTATAGGGGGGTGTTTGTTTTGAATAATATAGCTGGCTTTTAGCTTATTTGGTTTTGCGCTTATGTTTCATAAGCTTACTTTTGTGGCTTATTTTGAATCTTTTCGACTTATATAAGCTTATTATAAGCTAAAAAACTTATATAAGCCGAAGGCTTATACAAGCTTATTACAACATTTAAAACTTATATAAGCCGAAAAGATTCAAAATAAACTACAAAAAGTGAGCTTATGAAACATAAGTCCAAAATCAGATAAGCCGTAAGCCAGCTATATAAGGCAAACAAACACCCTGAATATAAAAAAAAAAAAAAGTATGTAAAATAACGTACGTGAGAAGAACAGAGATGAAATCTGACGGAGACGATGACGTGGAACTAAGCTTACAAAGGACAATCAAAACGATGTCGTCAGGCAACGTATCAAACAGATCTGTGTTTGTTGTTGTTGATGCATGGTCATAAACAGGTCCGTTATTGCCTCTAAGCTTCTTCCTCATGGTTATTGCTTTGTGTGTTTGTTTGTTTTAACAAGTATTTATGCAATATGAAACGGTTGTTGATTCATTCGTTTATTGCTTCGTATGTATGTGAATGTGAAGGAGTTGTGAAGGTGAGAGGTTAATGAATGAAATGAGTAAAAGTTAATGAAAGATGGAATCACGAGGGCTTTTATAGTTATAGAGCCCACGTAGGAATAGTATAAATGGAAATTTGTCAAGTCCTTTTGGATATTACGAGTAATTAATAGAATAAAGTATTTGGTTGGGAGTTAAATACTATGGTGACGTAAATATTTGTTTTTTCTTATGCTAACCCGGGGATTTTTATTAACAAAAAATCAAAAATTCATTTATTTTTAATTAAAAAAATCATTTTTTATTTATCATTTTTGAAAATAAAATATTTATAAACAGTAAATCGTTAAGCGACCGTCACGGATAAATTTTTTTGTTTCTCGGTAGACGAGCATTCAACAAACTTTGTTTTTCTGTTTTTTTCAGTATTAAATATTAGATAATCTAAAACTACATATGATTTGTGATACAAATTTTAAATTTCAAATCACAAATAACATTTATGTCACAAATCATATCTAATTTTTGATATTACAAATCACATGTAATTCACTAATCACATGTGATTCTTCTTAGCATAAATTTTAACAATTACAAAGAAAACTTTTTAAAAAATCCGTCCAAAGTATATAAAAATGTCCTTTTAATAAAAGATGATTTTTTGCTCATCGACATAATGATGTAATTAGTTTTATTTAATTATCAATAGTTTGTTAGATTTTTTTTAATATTTTAGTGATTTTATTTTTTACTTTTATTTCTTACCATTGTTTTTACCATTATTGAACGAAACTCAATTGACCCATGTTCTATACTCGTATTGCCGAGATTGAATTTAAAAATAATATACAAATTTATGAATGATAAGTTTTGATAGGGGAGTTGATACTCTCACCATATTTTTTGATGCAAATACTACAACTATGCATTACAGTGTTGTACTGTGAGTTTTATAACTTGTATAAAATGGTTTTTGCATCAAAAAATGTGGTGAGAGTATCAACTCCGTTTTGATATTATTAAGACATCCTTATTTTTGAATAATCAAAGTTTTTTCGTGGAAGATTCTTGTTGAAAACGCAACTTTATATGTGTTACAAACGTGGCTACTTGTTTAGTATTAGTTGATGATAAATTACACGCACATCTAATATGTAGTTATATTTGCTTCTAAAATTATTCTTATTAATTAAGAATCAATTATTCTTTGATGAGTTGATTATTCTATTTCTATAAAAGATCCACATATTAGAATCTCGACAATGACATAATTAAAGTACTTTTTAAGGGTGTGCAAATTGGGCTCAGAATGGTCTTTGGACCTAGGCCCAGTCTTAAATGAGCTATTTTTTTTGTGTGTTCACGTCTTTTTAAAACTCACAAATATTTTTAAGGAAATACATCAAAAGTATATAAATAAGAGTAGTGATATTTAGGCCTAACAATGAAAACCTAACAATAAACCTACTCTATTCATCTTTTGACAAATGTAATACACTTTTTCTCTTTCATCATTTCTTACGTCAATTTTTAAATCTTGCTATCACATCTTTGCGTGCAATATTATATATGAGAACTTTAGGCCAAATCATTTTTCTATAAATAATTACTCATTGTTTTTATCAACTAAAACCAGTTTTTTCTGAATTTTCTTGGATTTAATTTAGTACCAATATTTAAGCGAGTGGCTATTTATCGGGTCCTTTTAAAACACAAATTTTATTAGGCACAGGACAAAACTAGGGCGGATCTCGAAGGCTATAAGATATACATTAAATTTTGCGACGGTGTTAATTATGTACAAAATATTTAGAAATATTAATATATAATAGAATATTCATGTAAAACCTGTGTGTGCAATGTTAGTATCACCATATAATTATAAAAGATTTTACATAATTATATAAATAAATCTTATGTAACAACCCCGTCTGTGCATCAGATAACTTTTAGCATGCCAAGATAAAAATTTACATTATTAATCAATTGCATTATTAAAATTAAATAATTAATAAATTTTATGCACACATAATTAAAATTTAGATATATTGCGACTTGTGTAAAACATATTATGTAATATGTATGTCGACACTCCATGTGTGTACGGAGGCATACTGGACGTATATTCGCGGAAAGCGACGATGGAAAGCAGCAAATATTTATTCTATCGAAATTGTGATTCTGGTAAGACCCTTAATGCAACGTTTTTTTTTTTTTTTTTTTTTTTTATTATTATTATTATTTTTTACAAAGCATGTGTATTAATATAGTGTTTGTTTTTTAAAAGTTGTCAAGTTTAGAATTGATCATGAAAATAATAATTTAAGTTGTCAAGTTCTAAAAAAATTATCAAGTTTAAAGGGTGTTTAGAGATAATTTAAGCAAACTATATTAATTTAAGTTTCAAGATTTTAGTATTTAAGTTTCAAAAAAAGAGATGCACTTTTTATAAATTGTAAAAATAAAGATAGCTAGTTATTATATAAGAGTTTGATTCTAAGAAGTAATGACTATATGAAATTATGGTTAAACATATTTTAAACTGATACAACTTGACTTAAATGTATAATTTGTGACACTTTAATCATTATGATTAAATCAAAGGAAAATTAAAACTAATAATTATAATACTGTGGTTAATTATATTTCTTTATGTAATTTAAGTAGTATGCTATAAATGTTAGAATTGACAAGAAAGAATGACGATCAAATAACAACTATTTACAAGAAGTAAAGTAATGATTAAATTTTTATGGTTAGTGCAGACACGGGCCAACGGACCAAACGGGCTCAAGTCCGAGCAGACACGAGCCAACGGGTTCGAGCCCGAACGAGCACATGCTATACGAAATTCTTGATATCTGTAAATTTATTGTTAAAACGAACATAATAAACTAAAATACATTAATCATCGAAAATTTTTATTTCAGGATACCCGCCGTTGCAACGCGCGGGTACCCTGCTAGTTATTATTAAATAGACAAAGAAATTATAAAATGTAATAACTATAAAGGATTTGTTATCAATTTCGTCCATCACTTCTTCACTTCTGGCACGATACCAAGAGGTTGCAACACCTCTTTTATTACTCTTATCCCCAAAGTTCATAGCCCCTTGGTGGTTAGTGACTTTCGCCCCATCAGTCTCATCGGGGCTCAATACAAAATCATTGCCAAACTTTTGGCAAATCGTTTAGCTTGTGTCATTGATTCTATTATTAGTCATGAGCAATCGGCTTTCATAAAACATCGTCGATTCTTGATGGCCCTCGATGGTTAACGAAGTGATTCAATGGTGTAAACGTAAAAATCCAAGCTTATGGTGTTCAAAATTGACTTTGAAAAAGCCTTTGATTCTATCTCATGGAATTTCGATCCGGTATTGCATTTCATGGGATTTAGTGATAATTGGATTAAGTGGATTTCAGTTGCCTCAACTCGCCTTCTACTTGATTTTGATTAACGGTAGCCCGCGTGAATTTAATATCCGGCGTGGTCTTCGCCGAGGGATCCTCTCTCCCTTCCTCTTTATCATTGCCATGGAAGGTCTTCATGTAGCTATGGAAGATGCTATGGCGGAGGTCTGCATATAAAGGGTTTAGCATCAACAACTTGAGCCTCTCACACCTCTTTTTCTTGACGATGCTCTTTTCATGGGTGAGTGGTCTAGTAATAACATCAAAAGTTTGGTTGCTATCCTTGATTGTTTTCACAAAGTTTCCGCCTCAAGATCAACTATCATAAATCCAAACTTTATGGGGTTGGGGTGTCTCGAGATGAAGTTTCGTCTCTTCTTTGCTATTCTTGGTTGCAATCCTTTGGTTTCGCCTTTCAATTACTTAGGACCGCCTATTGGACGCAACATGGCGCGAGTTAATAATCGGATACGATTGTTGAAAAATTCTCCAACCGTCTATCTAATCGGAGAGCTTCTCTCTCCATTGGAGGAAGAGCTACCCTAATCACCTCGGTCCCGGGAGCGCTTGGCACATACTATTTTCTCTTTTCCTATGCCGTCTTTGGTCAACAAGAAGTCGGAAATCCTCCGAGCAAAATTTTTTGGGAAGTGGTGCTAATTCCCATAAGATTCCTTGGATTTCTTGGAACGTTACTCTTGCTTCTAAAGATAAAGGGGCCTCGGCATTGGTAGCCTCTTCGCTTAAATCATGCTCTTATTCTAAAATGGCGTTGGAGATTCCTTAATAACCCTAATGCTCTTTGGGCTCGCTGATTATTGCTATCCACGGCCACAACACCGATTCCTCAACCTTTTTAGCCATATTAAGAGCGAGGGTTTGGTCCCGCATTGTCGGGTCTATAAACCGTATCTTGAGAAAAATCTTATCTCTCTCCTCCATGAAGCGTCAAGTCAACAACGGTGCTTCCACTAAATTCTGGTATGATTCTTGGCGGTACATCCCTTTTAAATCCATGTTTCTCGTCTTTTCAATTGGTCGTAAACAAGGATTGCTTGGTTCGTGATAATTGGAATAATGGTTGGAGCTTTGAGTGGGTTCGTGACATTTCTTCGGTACCAATGCTTGTGATTAGTCTCTCTCCGAATCGATCTCTACTATCTCTTATTGATTCGAAGATACGTGGCTTGGTCTTTAGGCGGTCATTCTTTCAACGTTAAAGTGCGGTTGCCGGATTGACCGGGGTTTTCTGCTGATCAAGGTCCCGATGCGAGATGGAACAATATCATCCCTAAAAGATCAACATTTTCGTGTGAAGGGCTCTTCATGACCGTCTCCCCACTAGATGGAATCTCGGTAGAAGAGGTATCGAGTTGAACTCTTTGAATTGTCCTATCTGCGACTCGGGGATGAATCTATTTTTCACACGCTTTGGATTTGCTCTTTAGCCTCCTTAGTTTGGATTCGGTCTTCGGTTGGGTGGATCTCCCATTCCTCCATATCAAATTTGTCCGGCTTTTCTCTTGGATTGAAGATATGCACTCGTCGCACAAAAATAAAACCATTCGGAAGTCATTTGCAACGCATGCCTTTGGTCTCTGTGGAATTTTCGCAACGAAATGATTTTGGCACCGATCATCCCAAACGCGACTTACTATTTGATAAGATTGTGGATTTTTCTTTTAGATGGTATTCTTCTAGATGTAATACTCATTCCATCTCATGGAACAATTGGATCCAAAACCCTTTAGTGGTTTACTCTTTGTAATTTTCTAGCTCCTTGCTAGTTTTATAAAATTTTGCCGTTCTAAAAAAAAAATAAAGGATTTGTTATCACAAATGATTGTGACACTCAAATTTTGAGTAGTTGGACATTTATACATTTACAGACATAAATAAAAATAATGTGAAGATATAAATGTCCAAACACTTAAACTTTAAGTGTCCCAATCATTTATGAAAGTGTGCAAATCACCTTTCATTTGTTAATGTGTACTCACCGCACATCTTATAAAATATAAAAATTGTATTTAACGGGTAGTTAACTTAATACAATCAAAGTTTATTTTTTGAATAATAATGCATTTAATAAGCATTAATTAAATTTATAAATTTTTGTTCAAAAAAAAATTAAACTTATAAATTAAATATAATTTTTCATTTAATACACTCAAACTTTTCATTCATTACATTTTAAAAAATACTTAATAGACACCCGTTAGTAAATTCCTAACTATAAACATGATGGTTAGATATAATTTTATACTAGACGAGTACCCGTGCCTAGCGGCATCGGTTTTTAGCGGCAGACAATTAACGATATGCGATATTGTGGTAAGTGTTTCATATAACGTTCAAAATAGAACGTGAAAAGATCTCGACGAGACCCGATTTACCAGTTTGTATCGGTTTTAACGGTTCCTATCTGGTTCGTTTTCGGATGACTTTAATTGGTTAGCCAAAAACCGGTGGCGACACCGGTTCCCGGTTGAACACGTTGGTCCGGTCCGGTTTTCAAAACTATATGTAATCAACTTGTTAGCTTGTATGAAGTTTTGTGTGTTTATTAATTTGTATAATGTGTATAATAACATGTACTTTTCATTTTAGGGTGTTTTAAAAATATCATTAATTAGTGTGTTTAATTATTTTATATTTTGGATATATTGTAGCTTCTTTAAATTGTACGTTATGAAAATTTTATTGTACCTTTTAGTAAGGGGTGTTTTAATTGGTTGTTTTTAATTTGGTAGACGTGCTTATAATTGGTTGTACAATGTGAATAAATTATTGTATTTTTAAGTAATGAGGTGTTTTAATAAGGTATTAATTCTGTTACGTTTCTCTCGTTTACCAATTTTAACAATTCAACTTTTCAACTTTTCATATTTGACCATTTTTCTATTATATATAATATAGATAAAATGAATATGACTCTCATAAAACAAATGTTAGCATTAATAATTATAGCATATAATCTTAAGGTTTGTTTATCAATGATATTTCATGTTGTGTGATAAGTTTTTAATTAAATGGTTACGAGTTCAAGTTTTGTTTTATTACGTGAGACTGTTAGTTTTCATTAATAAGGATTACAGTAACATATGGTTAAATTAGTAATGCAAGTTATTGTGATTAGTTTGGTGCCTAGAAAGTAAAGTATACCATTATTTTTTGGTACATAAATAACTAAAAAATTAACACATCGCCAAAAACAAAAAGTAGCAGGAATGATTCGAATAAGAAACAAACTAGAGGGGGGTTTCAAAAACTATGTTTGACGGTCAAACATGGTTCGGTTGAATCTTGCACTTTTTCCAATTCTCTATTTCATTTTTCCTCTTTCCAATTTTAGAAGCCAAAACCTAAAAGCGTAAATCATGTTTTTTTGACTTTGACAATAGATTTTAACAACTTAAATTATAGTATCAAATCGCTTTGTCACGTATATTTTGATTAACTTTTCTTGTAATTGGAGTATTTTATAAATCTGTTTGATAAGAAACATTTAGAAAGAATCTAGAAAATGGAATACGTGTACCAATGTAGGTGTCTTATTTAGTATGTATTTACTTGAGAATAGAATTTACTTAGGTCAAACCGAGTGGTGGTGACAAGCTTCGTCACACGCCACATCCAAAACGCAAAACACAAGTCACAGTCAAATTGCATTTCTTTGATGACCGGCTCATTATAGTGAGAGTATAAAAAATGTGAGACCCAATTTTAAAAATAAGAGTAAAGTCTAAAATACATTCCTGTAGTTTGCCCCTTGTCTCGCTTTACATCCCTAAACTTTTTTTTTACACAAAACCATCCCTCCATTAGTAAAGTTGGCACAAATACATCCCTCTGTTAGCAAATTCAATTAATAAGGACTAACGGTGCAAAATTTTCTCCGTTATCTCCTAACAGAAGATAAAATATTTGCACCGCTAGTCCTTAGGACTAACGATGCAATAAATAAAAATTGCATCATTAGTCGTAAGGACTAACGGTGCACTCCACCGCCACCTACCACCCAACGCCACCACCCACCGCCACCTACCACCTCCACCGCCACCTCCACCCACCACCACCCACCGCCACCACTACACCACCACCTCCACCCACCACCACCAAAAGCCACCACCACCTCCACTTGCACCACTCAACGCCACCACCGCCACCACTACACCACCACCTCCACTAAACGCCAAGACTCCAACGCCACCGCCTACACCACCACCTCCACCCACCACCACTGCCACCACCACCCCCCACCTCCACCAACGCCACCCACCACCACCTGATGCCATTTTCACCCACCACCATCGCGACATCGCCACCACTACACCACCATCGCCACCACATTACACCACCACCGCCAGCAGCACCACCACCAGCCACCAACCACCACCCATTTTTGCCGATGGTGGTGGGTGGCGGCGGCGGCGGCGGTGAAGGTGGTGGCGGTGATGGTGGCGGTGGTGGTGACGGGTGGTGGCGGTGGCGGCGGTGGTGGTGGTGGTGGTGGTGGAGGTGGTGGTGGTGGTGGTGGTGGTGGTGGTGGTGGTGGTGGTGGTGGCGGCGTGGTGGGGTGGTGGTGCGGGGTGGTGGCGTGGAGCGGCGCGGCGTGCGGCGCTGGCGGTGGCGCGGTGCAGTGGTGGCGGCGGATGGCGGCGGTGGAGGTGGGGGGTGGTGGCGTTGGGTGGTGTTAGGTCACCATATTGTAACACAAGCATCAATATGTAAGAAATATAGAAGAGAAGTGATCGGATGAACACTAAACACACAAACACGTATGATATGGAAAAGGTTATGCGTATGAATATATGTAAAGTGAACAACCAACCTTCAAATGAAGGTTTACAAGTGCTTATATAGGGAAAGGAACTAGAGCAACACACAAGTTCCCTTCCTTTCCTTATTGGATATGGACCAAGGCTTATGGGCTTTTTACATAAGCCTTGCCATTAAAACTAACATAAAAGCCTAATTAAGCAACCTATTACATATTGATTACAAACACTTGAAATATAGTTTAGGAGTGATTCCAACAATCTCCCCCTAAGTGTTGGTTATTAATGACTTAGGTAATTTTGAAACGTTGTTGGTCTTGATGTAATAGTTGCTTTGACGCCTTCCGACATTCTTCTTTCTTGTGAGAAGAAGTGCCTTGATTCCAACAATCTCCCGGTGTGAGGATCTTGTTTTTCTTTAAGTTTTCAACTTTGACGCCTTCATTTATCTTTGTTCTTTGTTCGGTGCGGATATGGTGATGTTATGTTGCGGCGATCCGCATCAGTCCGCTTGTTGCTCAGTGCCTCCACGTCCTTCTCCAACATGTTCACACACTCTTTGACGTTGATTTCGTGTTGAAGTAGTTCTCTTTAGTCTTTGAACTTTGTAGATTATTTGGCTAAGAATCATTTTGACTTTTGTGTTGCCTTTCGCGAGAACTTCAATTTGTGTTGTTGTTGGTATGAGCATGGAGAATCGTAAGACGATCATCTCCGTGAGCATCCATAAGAAGAAAACATAAGAATTGGTTAGTGATAAACATGAATCGGTCATTGTGGTTGTTTCTTGAGAATAGACCACTACGATTGTTCTTTTAATAAATGTCTTGATTCCATTCACCTTGGTCGGGCGAATCACCGTCCGAATCCCATAAGAGATAGTTGGCATTACATTGAACAAGTTCAAGTAATGACCCATTTTCGTGGACTCGATTCTTGAAAGGAATCTCCTTAGCGGATTTCCGGACTTACAAGTTCGAACTTCGAGCGTGTTAACAACATAGTGTGAAAACACATCTCTAATTCTTCAAAGGTCGCTCGTGAACTAGAGTCCTCAAGTAGGATAACACGATGTACCGGTACATCTACATTCAGTGGTCGTCGAGGTACATCAAGCATCACCCCACGATCGTAGACCGCTTGAGACAACACTAAGCGTAACCCACAAGGAGTTACCGAAGTGACTTCTTTGTGGTCGCTTTGATGTTGACCGGCGGAGTTTCCATTCAATCATCGAGGATCACAACATGAACCTCTCATAAATGTTCTCGACAGATTGCTAAGATCCGTGTAGGACTCTAGTAGTATCACTTGTGTCCTTATTGTTGAACGACAAGTGATGAAATGTCGAGTGTTCCTAAGAGATCTTTGATGAATCTCGTGGCTCTAGACTCAATAGTGCGCTTTGGTTTTCCGAGCGGAGACTAGGGAGAGGTCTCCTTCTTCAATACCAACAATCTCAAGAGAAAGTCGATAGTTTACGTAGGGTTCCCTGTGAGAATGAAACAAGTTTCGCTGAGAGAAACTTGAGTAGCTAAGAAGGTTTAGTGCATGCGCCATCGGGTCCATGACGACTTTAATCTTCAATACCGGTGTCATCTAGTGACAACCAAGAGTATATGTATTGAACCCTGTATGCCCTAAGTTGAATAATTTGGAGGCTATTTCTTTTCACCCTTTTCATTACATTTCTTTTAATTCTTCAACTCCTTCTTTCTTTGATTCTCAATTTCTCCTTTTTATAATCATACCTAAGGACTTCTAAATTCTAACTATTGGTGGTGTCCTTGGGTAGATCCTCCGGCTCAAGTGATCATAGGACAGTTATTCCTAACCTTAGTCACCTTATAACTCCATGACTAACCTATGTTGCCATAAAACCATTTTCTTGAAAATCTCTCAAAGTGTTTATGAGTAAAATCATTTTGTACCATCGCGAGAGTTTTATCATTTGCATAAATACTCCCTCCATACGTGCTTAAGTGTTTTCGTAAATCGCACGGTGAGAGAAGAGTGCGCACTTTTGAATTGATCGACTCAAGATAGACAATTCCCATGAGACACACAGTTCGCTGCATAGTTAAAGAGTTACATTGTCGACTTTAGGTGACAACTAGCTCTAATAACTACCTTGAAGGTGTGGACAAACCTCGAAGGTTGTCAAACCCACAAAGTTCATGTCTATCAAGAGCTTCTAGTAGGTACATTCTACTTGGATAAGTCTAGAAAGACATATCTTTTCGATGTATGACAATTCAGATCTCGTCAATTCATTGGTTAAGTCTTAGCACGAAGATTCAATCACAAGTATCACAACATATTTGTATAACACAATTTTTCTCCCCCTAAAAAATGGCATATAAATGTTATTTTTGACGAAATTTTGATATCAAATATGTCCATTTCGAGTTTTGTGCGAAGATTTCCACGAAGAACAATTTGTGAACAAAGATTTTTATCAAATACTCCCCCTCAACAAGTAATATTAATTTTTGAGGTTTTGAAAACATAAGGGGAAGTACTTGTTCTTTTGAGCAAAACTTTGACAAATGAAAGTTTTGATAAGTTTTACTCAAAAGTAAGAAGCTTTCCCTTTTATAAGGATTGTGCAATCGATGCGCACTACGTGGTCCTTTCATTACAAGTACGAGTTGTACAATCGTTATGTGCACAAGCCATAGTCAATTATAAATGGATCAAAATATCCAAATATTAATCAAGAAAACAAATTAAGGAGTACTGGGCAATCATTCAATAACCCTGTGGAGTTCTTTATTGACGTTGATACCCCGTGAGAGAGAAACTCTGTCGTCCACCCACGAAACTCTCCAAATTCCTTATCTGATCGCGACAAAACTACCTTTCATCAATCCTCGCGACGATTTTCTTAGCATCCCTCTTTTCCCTAGAATTCCACCGCTTCTTTGACCCTATGTCTTCATGAATCTCCTTTAACCGATATACTAGCCCGTCACGAACCTTCTTCAGGGTGTGATCACCAAACTTGTGAAGCTCATTGCACGCCATGAAGCAATTATGGTGAAGTTCATCATGTAAACGAAGCCAAACTTTGGTTTCTTGAGGATGGTGTAATGAGCAAGTTGGTTGATATCGGAAAGTTTAGCGATGGTTTGGAGAGATTAACACGTTTTTATATGATTCCACGGCAAGTTGAAGGTCTTCAACACGCTCTCGGATAACGATGCTTCGATGAATATCGGCAGAAGACTTGATGTACCGCACCGGATGTTGGTGGAGAACCGTCGATTCGACCTTGTACCTTAGCAAGATACATGTCTTCAATGTCATTGAGTGACAGTCTCGGAAAATCCGCTTTAGTGAAGTCATATTCCTGTTCGTCTTGGCGTTTGACTTTGATTGCTTTCAGGAATGAGTAGTCCCACTTAGTAGACAGTGATATGCATTATAGCAACGATCCGCTTGTCATTTGTACACCTCTTTGTTAGATTTGAGTACCGGCGATCAGAGTAAATTCTTCTTCGCTCGTGCCAATTATGAATTCGTATAAGGCATCGAGGTCATAATTTACCACATTATCAACAAACATTCGTGGCTTCTTCCTCGATGGCAACATTATTGGAGAAGACCGCCCGGACGGGAAGGTGAGTGAAGTAGCGTATTTCTTGCTAACATTGCTACCGTGTTGAAGAAATTCCGTGTCATTGTTGAAGAAGTACCGTATGGAATCCTTTGTTGATCGTGTCGACCAATGGTTGGTAGTGGCTTGGTCCAACAAGGTAGTATGGAGTCTTGTCGTCCGTGAAGTCGATGTTGATTCGTGGTTGAGCCAATCAATATTGTTAGACATGGCTCGTGCTATGTTGTCGAGATGATATTCGACTTCAATGGCAATCGTCGTAGCTGCCCTTAGCAGCTTGAAAGGCATCGTTCTTGATTCGCCTTAACTCGCTTTCGCCATCTTCTTCACTTTAAACTTTTCTTGAATGATCTTGACATGCTCCATGGTTCGACCATCTACCGGTTCTTGGCCTTCGGTAATTGAGGGTTGCATCAACAAGCTTGGAGAACCAAAGATTCTTCATGTCATCTTCATCCAACCAAGGTACAATTGTAGTAGACTTTATCTTCCGAGCTTGGAGGATGATGCTTGTTGGTGCTTGGTTGATGGTGTTGATGAAGACGGTTGTTGGGGCTGAAGAGTCTCTTCGTCATCACCACCGGTGTATTCGAAATGGTCACCAGTTTTCTCCTTCTGTGGTGGAGACTCAGAGTCCTGAGGTTTGTCGCTAGCAGGAGGACGTTGTAAAGATCTTCTGGAGGTGGTGGTCCTTTGGGGTGGTGGAGGCATAGAAGAGGATTCACTAGTTTTCTTTTTGTGTTTTGGTTCAGAATCCTTGTCTGAATCATTGTCATCTCTTGGTCTCTTAGCCCTTTCAGCTGACTCTTTACATGATTTTTTGAGTTGATATTCCAGTAATGCCTCAAAAAGTTTAGCTTCGTCAGAAGTAAATGTTGCAGATCGTTGAGACATTTTCATAACCAGCTTGGAGATTAATTCCGCATCAGAGACAACCGGAGACGGGACTGGTTTGATTTCCATAACTGTTGGGGTATTTGCCAGTGTATGTTTGACCAATGACATGAGATGTGGAAAGAGTTGTCTGGCGAATATCTCTCTTGTAACCTGTGGACAAAGTGTCGAGAAGGAACTTATGAGTGTATTCCTAATCGCCTTGTCCATTTCCCTGATATCACGATCGAGAAACCGCGGATCTGCTCCTTCCTCCTCCAAAACTCGCTTATCACATTCTCAAGAAGATTGACTCGTCGGCAGTCGATTTAGTTTCTTGTTAACAATTTTGCGTTTCCTTGCTTGTCTGACAGCTTTGACAATCTTTGTCTTGGCACGTGATGCCCAAGTGTTGGTTGGTTTCTTGACTGATTTGGAGGTTGATCTGGTGGTGGCTTTTTCGGATGGTGGTGGTGATGAGTGAGACGATGAATCTGATGAAGATGAGTAATGAGAAGGCTCTGGATCTTTAGGTGGCTCAGAAGTTTGTTCAGGGTTATGATCAGGATTATCTTGAAGATAATCATCGCCTTCCTTTGAGCTTTAGCCTTCTTCGCCCTTTATCCTAGCCTCTTCTTCGCCTCTTTCCTTGCTTCTTCCTCAATATCTTCATCGGTAATCTTCTCGCCTTCTCCTTTCTTCTTCTTCAAAGTCAAGATGATGTCATCCTCTTCTCGCTGTTGTTCAGTAGATTCCAGAGTAGTGGTACCAGTTAAACTTATCGGGTTGATTAACCGCATCACGAACTGGTATGGATAGTGCACCACCACTGGAACCTCTAGGGCCATGAGTTTGTTGAAGATTAAATTCCGTAGCAGCATGCTTTAACCTTAGCTCTTTGAGAGTCTTGTGGTACTCTCTGTCCTCATCCTTAGGTTCATCATCCGAGCTTTCTTCTTCTTCTTCTGCCACTGGAGTCTTACCCTTGTCTGTTTTGGGACTAAGTGGTTTGTCAGCAAACTTTTGTGATGTTGTATCATCCATAACAGACTCTGAGTAGTGAAGCTCCTCATCAGACTCAGTATCTTTGGAGTCTTCGTCCTCTAATTTAGGTGTCGGTTTAGGAGTTGGAATGGCACCCTTTGATGGAAATTTTCTTTTGAGGCGAGGATTCCTCTTAGGATACTTAAGGGCACTCCCAGTGCTTGCTACACTTCCAAAGACCGCCCGATCTTCCGGTCTTCGACTGGATGGTCAAGACTTTTCATCCATGAACTGACTTTGCCTAAGGCCACGCCTTCTTGGTATCGTGAATACGATTGAAGACTTTTAATGTCATCAGTGAGTAAGCAGTTAGTCAGTACTACACCTTGTTTCTTTGTTGATGAGTCTTTAAATCTGACAACATTTAATATAGCCTCAAACAACGCATAATGATGGTTGGGGTCATCAAGTCTCAAGGGAATATCCAGATTATTCCCGAGTATCTTCTGGATCAACAACTTTGTGTATCTGATGAAAGGAACCTTTGTGCGTGCTTCGAGGTGAGACATCATGTCTTCCCGCATCGACTTGCATAGTCGATGTGCATCTTGTTGACCATGCCCCAGAAGATTTGTAGGTGCATTAGTTTCAGATGTTCATGACCGCTGTCTCTTCTAGAAACAGACTTGGAGATCATGATGTACAAAGTTCTCCAAGGCTGAGGAATGTTCTTTAAATCTACTGAAGAATGCTTGGTAATAATTCCCGCACTTCATCATAGCCAATATCGACCATGAATTGTAGTGTGGCCTCTTCTGTTGGGGTTGGCACATACTCAAGAAGTCGGATAGCGGGAGCGTAAGAATTGCTCAGAATCAAGAATAGTGACGGTGACCGCTTATCATTAAGAGTAACCGTGACAACATCTTGACCATCCACCTTTTCATTGTATGCCAAAATTGGTGAATGTAGATCTCCAAGACAGCTTGCGAGTTTGTGAGTATGTTGTTGTAGGGATGAGACTTAAGAATATCCACAGCAATTCGGCATGAAGACTCTGAGCATGTGAAGTTCTCAAAATCAACCTTAAGGTTGTTCTTTCCAAGCTTCATACTATAACCAGTCGGGAATATGTCTTCCATTGTGAGCTCGTTTGGTGCGTTAACGCTTTCCATGGTGATGTCCATATCGTGATCTGAAAGGTATTGAGCCAAAAGAACCAACATATTGAAAGACATTATGTTAGTCAAAAGTTGATTTTATTGTCCAATTATTGAATTTGTTATGTTAATGAATGTTATGAGTCCAAAGTCACTTGTTTGTCCAATAGTCCAAAGTTGATGTGATAAGTTACGTGAGTATTAATTTTGAATTTTAAAGTCCAAATTTTCACTCATTCACACAATATTTTAACAATTATAGCTTATTAGTGACATTTTGGTCTTGTGACGTTATGAGTAACTTATTTACAACTTTGTATACGTAACATTTCATAAGTGAAGTTCTAATTATGGCTTAAGCGTAGGATTGTAAGCTTATGCGTAAACGTTGTGTAACCATACGCGTAGACTTAAGCTTATGCGTAGAAGTCCATCTTACGCGTAAAGCTTACGCGTAAGCGTAGGTTGGAGCTTATGCATAAGGTTTACTCGTAAGAGTGAACCTTATGCGTAAGAATCCAAGTTTATGCATATCCTTCACAGGATACGCGTAGTCCCAATGTAGAACCTTATGCGATAGGTTACGCAGAAGATTTCTCTTATGTAATCGCCACGCATAAGGTGATCCTTGCGTAAGGCCATTTTTACCCTTGATTCTCGATATTGCACGCCAGAAACCTCGAAAATAAATTGATCATAACATCATCATTAGAACTTAGTTCAATCCCCTTCAAAATCACATGGCATCTTAAGTTGAATCTGGTTACGCGTAAAGTTTGCTTAAGCGTAAAGATAAACCCAAATTATTCAAATCCTACGCCTAAACAATCTAACCATGCAAACACAACCAAATGATTTCTGGGATGTATTAGGACCCATATGAGATGAATGAAACAAGTTTTAACATCTAAAAGCTCATGAATCAAAAATACCCTTTTATTCGACTACTTAAACCCTAAAGTTCAATTCCCCCATTTTGTAGTATCTGGGTGAGATTCAAAGGCTTCTTAGGTTAATTAAGCATGTAACAAATATCTTTCAAGCCACTAATTTTCCTAAAATGCACGCAATAGAAAACACCCAATTTCACGCATAAACTCTACATTTGAAAAGTGATTCAAAACTATTTATGGGTTAAATTTCATGATGAGAATGGCTTTAAAACTTGATATTAACTTTGAAAACACCACCTATTTCATCAAAATCAACCTAAACTGATTAATGGTTCATACGCATATGCGTAGAAGCTAAAATCACACCTATAGGAAAATCAAACCGTTGGATTTGTATGAAATTAAAAAAACTATGTTTGAGATTACTCATGAAACTTTTATCACTTACAGATTCGAAGTTTATAACACGGATATGAAGATGAATTATAGGCGTGGGATGAAGGTTGGTAAAGAATTTAATGTAAGAAATAAAAGTTAAGTGTTTTAGGTGGAAGGTTTTGTAAAAGTTAAGTTTAAACATTTGACAAGTATGGCCCCTCCACCTCAACCATTTTCATCCACAACCCATAACTTCCAATTTGGTTAAGCAAGAAGTGAAAGTTTGGAAAGAACCTTAACGACACTCCCCCTCGACTTAAAAATTAGAGAAATTTTACAAATTTGAGTCGGAAGAGTGTTTAGAGACAAGAAACGTATCCACCATTATCAAAGAAACAACCAATATTAGGTAACATGCAAGTACACGGTTTTATGAAACAGAAAATATTTACATTCTCCCCCTCAACACTTGACCGTGAAAATATTGAATTGTTTGAAAGAGTAAAGTGTTGACGGAAGATTTGTACTTGCAATGTTGAAAGAAATTTAGATAGAAGAATATTTTTGTATTTTATGAATTTTATATTTTTCTATTTTGATTTTGTTAAAAGTATTTACAAAAGAGATTTTGGTGTTTGATTGGTTTTAAGAATGTGTCAAAAGTTCGCCTAGTTCTTCCGAGTCAACACTCATACCAACTGTGGATCAACTCAAGAAACCTAGCAGAGCTAAGGCTTTGGTGAGAAGGTCCACCAATCGGTGTTCAAGACCACAAAATATAATTCAACAAGACCCTTTCCACATGCTCCTTTATGAAATGATAGCTAAGATCGATGTGCTTGGACTTCGAATGTTGGATGAGTTGCACGAGATCGCAATAGCACTTCAATGTCGTAGTACATCGATTCTCATCGAACACGTAACCATAGTCTTTGAGTTGTGTTCTCATCCAAATGACTTGAGCACAATCGCCGACATGGTTACATATTCTCGCTTTCTGTTGAGGACAACAATGTACAATCTTGTTTCTTCGATTGCCATGACACAAGTTTATCACCAAGAAATTGTAGAGCACCAAGTACTTTTCCGAGAATCTAAGCAACCCGCGTGATCGATTGTCTCGAAAAAGCTATTAGTTTAAAACCGAATCCTTCGGATACCGGATCCACAAATTAATGGTTCCTTGATGTATCGGAGGATTCTTTAGCCTCGTAGAGGTGAGTCTCATTTGGTCGCGACCGATAACGGAGCAAAGATAAACAAAGAATACAATATTAGGTCTCTCATTGTTAGATACATGAGTGACCCAATAATACTTCGGTATTTGGTAGGTCAACCAATTTCCCATGTAAATCAACATCCGGTTTCTTGGTATGTGCCATTGGTGTGGCATAGGTATCACACTTTTGCATTCCATGTTTGTTTAAAATTTCAAGAGCATATTTGGACCGACTTAGAAAATACCACGGGGTGATTGATGAACTTGCAATCCTAGAAAGAACGTAAGTTCACCCATCATGGGCATTTCAAAATGTTTTTCATAAGTTTTGAAAATTGCTTGAGTACTTTTTATGTGTTGACCCAAAAATGATGTCATCCACTTAGATTTAAACGATTAAAATGTGAGCCCCGTGATATTGAATGAAAAGTGTCAGGTTCACCGATCCTTTAGTGAAATTATTGGCAATGAGAAAGGATAATAACTTATCATACCACGCCCGAGGGGCTTGTTTGAGACCGTATAGAGCCTTTTCGCTTGAAGACGTGATTCGGGAACTCGATCAACAAATCCTTCCTACGACTAACATAAACCGCTTCCTTCATTGACCATTGAAAGCGGTTTTGACATCCATCCGATAGAATGTGATGTGCATGTGAGTGCGAATGCCGAAAAATCCGTCTGACCTCAAGTCGAGCAACCGTGCGTATGATTCCTCAAGTCAATCCTTCTTCTTGTCTATAACCCTTAGCCACCGATGTGACTTATTTCTTCTTCTTGTCTATAACCCTTAGCCACCGACGTGACTTATTTCGATAACCGTACCTTCGACATCCAACTTGTTTTTCCAAATCCATTTAAGACCAATAACATAGACCCACATTGGTTTTTCAACCAATTCCCGTACTTCAATATGTTTGAACCGGTTAAGTTCTTCTTGCATGGATTCAATCCAGCTTGTCATAAGTCATTACTTTTTAATGTTTTGGGTTCAGATTGGCAAGCGGTAAATGCATAGATGCAATGTTCACCGTCATCAAGGCGCTGTCTAGTTACGACCGTTGATTCGGGTTTCCAATGATGTTCACAAGAGGATGGTCTTTAGTCCAACGATGTGTGGAGGGTTGATGTTGATATACATTGTGCAAATTAAGGGATTCAAATGGCTTGTGGATGATTCCGCAACATCGGCGGCGCTTCATTAGCAAAAGGATTGAAGAACGATTTGGATCATAATCTGCAGTGTAGGTACTTCTTGGTTCGAAAAATCATCACCGGTTCAAGATAATTGATGCGGTTTGTTCCTACCGTTGTTGTAGAATCAATTGAGGTGCTTCTTCAACAGCTTGTTGTTGTTTCGTGTATCGTATTGGATTATTATTAGGTTGAGCAATGAAACATTTGATACATCCGAGCACATTGATCAATATCATCACTAAACGAGGGAGCAAATAGTCGCTCCATTTGACGACGAGTAAAATCAGTAGGCTTGGTTCACCGATGATGGGTTTTGGGGAAGTTTAGACGGTTATGTCCGTGTTCCAAGTTGTTTTGCTCGGAAGCCATATCGTAAGCTCATCGAAATTGGCATGAATCATTTCCATAATCTCTTGTACGACGATTCCGCATCCCAGATCCTTTAGAGTTTTCACGATCCAACAAAGACTCCAATGTCGCCTTTAGCCTTGAGTTTACCAAAGTCATCACGATCATTATTTGGATAACAAAGAGAACAAAATACATGAAAGTGTTCTAGATTCGGTTTGCGGTTATGGGTAAGCTCATAAGGTGTTTTGTTGTGGCGTTGGTAATCATTGAATGGTTCCGAGTGTAGCATGCGCTGACACGGCTTGAAATTTCACAAGTAATCTGGAAGTGTTGCATTTATCAACATCGTTCTTGCACTTCCACTAACGTATGGTTTCGCTCTTCAACAACTCCATTTTGTTCGGTGTTCGTGCAATTGATGTTTGATGCTCAATTCCCACTTTCTCATAGTATGCACGAAGAGTTTGGTTTACAAATTTAGTTCCTTTATCCGCTCGATTTGTCCGACCGTGTTCCGAGTCGAACTTGAATTTTCGTAAGAAAGGTGATGATCATCTGTGGAGCTTGATCTTTACTTCAAAGAAAATAAACCTAAGTCCATCTTGAGTAGTCATCAACAATTACCAAAATGTAGCGTTTGCCATTAATCGTTTGCACACGCATCGGGCCACACAAATCCATGTGAAGAAGATGAAGCACATGCTAAGAGCTGTGTTCCACCTTTGAAGGAAAGTGAGCACGAGTGCTTTTCCCTTGTTCATAAGCTGAGCATATATGATCTTTAGAATACCGAAATATTGGGAGACCTTCAACAAGTTTGTATCGTGCAAGATTGGTTATGGTTTGAAATTATAAGTGTGAGAGACGACGGTGCCATAGCCAAGATTTTGTAGATGTTGCCTTTGAAAGTAGACAGATGGGAGATGAAGCAATCATGTCTTGCATTAAGATTGTATAAAGACTTGATGTGGGTACCGGATATAAGATCGCTTCCTTGTAGATCACGAATGAAACAAGTTTTCTCCCGAAAAGCAACTTCCAAATCTCCATCACAAAATTGACCGACAAAAAGTGATTGTGACCGAGACCTTCCACATAATAAACTCGCTAATTTTGATGTTCCCATTGATGTAATCTCCGTAGCGCATGATAGTCGCTGGGTGATCATTCCCAACTCGACAAGACTGATGAACTTTGAAACAAAGTTTGATAACAGCTGAGATTGCATGTCATGTGTCGGGAACATTCGCTATCAACAATCCAGAGAATGATCTCAGATCACCGAATTACACACGCATCGACACGGTGGAATAGAAGTAGAGGTGGAACTTGGAGAGTTAGAGGGTTCCGTTACGCTACGTACACACACACATGTTAATGAATTTTGGTATCCATTTAAAGCCAAGTGTATTATGTAACCATTTCTACCATCTCCAACTAGTCTTAGCTTTGGTCTTAGTGAATGCACTAGGTGATAAGTTCTTCCTAGGAGGTGAAGGGGGTTTTATGGGTACATCAATGAATAAAGCATGAGCACTAGAAGGCGGTTTACCTAACACAGACTTAGAAGCATTAGTGGGCCTAGAGGTATTCCGGTTTCTATTGTTCTGCTTACGAGATAAGATAGCATTAGCAACACATTTATCATGACAACCAGAAAACATGCTTTTATGACAACCAACACAAGATGCTTCAAAAAAAACATTCAAAGTACTTAAAGATTCAGCATTCGTTACATCACTTTTGCTATTACATTTGTCTAACGCAATTTCTAAAGTGGGTGCAACTTGATTCTTATTCAAAGTCCTAAGGTGTTCTTCTACTTCAGAGGTCTTTATTGTTCTTTTCTTACGTCGCAACTTCCTATTCTTCTTCCTTGATGTGCTCTTAAGCTGTGAAGTGCTAGCGTTGGGAAAAGAGGCAACTATTCCTGTTTCAGTGGAAGGAAGCACATTAGTATCTTGTGGTTTGTCATTAGGCGTTCTAGTGTCTATGTTAAACATTCCTGGGGCAAGTGCATTTGTGTTACTAATCTTATCTTTTTCATACTTTCTTAGCTTTGCTTTCAACTCAACAATAGTGTGCAACAAATCTTGATTTTTAGAGTGAATGTTTCCACTAACATTTAAAACATCTTTAGTGTATGCAAGATGATTATCAAGTTCTTGTGATGCTTTTTCACGAGTCTGTTTGAGCAAATCAAATATGACACCATATTCAGTTTTGACTTTGGCAATTTCTTGTTCATATTTTGAAATTTGACACTTTAAAGACACGCTTTTCATCATCCGATGTTCTATTTTTGGATCAAAATATTTTGAACGCAATCGTTGATTTTGTTTTGCAAAGCAAGTTCTCGATTTTGACAACCCTTTGACACCATCAAGACGACGCCAGACATTAGAAAGTTCATTTATGATGAGTGTCTAAATACTCATCATTTTGTACCATTTAAACCGCAAAACATCCGAAAACACTCGTAAATGCATCAAAATGATAAAATATCACAAATAAGTGTTTTATGTGTTTTAAATGCAAAATATCAAAATCTGTGAAAACGATCAAGTTTGCATAATTGGCGCTTTAGTCCCCAAGTTTCAAAAGTTGTCAAAAAAGTCCTCGGTAAATCAAAATAAAGAAAATATCATTTCAAGTCCCTAGGATTCTTAAGTTGTCAAAATTAGTCCTTGAGATTTAAATTTACAAAATTACAACTTAGGTCCTTAAACTTTCAAAATGACAAGTTTGGTCCTTTGAAAATTTGAAAATGTCAAAATAGTCCTTGTACTATTAAAACTTGTCAAAATTGACCCTTGTGAGAACTTTGGAATATTGGCGTATGGTCCTTCAAGAATTCGAATTGCAAACAAGTCCTTGTCATAACTAAAACCTAGCCTTGTCAAAATGAGAATTGACCCCGCCATTAAACCATTCGGACCCCTCACAATACCCTTTTGAACCCCAGTGTCAAACAAAGTCAAACCATGTCTTTCCCACCTTATCCTCAGACACTGTCTTCCCAACTTGACCGCAACACACGCACCCTCTCCCATCACCTTTCCTCCCTCATCATCACCACTACCTACCTTTCCCACCACAATAAATGCCACCCCTAGTGCTAAAATCGAGCCCACAAGTCAAAACCAATTTTCCCGCCAAAACGTGGACGGCCTAGATTGCTCAAAACTCATCCATTTGCCAAGATTATTAGTGGGATTCAATCGTAAGGACACGTGGAAGATTTCTAGTGTATAAAAGAGAGAAGAGAGGCAAGAGAGAAGTCTAGTTAGTTAATTTTTAGTCTCAATGTATGTCGCTTTTCAATTTCTATGTCTTAGTTTAATCAAAAGCTTTAATCTCAAGCTTCAATGTACTCAACTTAAGCTAAATTATCAATATAATCCATATTCAAGTATCAATTCAAGTTTTATTCACTTTCCATATTTCATGTTCATCGCCTAAAAGTTCAAATTCAAACTCTATATGTTCAAGCTTCAATAGCTTATATTAAAGTCAAACAAGCTTATTCAAGCTTAATATAGCTTTTGTAAGCTTGTTGTTCAGCCAAGCATAATGGGTCCTGGTCAACAAAAGTCAACAGAGAAGAAATTTTGGTTCAAACAGTTGGAAATGGATAGTGGGTGTTGCGAGATGGATTTGGGTTGGACTTGACTTAGAATGGTAGTGTATGGTTTGGTTTGAGCTTCACAAATAAGTTGGACATTTGTAAGGTTGTATCTCCTTTTCATTTTGTATGCAATTTTCATATTGTGCTTATATTTGAAATTGTGGTCATTAAAATAGCTCGTACATATTTAATTAGTAGTAATTAGGATAATATTTAGTTAAAAGGGTGGAATGAGTTAAATCAAGAATTAGCTTAGATTAAAAGTTCAAAACAGCTTCAAAAAGTGTGTTTGGATTAATGGTTTATTTAAGTTTTAGAGGTTGGTTCATGCTTGTAACTTGTTGTTATATGTTTGTTAAGTCTCATTTGATCTCATAGTCGCTTAATTTTGCACTAGAATACTCAAAGTCAAAATCTCATTAAACTGTCTTAATCTTTTAACTGTTGGGATTTTGTAAAAGCAAACTCTTGTTTTGTGTTTAAAAATCATAAACATAGCTTGCGAGTTTCATTTCATCATATTACATCACATTCAACCCATAAATTAAGTTCAAAGTTCACCAAAGTCAAAGTTCTTTAATGTGTTAAAAGTCAAAATATTGAAAATCCTTTTTCACCCAATTGAGAGATTTTTCATGGATTCATTCTTGGTCAAATCAAGTGAAACTTGGGACTTTAAAACTTCAACTGGTCTAGTTTATTATTATCATTTTTGTGGATTTTTAGAAATTTTCTATAAGCTCCAAAAAGCTCATCAAAAGGGCTTATTTGCCTGCTCACAAAACTCACCAATACCGAGTTTTCTCAAGACTTTGCAGAGCTTGTCCCAGAGCTCATCGAGCTTCTTTAGGTCTGGTTTTGGTTTTTAAGTACTTAGCCAGGTCTAGTCAAGTTCCAACTTTTGGTTTTCAGTTTTGCTTATTTGAGTGACTTGTTCGAGCTTAAAAGTAGTACCTCAAAACTGCTTTTACTCTTAAGCTCAAATAATTCAAATCTGTTGAATTTGCAATTCAGAGGTTAAGGTAGTTGTAATAAGTTGTTTTAGAGTACTTTTAGCATAAATAGCTTCGTGTTCGGTTGGTTCCCATTTGGTCCCTTTGGCTTATTCAAGTGCTTATTTCATAAGCACTTGTACTATGCTTCATTTTCTCCCACACAAGCCACTATTTTTCTATTTTCTTAGATTCATAATATTAAATTAGACTTTTCCTGAAATTTTCATAATTTTCCAACACTGCTTGCTATTTTTCTTAATTAAAAGCAGTTTTAGGTAATTTTAATTAGCTTTTAATACAATTAAATCGAAAAAGTTCAAAAAATAATTTTTCATTTTTCTTAGGTTTAGATAAATATAAAAAGTAAAAAAATATTTTTCCAGATTTTCATAGTTTAATTTGTAATTTTAGTAATTTAATTAGTTTTAAATAGTTTAAAATTCATAAAAATAGAAAATAATCGAAAAATATAAAATAGTTTTGAAAATTCTATTTTGTTATTTTAGATTTTTCCAAGTCATAATTTTATTTTTCTAGCTTTATTTCATATTTTCTTGTAATTTAGGTTATTATTAAATAGTTAAAATTAGTTTTTAATTAATAATAATTAATTTAATAGTTATAAAATAATTTTCTTTTTCTTAAAATTTTCTTTTATCATTAGGTTTGTAAAATATCATTTTCATATTTTTAGGATTAATATTGTGTAAGTTTCACATTTTCTTTTGTGACGTCACGTAGTTTTTAATTTAAGTTTTATAAAACATAAAATCAAAAACATCGCTTTAAAAATAGTGATAGCGTTTATTTAATATAGTTTATCTTTTAATTTCCTTTAATTTGCATTTAAGCCCCGTAATTTATTTTCTTTAGGTATAAATAACTCAAAATCCTTACCGATCACTATCCTTAGTGATTATTCGACATCCGATTGTGTTAAACACCACCATCCTCCGTGGGACTTAACGACCCGGAATCCACTATATTCTCCTCGATCTAAATTGCATTTGGTGTTTGAGTGTTTTAAGTTCCTTACGGTTAGTCATTCACAAGTGGCTAGCTTGCGTGAGAAAACTTGACGGTTTTGCACCAATCAAATTTTGCGCCACGCGGGAGGTCAGAAGCGTGTTCTAAGCATTTTCGCACCTGTGCTTGCACATATACCACCGCTTGTAAAAGCTTTTTGTAAAGTTATAACAAAATCAAAAGTTCATTAACACTTTTCCTAAAGTGTTAACAACACCAAACAAAATATAAAACAACAAAACAATCGTAACGCTTTCTAGCTTGTGTTTCTTTTAAGGTGATTCTTAAAGAAATACGATTTGGTTAAACGAGACGATACCAAAAATATTGTCCAAAAGTTTTTAAACCCATCAAGACAAATCTATACCTACGCCTTTTCGGTGGTACTTAATATATACATAAAATCAACCACCGCAAATCAAGGCAAGACACCTACTAACTGGGGTGTGACCATAATAAGTTCCCGAACATCGATTTAAAACTTGCCTTTGTGTCCTTGTGATTTGGTGTACCTTTTTCAAAGAAGCCATTTCATTTGTGATTATTGGTTAAGTTCACTTGTCGCTTTGCCTCGCATTTGTTTTGAAAACCGATTTTATACTTAGTGCATGCGCTGTTCTTCCAGCTCTACAAGTCCACTTTCGAACTTGGAAAGATTCCTCGAGACGAGAGGACGCTCGCTCCTTCACCGTGATCGAGGAACGCCTACCACCACCACCACCGCCATAATGGCGTAAGACAAGCCGATGAATGAGCTTCTCAAGCACCCATCGAGGGTTACGGAGATGCTATTGTTGTCCCAACCATCGTGGTCGATACTTTTGAGCTCAAAACCGGTTACTTAACTGCAACCCAAAGCCAATTCTATGGTTTTGAGCGGATGATCCTCATGCACACATTCGATGGTTTAACAAGATTGCATCTACCATCAAATACAAGAATGTCCCACATGAAGCTATCAAGCTTCTTCTGCTCCCATTTTCTGTAGGACAAGCCCGAATTGGCTTGAGAAACAACCCCTCGCTCCATTGAGACATGGGAAGATCTAGTCACAAAGTTTGTTAACGAATTCTATCCTCCATCCCGAACTACAAGTCTTAAGAATGAGATAATGAAATTCTCTCAAAGATTTGATGAATCATTCGGGAGGCATGGGATCGTTATAAAGAATTGCTCCGTAAGTGTCCGCATCATGGTTTTACCGAGTTAATGCAAATGGATACTTTCTACAATGGTCTCGAACCGCACTAATCAAGACTCTCTAAATGCCTCCGCTGAGGTAATTTCTTGAGCAAGACCACAAAAGAAGCCTTGCAAATCATTGAAAACAAGTCCCGTGTCCGTCCTTTCCGCACAAAGACATATCGGCCTCGAGTCTAATGCCGGACCTTCTATTTCATCTCCCGTGAGTACATCTAGCACCGATGCTAAGATTGACAAACTCACGGATATTGTTCGAGCTTTGGTTCTTGCTAACTAAAGAAAGTCACTTTCACACAACACCATCACATGGTGAAGTGAAGAAAGTTGAAGTTTGTGTTACTTGTGGTGGTCCTCATGCATACTACAACTCGTATCGCCACCGATGGTAGTCCGTTTGAAGCTAATGCTATAGCCGGTACTTCAAATCAAGGAGGTAATCAATACCGTCCTCAAAATGAACCAAACTACCGAGCTAACACTTATCGTGCACCACCCGGTTTTAACTGAATCCTAACCGAATCGAACCAACCTAGAATGAACCAAGGTTATCAAAACCAAGGTAATTTCTATTCGACCCAATCAAGGTTTCCAACATCAAGGAAACCTTAATCAAAACAATTTCAATCGAGGGAATCAAATTCATGGAAATGTGAATCCTAATCAAGGAATTTTCAACAACAAGGTCATAATCAAAACATACGACCTCAAAATTTCCCTCCACACCTCCAAGACCATCATCCGATGAGTTATTGAAGCAATTCATGAAATCCCAAGATGAAATGAACAGTTGTTGGTCACCGATCACGATCTCAAGAAGTCTTTAAATGATCAACCCTCGGCTCGTGAAAACTTCCGAGCAACACGATCGCTAACCCGAGGGGCGATGCAAAGGCGATCACAACCGTAAGTGGTGTTTCATATAATGGACCCGCTATTCCTACTACCTCTTCTTCTTCTCTCCCAAAGGTAGTAGAAAGTGAATCTAAGACGCACAATGGACCTTCGACTCCAATGCCTCCTCCACTAGGAGCAATGAGTCAAGTTACCAAGGATACAACGGACAAGGTGCATTTTCAAGCCCACGGCATCAAGACACGTCCCACCTTCGTAGTCCAAGCTTTAAGTCCGAACCCAAGTTCAAGACAAATTCGAGCCGAAATGACTTCCATCCCGGCTCAAAAGTCTAGTCAACTTCCTTACCCATCAAGAATGAATGATGAGAAGCTCAAAGACAAAACAAAGAGCAAATGGAAAAATTTTCCAAATCTTCAATGAGCTACACTTTGATATAAGCTTCGTTGATGCTCTCGCTCTAATGCCTAAATTTGCATCTACACTTAAAGGCCTACCGAGTAACAAAGATAAGTTATCCGAAATGGCTAAACCCTCTCAATGAGCAATGCTCACGGTCCTTCTCAAGAAGCTTCCTAAAAGCTTGAAGACCCCGCAAGTTTTTAATCCCGTGTGATTTCTTGGGATGGTTCAATGCTCCGCCTTGGCCGATCTTGGCGCTAGCATTAACCTTATGCCACTCTCAAGATGGAAGAAACTGCTCTTCCCGAACTTACTCCTACTTGTATGACTCTCGAGCTAGCGGATCGCACTATAACTCGTCCACTTGGAATAGCCGAGGATGTCGTGGTAAAAGTAGGAAAGTTTCACTTTCCCACCGACTTTGTTGTAGTAGACTTTGATGCATCCTAGAGTTCCCTCATCTTGGGAGAGCTTTCTTGAGAACGAGTCGTGCTCGATTGATGTGTTTGTCAAGAGTTGACCATACGGGTTGACAACGAAGAGCTCACGTTGAATATCAACCAAAACTCCAAACCTCTATCCAAACAGAGTGTTGCCACAATTGATCAAAAATCGAAAGATTCAATGCAACACTCTCAAATTTCACGGTTAAGAGGAGTTTTCAAAACGTATTGAGTTAAAAGCTTTGAAAATCAACCCCGGTTCAAACAAATGGTTTGAAAGTTGTACCGTGGAAGTCAAGAGTATTCTTGATGATGATGATCTAGAATCGAGACTTCATCGGAGTGGTGGAAATTGCTAGCTCTAAGAGCACACCACTTGTCCCACCTCCGAATCGCTTTGTCGATCGAGTTTGTTAACTCGTGGATGAAACCAAACTCTCTTCGCCATCCGAATTGGATGATGATGTTTGTGATCCAATGGGAGACATTCTTCCCATTGAAGAATTGCTCAAAATGATCCATCATCTCCTAGTCTTATTATTCCCGACTCTTCCATCCCTTCTCTCACCCCGATGAGGAAGATGACAACTTTGGAATGAAGTCGATGCCTTTCTTAGTGATGAGTCAATTCCAACAGAATTGATAATACTTACTTTGATTCGGAGGGGACATCCTTTTCTAGAAAACTGCTGATTGAAGAACCGCTTCCCACCCTCCTCCCGGACATCTTATTGACAATCACCATATAAGCTTCAAGTTTAAGCTTAAAATGTCAAAATGGTGATTTGCTTCTTCGATGAGGAATGGACTTGCATTCTCATGCATATCTTTGTTCCATTCTTCACAGATGGTGTGGTTGCTCTTTCCTTTCTCTTCGGAATGAGGACACCATCTTTGACCCCGTATCATCCCTTATAGTTTCTACTATTAACAATACCGCGGTTGTATCTCGTCGGTGTGGAACTTTCGATGTTCATATGTTTATTAACATTGTGAACGAAAGTCCGATCGAGATTGGTTTTCCACGCTACTTTCCCCATGAACAAATGAATTGGGGTCGAGTCAAGCTAGCGACTCGGTAATCAAAAACAAGAGCTAAACATGGGTTTTCACCCGTGTCCCACCCTAGTGTGGGGAGTTTCCCACATGTTGTGTATATATATAAGAGTTTCATCCAAAAAAAAAAAAAAAAAAAAAAAAATAATGGCCGTAGTATTTCCTTTTACGTTTATGTTTCGCATAACCGCGGTACTTTGAATATTGAGGGCAATATTCATTTCTAGTGTGGGGGAATTCTCACTAATTTTATCATGTAATTATACCGCCCAATTCCCCATTTTTGGCCAAATTTTTTTTTTTAGTAAGTGTTTTGCACTTACTCATCTTATGGTTATCATCCGCCTTGTCTAATAAACAAAAGGATTGGCTAATCCAGAGCAAACGGCTCTTGGTAAAGATATCTCAAACCGTTGACGGCTTGCAATTTGCCCAAAATTGTATGGTATTCACCACCATATCCTTAAAAGTGAAGAGTTGGCTAGCCCGCAAGTTTATGGCTTGTGGTAAAGGCGCTTGAAAACCATAATTGGTAATCGACTCACCAAAGATATATTTATCTAAGAGTTGGCTAGTCCGTAGCAAACGGCTTCGTAAAGACAAATCAAATCCGTTGAAAGTCGGTGATTTGCTCAAAATCATTTGGTTATCGGTGTACCAAGGTTCTTACTTGAACTCAAACATTTGGCTACTCCGTAAGTAATGGCTTTTGGTAAAGAGATGAAATCCATTAATTTTTCTCAAAACATTGCTAGGGACTAGCAATATCTTAGTGTGGGGATTGATGAGTGTCTAAATACTCATCATTTTGTACCATTTAAACCGCAAAACATCCGAAAACACTCGTAAATGCATCAAAATGATAAAAATATCACAAATAAGTGTTTTATGTGTTTTAAATGCAAAATATCAAAATCGTGAAAACGATCAAGTTTGCATAATTGGCGCTTTAGTCCCCAAGTTTCAAAAGTTGTCAAAAACAGTCCCCGTAAATCAAAATAAAGAAAATATCATTTCAAGTCCCTAGGATTCTTAAGTTGTCAAAATTAGTCCTTGAGATTTAAAATTACAAAATTACAACTTAGGTCCTTAAACTTTCAAAATGTCAAGTTTGGTCCTTTGAAAATTTGAAAATGTCAAAATAGTCCTTGTACTATTAAAACTTGTCAATTTGACCCTTGTGACAACTTTGGAAAATTGGCGATTGGTCCTTCAAGAATTCGAAATTGCAAACAAGTCCTTGTCATAACTAAAACCTAGCCTTGTCAAAATGAGAATTGACCCCCCTCAAACCATTTTGGACCCCGTCATTACCTCTTTTGAACCCCAAGTCAAACAAAGTCAAACCATGTCTTTCCCACCTTATCCTCAGACACTGCTCTTCCCAACTTGACCGCAACACACGTGCCCCTCCCATCACCCATCACCTTTCCTCCCCACATCATCACCACTACCCACCTTTCCCACCACAATAAATGCCACCCCCTAGTTGCTAAAATCAGAGCCTACAAGTCAAAACCAATTTTCCGCCAAAAACGATAAATTGGCCTAGATTGCTCAAAACTCATCCATTGGCCAAGATTAGAGGTGGATTCAATCGTAAGGACACGTGGAAGCTTTTTGAAGTATAAAAGAGAGAAGAAAAGCAGAGAGAAACCAGAGTTAGTTAGTTTTTAAATTCAATGTATGTCGCTTTTAATTTCTATGTCTTAATTAGCTTTCAAAGCTGTAATTTCAAGCTTCATTGTATTCAACTTAAGTATTTTTATCATTATAACTGCTTTCAAGTATCAATTCAAGTTTTTATTCACTTTCCATATTTCATGTTCACTGCTTAAAATTTCAATTCAAACTCTATAGTTCAAGCTTCAATAGCTTATTTTAAAGTCAAACAAGCTTATTCAAGCTTAATATAGCTTTTGTAAGCTTGTTGTTCAGCTTCAAGCATAATTTGTTGATGGTCAACAAAAGTCAACAGAGAAGAAAATTTGGTTCAAACAGTTGGAAATGGTTACATGGGTGTTGCGTAGATGGATTTGGGTTGGATTTGATATAGAATAGTGTATGGTTTGGTTTGAGCTTCACAAATAAGCCATTGGACATTTGTGAGCTTGTATCTCCTTTTCATTTTGTATGCGTTTCATATTGTGCTTATATTTGAATTTGTGGTCATTAAAATAGCTCAAACATATTTAATTAGTAGTAATTAGGATAATTAAACTTAGTTTGATCATAAAATGAGTTAAATCAAGTGTTTAGCTTAGATTAAAAGTTCAAAACAGCTTAATAAAGGGTGTTTGGATTTGTGGTTTATTTAAGTTTTAGAGGTTGGTTCATGAGTGTAACTTGTTGTTTCATGCTTGTTTACTCTAATTTTGAATCATATCTGTCTTTTAATTTTGTCACTTGCAAACACTCAAAAGTCAAAATCACATTAAACTGCCTTAATTAGCTTAACTGTTGGATTTTGGAAAAGCAAACTCTTGTTTTGTGTTTAAAAATCATAAACATAGCTTGCGAGTAGTTTCATTTCATCATATTACATCACATTCAACCATGAAATTGGATCAAAGTTCACCAAAGTCAAAGTTCTCAACTCAAAAAGTCAAAATATTGAAAATCCTGTTTTCACCCAATTTAGTGATTTTTCATGGACTCATTTTGGGTCAAATCAAGTGAAACTTGGGATTTAAAACTTCAACCGGTCTAGTTTCTTATTGTCATTTTTGTTAATTTTTAGTAATTTTCTATAAGCTCCAAAAAGCTCATCAAAAGGCTTATTTGCCTCTGCTCACAAACTCACCAAAGCCGAGTTTTTCTCACTTTGCAGAGTTTGTCCCAGAGCTCATCGAGCTTGTCTAGGTCTAGTTTTTGGTTTACAAGTACTTAGCCAGGTCTAGTTTAAGTTCCAACTTTTGGTTTTCAGTTTTGCTTATTTGTGGCTTGAGTGCTTATTTTTAAAAGTAGCACCTCCTAAACTGCTTTTAGCTCTTAACTCAAATCATCAAATCTGTTAATTTGCAATTCAGAGGTTAAGGATTGTTGTAATAAGTTGTTTTAGAGTACTTTTAGCATAACATAGCTTCGTGTTCGTTTGGTGCCCATTTGGTCCCTTTTGGCTTATTCAAAGTGCTTATTTCATAAGCACTTACATAGCAGCTTCATTTTCTTCCACACAAGCCACTGTTTTTCTATTTTCTTAGATTCAAGATATTAAATTAGACTTTTCCTGAAATTTTCATAATTTTCCAACACTGCTTGCTATTTTTCTTAATTAAAAATGCTTTTAGGTAATTTTAATTAGCTTTTAATACAATTAAATCGTAAAAGTTCAAAAAATAATTTTTCATTTTTCTTAGGTTTAGATAAATATAAAAAGTAAAAAAGTATTTTTCCAGATTTTTCATAGTTTAATTTGTAATTTTAGTAATTTAATTAGTTTTAAATAGTTTAAAATTCATAAAAATAGAAAATAATCGTAAAAATATAAAAATAGTTTTGAAAATTCTCTTTTGTTATTTTAGATTTTTCCAAGTCATAATTTTATTTTTCTAGCTTTATTTCCTATTTTCTTGTAATTTAGGTTATTATTAAATAGTTAAAATTAGTTTTTAATTAATAATAATTAATTAAATAGTTATAAAAATAATTTTCTTTTTCTAAAAATTTTCTTTTATCATTTGGATTGTAAAAATGTCATTTTCATATTTTTAGGATTAATATTGTGTAAGTTTCACATTTTCATTTGTACGTTGCGTAGTTTTTAATTTAAGTTTTATAAAAGTAAAATCAAAACATCGCTTTAAAAATAGTGATAGCGTTTATTTAATATAGTTTATCTTTTAATTTCCTTTAATTTGCATTTAAGCCCTGTAATTTATTTTCTTTAGGTATAAATAACTCAAAATCCTTACCGATCACTATCCTTAGTGATTATTCGACATCCGATTGTGTTAAACACCATCATCCTCCGTGGGACTTAACGACCCGGAATCCACTATATTCTCCTGATCTAAATTGCATTTGGTGTTTGAGTGCTTTTAAGTTCCTTACGGTTAGTCATTCACAAGTGGCTAGCTTGCGCGAGAAAACTTGACGGTTTTGCACCAATCAAATTTTAGCGCCACCGGAGGTCAGAAGCGTGTTCTAAGCATTTTCGCACCTGCACTTGCACATATACCACCGCTTGTAAATGTTTTTGTAAAGTTAAACAAAATCAAAAGTTCATTAACACTTTTCCTAAAGTGTTAAAAACACCAAACAAAATATAAAACAACAAAACAATCGTAACGCTTTTCTAGCTTGTGTTTCTTTTAAGGTGATTCTTAAAGAAATACGATTTGGTTAAACGAGACGATACCAAAAATATTGTCCAAAAGTTTTAAACCCATCAAGACAAATCTATACCTACGCCTTTTCGGTGGTACTTAATATATACATAAAATCAACCACCGCAAATCAAGGCAAGACACCTACTAACTGGGGTGCGACCATAATAAGTTCCCGAACATCGATTTAAAACTTGCCTTTGTGTCCTTGTGATTTGGTGTACCTTTTTCAAAGAAGCCATTTCATTTGTGATTATTGGTTAAGTTCACTTGTCGCTTTGCCTCGCATTTGTTTTGAAAATTGATTTTTATACTTAGTGCATGCGCACTGCTCTTCCAGCTTCTACAAGTCCACTTTCGAACTTGGAAAGATTCCTCGAGACGAGAGGACGCTCGCTCCTTCACCGTGATCGAGGAACGCCTACCACCACCACCACCGCCATAATGGCGTAAGACAAGCCGATGAATGAGCTTCCAAGCACCCATCGAGGGTTACGGAGATGTTATTGTTGTCCCAAACATCGCGGTCGATACTTTTGAGCTCAAAACCGGTTACTTAACTGCAACCCAAAGCCAATTCTATGGTTTTGAGCGGATGATCCTCATGCACACATTCGATGGTTTAACAAGATTGCATCTACCATCAAGTACAAGAATGTCCCACATGAAGCTATCAAGCTTCTTCTCGCTCCCATTTTCTGTAGGACAAGCCCGAATTGGCTTGAGAAACAACCCCTCGCTCCATTGAGACATGGGAAGATCTAGTCACAAAGTTTGTTAACGAATTCTATCCTCCATCCCGAACTACAAGTCTTAAGAATGAGATAATGAAATTCTCTCAAAGATTTGATGAATCATTCGGGAGGCATGGGATCGTTATAAAGAATTGCTCCGTAAGTGTCCGTGATCATGGTTTTACCGAGTTAATGCAAATGGATACTTTCTACAATGGTCTCGAACCGCACTAATCAAGACTTCTAAATGCCTCCGCTGGAGGTAATTTCTTGAGCAAGACCACAAAAGAAGCCTTGCAAATCATTGAAAACAAGTCCTGTGTCCGTCCTTTCCGCACAAAGACATATCGACCGAGTCTAATGCCGACCTTCTATTTCATCTCCCGTGAGTACATCTAGCACCGATGCTAAGATTGACAAACTCACGGATATTGTTCGAGCTTTGGTTCTTGCTAACCAAAGAAAGTCACTTTCACACAAGCACCATCATATGGTGAAGTGAAGAAAGTTGAAGTTTGTGTTACTTGTGGTGGTCCTCATGCATACTACAACCAGATCGCCACCGATGGTAGTCCGTTTGAAGCTAATGCTATAGCCGGTACTTCAAATCAAGGAGGTAATCAATACCGCCCTCAAAATGAACCAAACTACCGAGCTAACACTTATCGTGCACCACCCGGTTTTAACTAGTAATCCTAACCGAATCGTAACCAACCTAGAATGAACCAAGGTTATCAAAACCAAGGTAATTTCTATTCCGACCCAATCAAGGTTTCCAACATCAAGGAAACCTTAATCAAAACAATTTCAATCGAGGGAATCAATTTCATGGGAATATGAATCCTAATCAAGGAATTTTCAACAACAAGGTCATAATCAAAACATACGACCTCAAAATTTCCTCCACCTCCTCCAAGACCATCATCCGATGAGTTATTGAAGCAATTCATGAAATCCCAAGATGAAATGAACAGTTTGTTGGTCACCGATCACGATCTCAAGAAGTCTTTAAATGATCAACCCTCGGCTCGTGAAAACTTCCGAGCAACACGATCGCTAACCCGAGGGGCGATGCAAAGGCGATCACAACCGTAAGTGGTGTTTCATATAATGGACCCGCTATTCCTACTACCTCTTCTTCTTCTCTCCCAAAGGTAGTAGAAAGTGAATCTAAGACGCACAATGGACCTTCGACTCCAATGCCTCCTCCACTAGGAGCAATGAGTCAAGTTACCAAGGATACAACGGACAAGGTGCATTTTTCAAGCCCACGGCATCAAGACACGTCCCACCTTCGTAGTCCAAGCTTTAAGTCCGGAACCAAGTTCAAGACAAATTCGAGCCGAAATGACTTCCATCCCGGCTCAAAAGTCTAGTCACTTCCTTACCCATCAAGAATGAATGATGAGAAGCTCAAAGACAAAAACAAAGAGCAAATGGAAAATTTTTCCAAATCTTCAATGAGCTACACTTTGATATAAGCTTCGTTGATGCTCTCGCTCTAATGCCTAAATTTGCATCTACACTTAAAGGCCCACCGAGTAACAAAGATAAGTTATCCGAAATGGCTAAACCCTCTCAATGAGCAATGCTCACGGTCCTTCTCAAGAAGCTTCCTAAAAGCTTGAAGACCCCGCAAGTTTTTAATCCCGTGATTTTGGGATGGTTCAATGCTCCGCCTGGCCGATCTTGGCGCTAGCATTAACCTTATGCCACTCTCAAGATGGAAGAAACTGCTCTTCCCGAACTTACTCCTACTTGTATGACTCTCGAGCTAGCGGATCGCACTATAACTCGTCCACTTGGAATAGCCGAGGATGTCGTGGTAAAAGTAGGAAAGTTTCACTTTCCCACCGACTTTGTTGTAGTAGACTTTGATGCAGATCCTAGAGTTCCCTCATCTTAGGGAGAGCTTTCTTGAGAACGAGTCGTGCTCGATTGATGTGTTTGTCAAGAGTTGACCATACGGGTTGACAACGAAGAGCTCACGTTGAATATCAACCAAAACTCCAAACCTCTATCCAAACAGAGTGTTGCCACAATTGATCAAAAATCAAAGATTCAATGCAACACTCTCAAATTTCACGGTTAAGAGGAGTTTTCAAAACGTGTTGAGTTAAAAGCTTTGAAAATCAACCCCGGTTCAAACAAATGGTTTGAAAGTTGTACCGTGGAAGTCAAGAGTATTCTTGATGATGATGATCTAGAATCGGAGACTTCATCGGAAGTGGTGGAAATTGCTAGCTCTAAGAGCACACCACTTGTCCCACCTCCGAATCGCTTTGTCGATCGAGTTTGTTAACTCGTGGATGAAACCAAACTCTTCGCTTTCATCCGAATTGGATGATGATGTTTGTGATCCAATGGGAGACATTCTTCCCATTGAAGAATTGCTCAAAATGATCCATCATCTCCTAGTCTTATTATTCCCGACTCTTCCATCCCTTCTCTCACCCCGATGAGGAAGATGACAACTTTGGAATGAAGTCGATGCCTTTCTTAGTGATGAGTCAATTCCAACAGAATTGATAATACTTACTTTGATTCGGAGGGGACATCCTTTTCTAGAAAACTGTTGATTGAAGAACCGCTTCCCCCCCTCCTCCCGGACATCTTATTGACAATCACCATATAAGCTTCAAGTTTAAGCTTAAAATGTCAAAATGGTGATTTGCTTCTTTCGATGAGGAATGGACTTGCATTCTCATGCATATCTTTGTTCCATTCTTCACAGATGGTGTGGTTGCTCTTTCCTTTTCTCTTTCGGAATGAGGACACCATCTTTGACCCCGTATCATCCTTTATAGTTTCTACTATTAACAATACCGCGTTGTATCTCGTCGGTGTGGAACTTTCGATGTTCATATGTTTATTAACATTGTGAACGAAAGTCCGATTGAGATTGGTTTTCCACGCTACTTTCCCCATGAACAAATGAATTGGGTCGAGTCAAGCTAGCGACTGGTAATCAAAAACAAGAGCTAAACATGGGTTTTCACACCCGTATCCACCCTAGTGTGGGGAGTTGCCCACATGTTGTGTATATATATAAGAGTTTCATCCAAAAAAATTAAAAAAAAAAAATAAATAATGGCCGTAGTATTTCCTTTTACGTTCTATGTTTCGCATAACCGCTGGTACTTTGAATATTGAGGGCAATATTCATTTCTAGTGTGGGGAATTCTCACGAATTTTATCATGTAATTATACCGCCTAATTCCCCATTTTTGGCCAATTTTTTTTTTTTTGTAAGTGTTTTGCACTTACTCATCTTATGGTTATCATCCGCCTTGTCTAATAAACAAAAGGATTGGCTAATCCAGAGCAAACGGCTCTTGGTAAAGATATCTCAAACCGTTGACGGCTTGCAATTTGCCCAAAATTGTATGGTATTCACCACCATATCCTTAAAAGTGAAGAGTTGGCTAGCCCGCAAGTTTATGGCTTGTGGTAAAGGCGCTTGAAAACCATAATTGGTAATCGACTCACCAAAGATATTTTATCTAAGAGTTGGCTAGTCCGTAAGCAAACGGCTTCGTAAAGACAAATCAAACCGTTGAAAGTCGGTGATTTGCTCAAAATCATTTGGTTATCGGTGTACCAAGGTTCTTACTTGAACTGAAACATTTGGCTACTCCGTAAGTAATGGCTTTTGGTAAAGAGATGAAATCCATTAATTTTTCTCAAAACATTGCTAGGGACTAGCAATATCTTAGTGTGGGGATTGATGAGTGTCTAAATACTCATCATTTTTGTACCATTTAAACTCAAAAACATCCGAAAACACTCGTAAATGCATCAAATGATAAAAATATCACAAATAAGTGTTTTATGTGTTTTAAATGCAAAATATCAAAATCTGTGAAAACGATCAAGTTTGCATAATTGGCGCTTTAGTCCCCAAGTTTCAAAAGTTGTCAAAATAATTCCCCGTAAATCAAAATAAAGAAAAATATCATTTTAAGTCCCTAGGATTCCTAAGTTGTCAAAATTAGTCCTTGAGATTTAAATTTACAAAATTACAACTTAGGTCCTTAAACTTTGAAAATGTCAAGTTTGGTCCTTTGAAAATTTGAAAATGTCAAAATAGTCCTTGTACTATTAAAACTTGTCAAAATTGAGTCCTTGTGAGAACTTTGGAAAATTGGCGAATGGTCCTTCAAGAATTCGTAATTGCAAACAAGTCCTTGTCATATTAAAACCTAGCCTTGTCAAACCCATTTGACCCCCGCCACTTACCCAATTGACCCCAAATTTGAGCCTTTTTGAACCCCTGTGTCAAACAAAGTCAAACCATCCAAAGCGCCACCTTATCCTGCTTACACTGTCTTCCCCAACTTGACCGCAACACACGTGCCCTCTCCCATCACCTTTCCTCCCTCATCATCACTCATCATCACCTTTCCCACCACAATAAATGCCACCCCTAGTTGCTAAAACAGAGCCCTACAAGTCAAATGTAGCTTTTCCGCCAAAATGATAAATTGGCCTAGATTGCTCAAAACTCATCCATTGGCCAAGTTTAGAGGTGGATTCAATCGAAGGACACGTGGAAGATTTCTAAGTATAAAAGAGAGGAAGAAGAGACAAAGAAGTCTAGTTAGTTAATTTTTAAATTCAATGTATGTCGTTTTTAATTTCTATGTCTTAATTTTAATCAAAAGCTTGTAATTTTCAAGCTTCAATGTATCAACTTAAGCTATTTTATCAATATAATCCATATTCAAGTATCAATTCAAGTTTTTTTTCACTTTCATATTTCATGTTCACCGTTTCAAAAGTTCAATCTCAAACTCTATAGTTCCAAGCTTCAATAGCTTATATTAAAGTCAAACCAAGCTTATTCAAGCTTAATATAGCTTTTGTAAGCTTGTTGTTCAATTCAAGCATAATTGGTTGATGGTCAACAAAAGTCAACTGAGAAGAAATTTTGGTTCAAGCAGTTTGGAAATGGATATGGGTGTTGCGAGATGGATTTGGGTTGGATTTGATATAGAATAGTGTAGTATGGTTTGGTTTGAGCTTCACAAATAGCCACTTGTGGCTTGTATCTCCTTTTAAGTTTGTATGCGCTTTCTTTGAGCTTATATTTGAAACTGTGGTCATTAAAATAGCTCGTACATATTTAAATAGTAGTAGATTAGGTCATTTAACTTAGTTAAAAGGGTGGAATGAGTTAAATCTCAGCTTAGATTAAAAGTTCAAAACAGCTTGTAAAAAAGGTGTGTTTGGATTTGGTTTATTTAAGTTTTAGCTTTGGTTTATGGTTGAACTTGTTTGTTCATGCTTGTTTAAGTCTCTTTGAATCATATGAGTCGCTTAATTGGTCACTAGAATACTCCAAAGTCAAAATCTCATTAAACTGCCTTAATTAGCTCAACTGTTGGAATTTTGGAAAAGCAAACTCTTGTTTTGTGTTTAAAAATCATAAACATAGCTTGTCGAAGTTTCATTTCATCATATTACATCACATTCAACCCATAAATTAAGTTCAAAGTCACCAAAGTCAAAGTTCTCAACTGTTAAAAGTCAAAAATATTGAAAAATCCAATTCACCCAAATAGAGAGATTTATCATGGATTCATTTCGGGGCAAAATCAATTGAAACTTGGGATTTAAAACTTCAACTGGTCTAGTTTATTATTGTCATTTTGTTAAATTTTAGTAATTTTTCTATAAGCTCCAAAAAGCTCATCAATCGAGCTTATTTGCCTGCTCACATAACTCACCAATAATCGAGTTTTTCAAGACTTTTGCATAGCTTGTCAAGAGCTCATAAGAGCTTGTTTAGGTCTAGTTTTTGGTTTACTTAAGTACTTGGCCAGGTCTAGTCAAGTTCCAACTTGTGGTTTTCAGTTTTAGCTTATTTGAGTGGCTTATGCTTGTGCTTAAAAGTAGCTACCTCAAAACTGCTTTTAGCTTAAAGCTCTAATCATCAAATCTGTTGAGCTTGCAATTCAGAGGTTAAGGATTGTTGTAATAAGTTGCATTAGAGTACTTTTAGCATAATATAGCTTCGTGTTGGTTTGGTTTCCATTGGGTCCACTTTGCTTATTTCAAGTGCTTATTTCATAAGCACTTACTATAGCGCTTCAATTTCTTCCACACAAGCCATGTTTTTCTATTTTTCTTAGATTCTAGATATTAAATTAGACTTTTCTTGAAATTTTCATAATTTTCCATAACAGTTTGCTATTTTTCTTAATTAAAAATGCTTTTAGGTAATTTTAATTAGCTTTTAATACAATTAAATCGTAAAAAGTTCAAAAAATAATTTTTCATTTTTCCTAGGTTTAGATAAATATAAAAAGTAAAAAAATATTTTTCCAGATTTTCATAGTTTAATTTGTAATTTTTAGTAATTTAATTAGTTTTAAATAGTTTAAAATTCATAAAAATAGAAAAATAATCGTAAAAATATAAAAATAGTTTTGAAAATTCTCTTTTGTTATTTTAGATTTTTCCAAGTCATAATTTTATTTTTCTAGCTTTATTTCATATTTTCTTGTAATTTAGGTTATTATTAAATAGTTAAAATTAGTTTTTAATTAATAATAATTAATTAAATAGTTATAAAATAATTTTCTTTTTCTTAAAATTTTCTTATATCATTAGGTTTGTAAAATATCATTTTCATATTTTTAGGATTAATATTGCTGTAAGTTTCACATTTTATTTGTACGTCACGTAGTTTTTAAATTAAGTTTTATAAAAGTAAAATCAAAACATCGCTTTAAAAATAGTGATAGCGTTTATTTAATATAGTTTATCTTTTAATTTCCTTTAATTTGCATTTAAGCCTCTCGTAATTTATAAATCTTTTCTTTAGGTATAAATAACTCAAAATCCTTACCGATCACTATCCTTAGTGATTATTCGACATCCGATTGTGTTAAACACCGGTCATCCTCCGTGGGACTTAACGACCCGGAATCCACTATATTCTCCGATCTAAATTGCATTTGGTGTTTGAGTCGCTTTTAAGTTCCTTACGGTTAGTCATTCACAAGTGTGGCTAGCTGGTGAGAAAACTTGACGGTTTTGCACCAATCAAGAAACATTTTTAATAAGACCAACCTCCTTCTCAAGATCCCGCTCCCAATATATTGTACACATTTTTAGATTTCGGACATGTGGTAAAAGACCTTTCGAAAAATATCCTTTGTTGTCGCAAGAAATGGCGATTGAAAATGTTCAACTTTAATTTCGAATTAACTTCAATTGTATGTTCCAAAAGTTTGATGTCGATATGAAAGTGTCAAAATATTTTAGAACCCGACATCGCTCGCCTAATGGCTTTATTTCACTAAAAGAAGGTAAAGGACCATTAATTTGTGCAACATTGGGTCGGGAACCATCATTAGAAGAGGACTCGGAGGTGGTGTGACAACCCAAGGTGTGTTAGAATGATCTGTTGTGTGACGAAAGTTATGGCTTTTGAATAGTTAAATGGTTTGCAATAAACAACATTTTCCAATTTTGACCGACTCTCGTCTTCTGCATCTAATTCCTCCATACGATTATATTCAACAATACTCATAATGGAATCATCAATTCGATGTTCTGCACTGTAAACTTGAGGATTTGGTTTGAATGCTCTATGTGAAAAACGTAGTCTGTAATCAGCAAGATTTGGTCCATATCCATTAGGATTTGGTTTAAAGGAAAACTTTTGAATTGTTGTGATTGACTCACCATGTTTGTAAACAACATTTCGAAACTCTTTGATTTTGTTTTGTAAGTCGATAATCTCCTCAAGATAGTCATCTATTTGTTTCCTCGAATGCTTTTCGATTCACAAAACTGCTTTTGACAAGTTAACAACTCGTACTTGGCTTTTGAGTTTCCGGCGAGAGCGTTAAGTTGTTGTTTATGATCATATTTCATTTGTTCTATTTGAGACAACAAAGCATTCTTGGATGCAACTAGATCACATATATGTTTTTCCAAAGATTTTTCATTTTGGTACGATTTAGCAAATGCGACTTCAAAACCTTTTTCACGTTTCTCTTTAGTTTGAAAAATGTTGAGTTGGAACTTATAGCATTCATTATCCTTAGTTAACAGTGCAATTATATTTTGCAATTGCTTATTGATGTCATTGCACTTTTCAATTGAGATTGGGTGGTCTAAAATAAGTTGGTCGTGAGCTCAAGATCTAGATTAGACAAAGGTTCATCCGGTACCTGAGACAAGCCGTCAGTGTCATACACTGGGCCTTTGTCACTCATGTGGAGCTCTTGCATGTTTGCCCTTAACATCACAGCTGCATTAGCCTGCAAGTCCTCCATGTCATCATCAGAATCTGCATTAGCCATGAAGCTCTATTCCTTCTTGGTAAGAGTTCCACCAGCTTCATCCTTGAGAGCCAAGAGTAAAGCCTCTTTGTGATAAGCGCTGCCTCTTGTCCTCGGCTTGGGGCATGCATTAGCCAGATGACCATTCTCATTACAGTTATAACATCGGAGACCATTAACCCCAGTCTGAGCATTTCCCTGATCAACCACTCGAACCCGTTGTGGAGCACCCATGGTATTCCTTCCATTAACATTAAACCCTTGACCACTACTCATCTGACGACCATTTCCACGAGTCTAAACCTCAACCCATCCATTGTTAACAACAGCTTGATTCTTTGTATTTGACGAGGTGCGAATGCGGTTGTTGGATTTGTTAGCAAATCGTCCGAATGCTTTTGCAAGCATAACAAATCCTTGATTCATTGCATCAAAGGCATCTGCATCCTCATTTGATTCACTGTAGAGTGCCTGATCATTGTTGTTGTTGTATGGAACCAATTGAGTTTCTTGTGATTGTTGTTGTGAAGGATCATATGGTGTAATCTGAACAGTTGATTGTGGAGGGTTTGTGAAAACAGTTTGTAAGGTTGGGAATTGAGGATAACATGCTTGAGCCCACAAAGCAAGAGTTTGATTATCCGGGAGTGATGGTGAAGCAGGGACTCCACGGATGATCCTTTCTCTGTCAACTTCCTTTTGGTGGGGCTTTAAATAGTCATACAATAATCTGTATGTAGCTTGATCAAGATTCTTCGCTTGTCGGATGAAAATAACAAACTTTTCCCAATCAGGACCAAGACTGCTCAGAAACTTTGTGTTGATTGCAATCCTTGGCATAATGATATTATGTTTGTCCAAGTCATTGATGATGTCTGAGAATCGATGATGATAAGACTCTAATGTCTCCCCTGGTTCAATCATGAAGTTTTCATATGCTAAGTAGATTTTTGATTCCATGTCCTCTTGATTGAGTTCTGTGCCTTCCATTAGAAGATGAATGTGCTCCCACATTGCTTTAGCGCCTCTTGAGCATCAACACTACGAAGCATCGGATTGGGTAATCCCAAATGGATATATTGCATTGCAAGTTCATCGACTTCTAAGTGAAGAAGTTGATCCGTAGTAAGTTGATCAAGACCGAAAACGTTGGTGATATCATCTCTTGGTGGATTAGCATTCGGATCTCCGAGTACGGGAGAGTAGGCATCCAAAAGGACCTTCAAGGATGACCTTTTCAAAACTTTCCATGTGGCTTCTTTAGATCACAAAACCTAAAGAACCTTATCACCCATTGATCATAGTTTCCGGAGTGAGCATTGGAGGTCTGTCAAGGGATCCAGCTTCATGAATGAATTGTTGGCTACTTAAAGCTTCACACATCTTTGCAAACCAAGACGGTTCCTTTGGTGTTGTAACATTCATAGCATACTTGGCGGGATATTGATTTTGAAAGTATGTGTAATGTTGTACATGTTGACGAGGGTTTGGTGGAACCATTTGTGGTGGAAGAGGGTTTGCTCCTTGAGAAAAGTGATGAAATTGTTGCAATTGTTGTGGAGATGGTGGAGGATATTGTTGATAGAATTGTTGTTGTTGTTGTTGAGGATACTCATGAGGAAAGTAGCTAGAGTATGGTGGTTGAGACATCTTGAAACTTGTGTTGATGATGGATCTTTGTAGTCGAATGAAACTTAGAGTTTGTTGATGAAGTAACCATAAACGTAGAACCAGCTTATGCGTAGAAAGTACCTTATGCGTAATACCCAACTTACGCGTAGAAGAGAGCTTACACGTAGGAATAGCTTACGCGTAGACTTGAGGAAAACTTAGCTTAGGCGTAAACCAAAGACTTAGTAGTAGAATCCTTATCGTAATATTTGCTTGCGTAAGACAAGCTTAGGCGTAAGAAATGCTTAGGCAAAGAAAGATTCTACGCGTAAGTTTTAAGCTTAGGCGAAAACTAGGGTTTTGTTTAAAAATCTTTTACACTTATACCAATGTAAAAGATATCCAAAGTCTAAGTGTTTTTAGCCTTATCCAAGCAAGAAAACACTGAGTAAACCAACAAGTCAACAACTGTGAAGATCAAGTGAAGAAATCCTTACGCGTAAAGTGTTGCTTAGGCGTAGACTTTGCTTACGAGTAAAACTAGGGTTTTGTTACGAGTAGAAAGTACCAACTATCACTAAAACTGATTTATATGCTTAAAGATGTTTAGAAACCTGATTTTAATGATGAAAGAGCTTCAATATCACCAAAAGAACACAAAAGTGTGAAACTTGATGATCCAAAGCCAAATTCAACCTTACGCGTAGAAGTAAGTACACGAATAAGATCAAGCTCAAAAACAATTCTACACACGTAAAGTTTCAAACTTGATGCTAAAAACTTAAACTTTTACACTAAATAAACCTTAAACCACAAAAATCTTGAGTTTTTAAGTGTAAAAATCAAAGCTTTTAAGCGTATGAAAGTTTAGAACACCGAAACTTACGCGTATAACAATAACTTTCAAAAACTAATATGTTTCACCCAACTAGATGACGAATGATACCAATGTTAGGTCACCATATTGTAACACAAGCATCAATATGTAAGAAATATATATAGAAGAGAAATGATCGGATGAACACTAAACACACAAACACGTATGATATGGAAAAGGTTATGCGTATGAATATATGTAAAGTGAACAACCAACCTTCAAATTAAGGTTTACAAGTGCTTATATAGGGAAAGGAACTAGGGCAACACACAAGTTCCCTTCCTTTCCTTATTGGATATGGGCCAAGGCTTATGTGCTTTCTACATAAGCCTTGCCATTAAAACTAACATAAAAGCCTAATTAAGCAACCTATTACATATTGATTACAAACACTTGAAATATAGTTTAGGAGTGATTCCAACAGGTGGTGGTGGGTGGAGGTGGCGGTGGTTGGTGGCGGTGGGTGGTAGGTGGCGGTGGAGTGCACTGTTAGTCCTTAGGACTAACGATGCAATTTATTTTATTGCATCGTTAGTCCTAAGGACTAACGGTGCAAATATTTTCTCTTCCGTTAGGAAATAACGGAGAAATATTTGCACCGTTAGTCCTTATTAACTGAATTTGCTAACAGAGGGATGTATTTGTGCCAACTTTACTAACGGAATGATGGTTTTGTGCCAAAAAAAAGTTTAGGGATGTAAAGCGAGACAAAGGGCAAACCACATGGATGTATTTTGGACTTTACTCTAAAAATAATGTTTTTTATTTGTTTTGTAAATGTGTGTGGGATATTTAGTGAGATATATTTGTATAAATTGATTATTTTAATAAAATGTGTGGAAAAGTAACCTAAACGGGTGAAAGTTGAGAGAGAATGAGAAAAAAAAAGAAAGAGAAAGTTGATGTGATACTAATATGAAAGGAATAAATGAACACAAAATACAACATCGATTATTGAAATAATCGAGTTGAATTAAATATTGACTTTACTTTTCACAAATTACTGAATTAACTTAAATCCGACTATAAAAGCAATTTTGACTGAACGCATTTTCAAGAATTTCATATGCATTTTTTACAAAAATTAGCACTATAAATTTAAATTCTATCGTTTTGTCGCATAACACTTGAGACCTTCATTCGTTGCGCTGTGTAGGGGTGCAAATAAGTCAAACTTTTGTCAAGTAACTCGAGCTTGAGCTTGGGCTTGACTAGATCAAGTCGAGATTTTATCAAGCTCAAGCCCATTAAATCAGCTCGAAATACATAACGAGCCGAGATCGAGCTTTTAATAGCTCGAGCTCAAGCTTTTATCGAGCTTTATCGAGCCTTCTTGAACATATATATTTTGTCATACATATTTATATAAACATCTAAAAGCTAATGTGAATAATGCTATACTAATTAAATATTTGTAAAAGGATTATTTAAACTCTAATTCTCCTAAATGTTTTGTATAAGTTCTTTGTTTTTGAGTTTATCTCTTAAATTTATTGACTAGTTTTGCTATCGAATTTAATGAGTATATATAAATCCAAGCTTTTGAGCCGAGCTCGAGCCTTATTCAAACCTTATTCGAGCCGAGCTCAAGTTTGGATGATTAAAGCTTGTCAAGCTATCAAGCCAAGCTCAAGCCTACCTTATAACTTTCAAGCCAAGCTCAAACTCTATCAAGCTCGAGCTTGGCTTGACTCGATTGCAGCCCTAACGCTGTGTATGATATGTTAATCGTATAAACCTTTTGAAAGCTTGCAATCGGTAAGATTCCTATATACTTCGTGTCTTGGTAATTTCCAAAGTTGATAACAAAAATCCAAACACAGTCACATGTTTGATCTTTGTACTCATCAAAAGATGAAATTTATATATTGCTTGAATGATATCTTTGAAGAAAGGATGAAGTTGGTAAAAAGTATCTATCTATGCATATAGAACAAGGGACACATTAATCCTACTCGGTATCTAACAATCCACTTGTTGTGCTTGTATATTTCCCACAATTCTTACACTATGCAAGTTGTCAAGGTAGTTTTGCATATGAAGTTACATAGGGACCTACAACCATATTTTGATTTAACAGTATGATATATATCTCATTTTATATTATTTAAACAATGTATAAGTTCTACAAGTAACCTCGTTTCTTATTATTTATTTTAGTTAGAATTGAATACTGTAACAACCAGATGATACTATACTAGCTAGTAATCTTAAAACCATCAAAAACTGTCATTAACATGATATATGTACAATTAGTAACTCGCGTTCGAGGCAAGCGAGTTTGTTAATTATATAAACCACATATTTGGCATGTACAATGGTTAGTCAATTTGACGGGAACCATATATCAAGAGTGATTAGTTAGCTTGATTCGATTGTTGCAAAAGGTGTGTATATCGGTGGGAACGCTCTGATCTCAGGCATCTTTTGATACCAACCGGACCCTTTCCCAAAGACCCTACTCTAAGTGATGAGCTCCTGTCTCAATTGACCTAATTAGCCATAGGTTGGGTTCGAACCCTTGTCTATTTCGCAAATGCCTCCATTGACTAGTCAACTGAGCGTCTACCACTGGAGCAAGCCCCACTTGGTTAGCTTGATTCGATTGTAATCATTATATTAGTTTGATATAATATATAAAGAGGTAACTGCCAAATACATCCTTGTAATTTACATTTTTTAAGACTTTACATCTTTATGTGGATTAACATGCACAAGCTTGAAATACATAAGAATTGAATTTGATGTATCCTCATATGTTTACGATAGTAAACTTCAGTTTCAACTAATTCGTCAAACATTTTTATATAACTATAAATACCATAAGCTTCAACTCTGGCTCAACTCCACCTCATTTCACCAAACATACGATGTAATCTTTGTTTTACTTGCTTATTCTAACCACAAAAGGCGGGCTCTCATCTAAATAGTACCTTACTTAAATTGCTTTCCATTCGACTATCGGTGATGAGGTGACGACTTGTTAAATTATCTTTCACTTAAAGCTACATACCCCAAGGAGATGCAAGAGCGTTCATTTATGCCCCTAAAATAAGTTGGATGATCTATTACACTTGACTTGGTATGAATCATAACCGCAGACACAATATTTACTAGAATATCGACAGTTACAATTTTCCTTGTTTGTGCCGGTTTCTGTGTATTAGTCCTCATGGGATGTTTGCTTCTTTTTCTTGGGTCATGCTTTTGTCAGTCGACTCAATTAGAAAAGTTGGACGTCTTTGTTTGTATTGACTCTCATCTAAATAGCATTTTACTTAAAATGCTTCCCATTCGACTAGCCATGCGTGATGAGGTGACGACTTGTCCTTGAACTCTTTCACTTAAAGCTACATACCCCCAAAGAGGTGTAAGAGCGATCAATTATGCCCCTAAAATAAGTTGGATGATCTATTACACATTTACACTCGGTTGTATCAAAGTAGTATGAATAAGAAACAAAATTTACTAGAATATCGACGGTTGTAATTTTTCTTGTTTATGCTGGTTTCCGTGTATTAGCCCTCGTGGGTTGTTTGTTTCTTTTTCTTGAGTCCTGCTTTCATCAATCGACTCGATTATGAAAGTTGGACGCACTTTCTTTGTATTATTCTCTGGTATGTTAATATATTGCTGACTTCTTAAAAAAAATTCCTAAAAATAACCGATATCGGTGGTTGATTTGACATGTAAGTACAACAAGGCAATATAATGGATCATGACATGTGATGATGATGTTGATATGGCCATGGCGAAAGGCAAAGATCGTGGGTGATTTAAGATTATGACACCTAGATTTCGAAATAATAAAAGTCATTGTTGGATGAAAAACGAGGCAAGACTACTGTGGATAACTGGATGTTGGAGATCGTTTTCGTTAAATTTCAATTTAAATAATTAGACTTTTAGAGTTGCTTCATCAATTTTATTTGGTTACGCTAGTATTTGAGTAATGCTTCCATACAATTTTTAGAGATAAATTTACATACACCACTAAACTATACACTAATACGTTATGATGCCCGTTCAAAAAAAAATCATTATGATGCACATAAATATTAAGATAAGAAAAATGGGTTTTTTTGGCTCTTTTTTTAAATATTATGATAAGAAAAATGGGCCTTATAAGTTATATACATGAGCCTTTTAATTCATAGGGTGAGTATTTGTATGGTTTGTAAATTTGAATTGATTTTATGTTTATTTTATTGATTGAAATTTTCTTTAAGAAGTTACTTTGTTTAATTAAGTATTTTCTTTATGACATATTATCATGAAAATGTGGCATTGTGCCTTGAATATTAATACGTTGCTTGCTTGATATTTTGGGTTAAATTGTGACCTTTGTTAGATGTAAGTCTACAAGTGTATGACACAAGCATATTTATTCTGATATGGATTTTAATCTCTATATAGGTCATCGAGCCAAAGAGTTGATCTGTTTTAGAAGTGACAACTAATCCATTTTAATCTTTATAATGGCAATATGTGCCATGTATTAAGTATTTTGATGTTATTTTTTGTTATTTAAGCTACATAAATGGTCACATATGTTATAAAAACTTAATTTATTTAGTGCGCCTCGCATTCATGAATCCCCGCGCCTTGGAATGCGCCTCGACTCGAGGCTCTTTGCCCCCCTTTGCGCCTTAGTGCGCCTTGAGCCTTTCAAAACATTGGTCAATACTTTGGTACAATCTAGTCGATGCCGTAAATGTAACCCTTGTTTCCATCTGTAGAGGTCTGTCGGATCAAGATGTTGTAGGTGATGTCAACCAACATATAGATAAACATGTTGAGCATATCCAAATAGATAGTCCCAAGAGGTATGTCAAAATGATCAAGAGTTAGGTCATCATGAGGAGGAAATATGTAATCCTGTGGAGCATATCCAAAAGGTAAATCAGATGCAGTAAGTGAAATCGATGAAGCTTTAAGTGATGACAATGTGAGTGAGATGATAGCTTATATGAGTGATGATGATGATATTGAGAACAATCGTGATGGAAACACGGTTGTCGATGAGGCTAATACTTTTGAGGAGCCCGATTTTGATGTTAACTGCTCAAAGTGACTAAGACTACGAGTTACCATCTATAGGTACCACCACCACTACGATGATTTTTAAGAAAAGTGAGTTGGATCCGTTAGATGATAATGATTTTGCAAGTGGTTCCGAGAATGAGGATGAGTATGTTATTAGGAGGGAAAAATGAGGGCATACAAGAAACAAAAGTTAAGTGAGGCAAGACAAACAGAGGACGAAATATATTTTTTCGTGGTCAAAGTTTTGTAATCGCAAAAGAAGTGAAAGATAGGATCTACCGCTTTCAATAAAGACTAGGAGGAAATTGCAACTCATTAAGAATGACAAACAGAGAATAAGGGTTAGGTGTCTTGGAAAATACTGTTTGTGGAATAACCAAAGGATCGTATGGGAAAAGCCCCAAAGAGGAAAACTGTCGATAACTAGAGGCCTTAGAAGGATGTATATTTGCGAACACGCAGGAGCAAGCAACAAATTGCCCATGGTTGTTGTATGTAGCAAAAATACGACTAAAGATGTATGGATTGTTCGAACTTTCGTGGATGAATACAAATGTTTGCAATCAAGAGATTAAAGCTTGTGACTACAAGTTTCTTTCAAAGCAAATAGTTGACCAAGTTCAAGTCAATCCAGATATTCCAACCAAAGCGTTCAAGATCACCAAGAAACAGCTTTGAAGTTCGTGTCTATGCAAAAGGCATTAAGGGCAAAAACAAGGCATAAAATGAGATTAGGGGTGATCATAAGTAGCAATACACCCTTTTAAGAGACTATGTTGAAGAGTTGCAGAAAACAAACCCAGATACAACAGTTAGGATAAATGTACAAACTGCAACAGATGCAACTAGTCCAACCAAAGTTTTCAAGAGAATGTATGTATGCTTAGGTGCTTTGAAGGAAGGATATAAAGCTTGTCAAAGAGAGTTGTTGGGGTTAGATGGTGCTTTTATGAGGTTCCTTTTCTGGCCACTTTTGAAAGAATCGGTATAGACAAACAACAATGGAATATACCCTTTAGCTTTACGCGGTTCAGGTCGAAGCAAAGACTCGTGGATTTGGTTTCTTGAATGTCTAAGAGATGATCTTGACTTGCAACCAAACTCAAACTACACTTTTATCGACATGCAAAGGTGATGTTACCATTTAGGTGATTAGATTCACTTGTATTTTCGATAAATGCAAGTTTTATTAGTAATGAATTGATGTTTATTTGTGTAGGGTATCATTCCAAAGATTAGCGTATATTCCTAGTCTTGAACACATATATTGTTTGAAGCACATCCATGATAATATGAAATTGCAATGGAATGCTAAAGCATACAAGGAACATTTGTGGAGATGTGCGGCAGAGAACAACCGTCCAACAATTTGAGGCAACCATCTTGGCATTCAAGAGGTTTAGCGAACTCGCCCATGCTTGGTTAAGTAAGATACCACCAACCCATTAGTCAAGGTCGCATTTTTCAGGTACCTAACAAAATCTATGTCTACCTGTACATCTTTTGTTCTACGACATTGTTCTACACTGGTGTTTGTATAAATCAAACATGTTGTATAAATGTGTAGGGAGGGCTCATTCTGATGTGTTACTTAATAACATGTGTGAAGTGTTCAATGGGAAACTATCAGGAGGTAGACACCAACCCATCATTACTGCTTTGGAATACATTAGAGAATACTGTATGAAAAGAATAGTGAACGTTGTAAATGTGATTCACAAGTGTGCCGGACCATTAACACCAAAGGCAACACTCATGTTATATGCAATCAAGAAAGAGGCTTATAAGTACACCGTTTTACGGGTTGAAGGAGAAAAGTATGAGGTCAATGGATGGGGAGTTAAGTGTTTTGTGAATGTTGAAGCTAGGGCTTGTACATGTAGAAGATGAGAGCTTACAGGTATGCCATGTAAACATGTTGTTGCTACCAACCGGTGTATGAGGTTCAATGGAATGCAAGTAGGATCTGTTGAATCATGGGTTCATCCATGTTACTTGCTTAAGACTTGGGAAGAAACTTACAAACACCACATCGAGTCAATAAATGGTTATGAGCATTAGTATAAGTCACAAGTGCCTACAACCATTCTTCCACCTAAACATCATAACCCATTAGGTAGGCCATGAAAGAAAAGAACCAGCCTTTTCTTGAAAATGACAATAGTGACAAAACCAAGAACTTGTCACGAGCTAGTAAGAGTGTGGTTTGTGGTATTTGTGGCAATCTTGGACACAACAAGAAAACATGTCTTGGGCAAGGAGGTGTAACAGAAGTCAAGGCAAGATACACAGCCTCAAAAACAGTTCATCCAGCCAAAAGTAACAAAGAAAGAAGAAGGCAAAGGTTACAGTCACGATCACAACTTTGAAGTTAATGATCAACCAAGTGTGGTCCATCTCAACTGGAAGTCAAGTTGATCTCGCTACGGTGGGTCTCAAAACAATTTTGGACTAAGACCAAGATTATAGCAAAGAAAGCTTTCTTCACCACAAAAAAATCTTGGTTAAGCATATAAAGTCAATGTTTTCCATCGAATATGTATTCCCAAACATTATTTCTTGTGTTTAAACAATGTATGTTTCGAACTTTGTAGACTACAAAATTTTATGCATTTGAAATATATCCATTTGCGTTATGTATGAAATCATGTCATGTTAGTCTATGGGTTAAATTGTGTTTTTATTGTATTGATTTGCCACTTTACCATGTATTTCTACGTATTGTTACTAGTTCGGACGATAGTAATCGTGACTTTACAAAGTCAATTCATTTACCCATCCTTGAGACTTCATACGTACGTGTTTTGAGTAGGATATTGTTATTCTATTATCACAAACAGTAATGAAGGATCAAAGATGGATGAACAACACCATATCAAGTTTATGTTGATACTCAGAAATGGTGTCGGTTCACCCATCCTTGAGACTTCATACGTCTATGAATCTTGGATCTATTGAACTTGGATCTGTGTTTTGAGTTGGATACTGTTATTCTATTATCACAAACAAGAATGAAGGATCAAAGATGGATGAACAACACCATATCAAGTTTATGTTGATACTCAAAAGTGGTGTCTGATCATCCATCTTTGAGACTTCATATGTCTATGATTCTTGGATCTGTTGAACTTGGATCCGTGTTTTGAGTTTGGTTCTCGTTATTCTATTATCACAAACAGAATGAAGGATCAAAGATGGATGAACAACATCATATCAAGTTTATGTTGATACTCAAAAGTGGTGCCAGACATCCATCTTTGAGACTTCATATGTCTATGAATCTTGGATACGTGTTTTGAGTTTGGTTCTTTGTTATTCTATTATCACAAGCAGAATGAAGGATCAAAGATGGATGAACAACACCATATCAAGTTTATGTTGATACTCAAAAGTGGTGTCTGCTCATCCATCTCGATCATTCATCCATCTTTGATACTTGTATATGTGTTATGAGTTTGATCATTTTACTAAGGTGTGGTTTGAATTGGATAATATTTGTGTGGCAACTGATGTGGGTTTGATCATTTATAAGGGGTAGGAGCAAGTATTAAAGGCATAACACTTATAAGGACTAAAACATAAAAGTAAAACTACTTATACTGTACAAGGACCAAAGTACATCAAAACATGACTTTTCACAAGTCAACCATCACCACAAGTCTACTTACAGAGACCGTACCACTGACTCAAAAGGCATAAAACCACCGACATTGGAAACCCACTAGATAAACCATATGCAGACGACAATGATGAGTATCCAGGAGAAAACACATAAGTTCCTCAATCGGCATAGTTTCACCTTCTCAAGAAGGAGTTTTGTGACAACTCGTATTTTCAGGTCATACTTCAAAACATTATTCATGCTTCATCATTTATCGTTTATTGTAAACTGGGTTTACGAGCATCAAATTCACGTAACCGTAATGGTTTAGCTGTGGATTCATGATCATATCATCGAGGACATTTCATATAGACTAAGTTTAGTCTACATTTCATTAACATCATTATCATCATATTAATTCATGCATGGTTTTGCATTTTTCATTAAACGTATAATTTTCATATTAAATAAACGTTATCGCGTAACTAATTATTTTGAACAATTGATCCGTTACTTCCAAAAATTATCCTGATATATTTTTATACTCATATTAAGTTTATAAAATAATATTATGAGTTTACCAAGTGTTTTAAATTTATTTTGTATATAAATTGTTAAATTTATATAATTACGACGGTTTTCTTAAATACTACACGATTATTATTATTTTACTCAAATTTTGCGAGAAATGTATTTTTATAATTTTTATGACCTCAATATATTTTATATTGACCCGTGAAAATTTATTTTTATCTAATGCTACCCTAAATATTCAAATGGGTACACAATTTACCACAAGTCTTCAATTTACTTACATTTAATCATACATATACATTTAAAAAAAAAAAAAAATTACATATAAGTGAATGACACACCTCCCTTGTCGACAAGGGAGGGTGATTCATTGAGTATTGTTTGCAAATATCTATCTCATAGTATATTTATATTATACTAAAAGCTAACTAAACTCTTTCATTCATTTTTCACAAGTAAAAAAAAAGAAGATCACTCTCTTGCTCTTTCTCTCTTCCAATTCGGCAGCTACAAGGAGACCAAAGGAAGGATCATCTCAAATTTTTCAAGACAAGTTTATTTAAACACTAGTATCACTTGTTGTATAGGTTTTGCAATAAAAACCTCAAGTGATTAGGAAAAACCCTTTGTCCTTAAACCTCATCATATTTCTTGTAAGCATTCATATTCATGTTATTATTTCACATTCATTTTTATGGTCATATAATTTTATTTGAGAAACATGCAAGTCTCATGATGTTTATACCATTTTTAAGGTTTTTAAGTGTTAAATATATATAATCCATCCTATAATTACTCCTTGTTATATATTAGTTTTGGTGATGTTTAGGAACCCATGACACCCTAAGAAGGTGTATGGTAGGATTAGTATAGCTTCGGAGTTGTTTTGAATGGGTTGGAATAGGTTTAGTAGCGAGAAAAACTCATTTCGACAAGTTTGGAAAAGGGTATGTCCTTATTTTGAAAATCTGGAAAATCCGACGAGTAAGCAAAATATTTTGGGCTAGATATTTGGAAAATATACTTTAAAACGAAAACATGGCATTGAACGGATTAAAGCGGACTATAACGAAGAAGTTATGAATTTTTCAAGTTGGCGTGAAAACTATAAATTCGAAATTTCGACAAACAATATCTATTTTGTACGAGTCAAAAATAAAGCTTGGGCGTTGTAAATTATGTCGACTTGTCAAAAATATGTTAGTATACTTTGATACAAAGCTAAGGACCTTTAAAAGCGTAGGAAGCGGATTTATAACGATTAAATTATACACGTTTACAAAAGTTGCCGTAACTTTATTATATAAGAAAACTAAATATTATTTCTAGTAGGCAAGTTTTACGGCAAAAACTAGTTACCAAGTTAAAGGTTGTTTTTAACATTGAATTAGAACTTTTTATAAAAAGACGTCTTCTAGTAAAAGTGAGATCGCCAAGTATATTTATCAAAATGTCCGACCGTTTGATTAGCGGAGTTGTAACGAATGAAATATAGTCACTTAAACTTTGCCGAAAAACCATCTTTAAACTATATTTTGGGATAAAAGTACCATACTTAACCTCTATTTTTCTTTATGTTCAAGACCTCTAGGATAGAAACTCATGTACTAAAACTTTGAGATAATCATACGAGCTTCCCAAAACCGTTGAGTTTGTTTCCTAACAGCTCGACGTGCACCATTTTACGACTAGCTTTTAGAGGCCGTTTAGTCACTTTCATGAAATTTTCAATGATATTATTTTACTGACGAAAGTTATAATTTCATAATAAATCACTAAACGACTATCGTAGGAGGTTGTTTCAACGTAAATACTTGTAAAGTATTTTATAAAATGACGATATGTTGTAAACATATATTTCGACGATAAACATTATCTTCAAAAATTCACAAGTGGTATAAATATCATCCGAATTGCATGCATAACATTACATCATAAGTTATTATGTATCATATCATTCATAATAGGTCAAGTTTAGTGATTCACGCTACATTTCGGTGTACTCACTTTTGCCATCGCATCATTGTCCAAGTGAGTTTTCATAGCCCCACTTTCAATTGTTTTGAACTATTTTGGGGGAGATACATGCTTAACTATTTTTCACAAGTACTTTAGATTTTAAGGATAATTTCTATCATGATCACCATTGTTTCAAAACTGAATGTTGTGCTATATTAATTGTTCTTATTTGTTTGGTATAGTTCTCGTCAGATAATGTTCTAAATCGGTTGACTCTCGATATATTGAGTCATGTACTATTGATTATGTGCTATAGTTCTCGTCGTATAATGTTCTAAATCGGATGACTCTTGATAAATTAAGACATGTGCTATTGATTATGTGTTATTTGTCCTATGTCGAGTTAGGTACTATTGTGAATTCATTTGACATCTTGTGATTTAGCATAAACTATACATATTTTGGCGTGGATTGTGAACACACAGTTGCAAGTTTTGTATGGGCGAACTTGGGCCGAGTGGATTTACAATGTCTTTCTTTGCATAAACGATTTTGAAAGGCTTTACATTTCAATGCAAACTCTATGAACTCACTCAACCTTTGTGTTGACACTTTTTAGCATGTTTTATCTCAGGTATCTAAGGCATTCACTTCATGGCATGCATGTGGACATATCATAGAGTCGTGGTGACGACGCGTTTCACTTGGGTTTCATATACTTTAAAACATCGTTTGAATTGTAACAATTTTATTTCCGCACAAATTGATTTTCATTTGGGACCTATACTTTGTAAACTCTGATTATTTTATTAAATCAAACGATGTATTTTTCAAACGACACTTTAGGTCGTTCGATATAACTGTAATTGTGATGCTATGACACTCAATCCCGTGAATTCCATTCACGCAAAATGTGTAATTTGGGGTGTGACAAGTTTAGCTAGGGTATCTTGTTGAGTAGCCTCTAGCTCATTGGCCTGGCGACAAGTTCAAGCCTCCATGGTCTCGCCGATGAGGCTTTGGCATTCTTGCAATGCCTCATTTCGGTGGATGTGCCTCGCAAGTAGAGGAACACCTCCTTGCTCGTCGTCTGTGGTGGATCCAACCACCCATTGATGGGACACCTAGATCCCTAAAAAATAAGAAATCAAACGTTTGAACACACTTAAAAGCTGACTCCAAGATGAAACTATAAACATAACATGTTAAATTAAAAAAAAAATACAAGCATTATCATTTAAAGACTAGCCAACCTGAACATGACAAGCATAGTAACGCCTGCTGGCGTTTACATTGTTCCAGCAGGTTTTAACTACTGCCCGCCTACCACATGCACAACGCACCATTATTACAATTTGATCGGAAAAATTAAGGATAACAATTCTTTTTTGGAGAGGAGACTTTAGGGATGAGTGGTGAATATGAGTTGCTTTTATTAGGCACTAGTTACTGTAGCACCCACAAAAAAGTGTATCGAACACGTTTTATTGAAATATGGAATTAACAATTATGCCTTTGGACTAAAGACAAATCTAACGCCATCTGACGTCCTTGACTAACGGCAATATGGTCAAAGGACCAGTAACGAGTAAGAAACTTGAAATAGGGACCCCCGACGATGAAAAGGCCCAGGTTTGTCCCAACGCGAAGCGCAGTGACAAGTTTAGGGACCAACGGTGTATTTTTGTCTAAAAAGAAAGAAAAGAAAAAAAGAAAAAACTTACTTTCTATCCTTTTTCAAATATAAAATATCATGTAAACAATAAATTGTTAAGCAACGAAATATACATCATTGCGACGAGAATCTTTTTATCTTTCCGTAGACGAATACTTTGATATATTTTAGACGAACTTTTACTTTCGAGTTTTATTTTTTAGTGTTAAAATTTTCACTCTAAAAATTACATGTGATTTGTAAAATCACTTTATAATTTGTTGTTTTAAAAATCATGCGTAATTTGTAAATCACATGTGATTTTTCAAAGCCGAAATTTGAACACTCATAAAAAAAGCTTGAACAAAAAACTCGTTGAAAGTGTATAGAAATGCCCATCAATAAAAAGGTGATTTAATTCTCGTCGCGATGATATAATTTGTTTCGCGTAACGATTATCTGCTTGTAAGATATTTATTTTTTATAATAAAAAATGAAAATAATTTTTTTTAATTTGATGAAAAAATAATGACTAAGATTTGTCTATTTAATCTTTATTTTTATCTATGTTGAAGTTTCCTATACTTTCTTGATCACATACCCGCATAGAATAAATGATTAACTATGTATAATAGAAACGAACTTATCATTTTCTGTAAAATTAGATAATATGATCAATTTATTATAAAGTTAGGTAATAAAACCTGTTGTTTTGTGTAAATATTGCTAATATAACCGGATGAATATCCATGTCACTAAAAATATTTTCACATCATTTTTTTATTTTCACGGACTAAAATGATTTCTTAAAGATTTAAGGGGCAATTTCATATCTCCTCTTTTTTTAGTTGGAAATTTCATATATACCCAAACATTCATTAAAAATATTGGACATTATGCATTCAGTACTTGCACTTTAGGTATACATGAAATTAATCATGAAAGTAGGGTGATATATGAAATTAATCCATATTTATGCATTCAATACTTGCATTTTGATTCTTAGGGTCCTTTTGATTTGTATATGGGTATATGATTAGGATTTGGATTTGGATTTTTTAGAAAGACGCCTTTTATTAAGAACTACCAAAAGCTAGAAAAAGAAATTACATGGAAGAAATAGAAATAACAGGATTTTGTAACCAACCTATCCAACTAAACTTAAGCTTAGGATTTCTAGATGAAATCAACAAGAAAGATTAAGAAACAATAGAGTCCCAAAGGATCGCCTTTTTAGGAGGGAAACTAGAGAAGACCAAATGATTATGAAAGCTCCATATAGACCATAAGAGAGTACCTCCTACCCCTTCAAGAAACGAACGCACCTTAGAATAAGCATGAAAAGAATCCAACCAAGAATATCACTCCGAGATATTGGCACAAACCGGAATGTCTAGCTCCACCATTTAGCCAATAAATCGCACAAGCCTTTAGCCATCTCACAAGTAAAGAAAATGTGAATAAGCGATTCGACATCATCATGACAAATGCGGCATAAAACCGAACTAGCATCGATACCTTTCCTGTCAAGATTTACCCTGGAAGGAAGTTTATCAAGCGACATTCTCCACAAGAAAACATTGACTTCAACGAGTGGCAGCTTGGTCAACAACAATAAGAATCTACCAAATGTCTCACGGATGCAACGGAAAAGCCCGGTGAAATATCAATTTGGATTTGGATTTGGATTTAAAATTACTTTGAGAAAATATATTATATATTATTTTTTAATAAATAATAAAAAGAATTATTTAAGTTTATTGTTATTTTAATGTTAAATAACTAAGGAAGGTCCACATAATGGAAAAATATGTGGCTATGAAATCAGGATTTGCAATTTACGAGCCCACATTAGAATGAACAAGGATTGTGACGAAACCGCCGCGTTGCGGCGGCAAGGGCGCTTGATATTTATCGCTATACCTCTTTCGCGTTAAACTTTGAAGAAACCTCGCGACGATTGACCTCGGAGAAAGCGAGTGGATCACGGACATCGTTAACGAAACCAACGTCATCACATACTATGCGCCACTCTCTTTCTCCGAGGTCGGTAAACGCTCGAAACACCAAGAAAAACTTCTAGTCCGATGGAGGGCCCGTGAAAAACATTAAGTATAAGGCATAAGTCAAAACTCGAAAGAATTAGCGGTAAACATGATACATGAGTGATCAAATATATGTGAATATTACTAACCTTGCGAATCGGTTGATTACGATTGCCATGTTCGGTTGATCCGCTAACGGGCCGTGGCGGCATCGTGTGAAACCTAAAATGTAACGGATGATTAGTCTTTGACCATTAACCGATGTGACAAATGAACATTGTTTTTAATATCTCTTACTTTCGGCGATTGCATTAGTAATTTTACCGGCGATATTGGTTTTCCAAAGAAATGATATGATCATTTAAATCCGACGGGTTTCGTCCATCTTTTACACCTAAAAACATCCAAAAACGATATATTAAACACCTTTTATACATCCCTACAACATAAGTGGCCAGGTTATTCAGAATGTGTTCAACAAATCAGAAATGAAAGAAGGTATCGAGTATAACTTATTGAGCATAGTCAATTGCTTAAGGTATTAAAATGGTCGGTGTGGTTCGGCAAAGATTAGGAAGTTGGTTTCTGATACTAATTACACAATAGTCCCTATAACGCCGTTTTTCAATTGGTTGTGTCATATGAATCAATTTCATCGTATTGCACTTTGACCACCTTGGACCACATAAATTTCAACCAGTGAAACACCGCCATCCCGATGATTAACTCAAGTAATATTTAATAATAAAACAAAAATGTTCAAAACTATAGACTAACGAATTGTCATACAATGATATTTAAAAATTTAGGAGATTTAAATCATACAATGATATTTAAAAATTTGGATTGCAATTCGTGGTTTACCGCTTTTCCTTTTAGAGCAACAATTGTAGTGTCCTCTTCTTTCCCTCCTAAATGAAAGCATGAAACTATTTTTGAATCAATATACTTTCAATATAAGCATTGAACACCGAAATAGTCGTTACATTGCACACCAAAATAGCTTAATAAACATTTCGATTATCATTGCATACCGTAAATAGCTTAATGAACTGTGCATACCGTAAATAGCTTAATGAACTGTTGCATAAAGGAATTTTCTTATACTTTCAATATAGGCATTTTATTCATCTCGTTGCATACCGGAAACATTGTACACCGGATGAAAAGTTTATATACTATCAATATAAACATTGTTTCTTGATTTACGTGTCGATAATTAAAGGGTTTAGGTTATATAATAAATCGGTATTTTTTTCAAATGTTTTACTACAATGACGAAAATATTAATGCTTTAGCTTTGTATAAGCCGCGGCAGCTTTATATGACACGATCTATCTAGAACCATCTAAGTTGAACCGACACACCGAACCAACAAACAGAGCCCGCTTATAGAACCCCCACCACAGAAGACGCTCCTTGAACACACCGCTTGAAACCAAAGACCGAACTAACCCATCGAACAAACCCATTCGAAGAAACCAAGACAATACCGAACGAAAAAATCACCGATTGCATGGTCTTGAACCGTTGGAATCATGTTAGCGACGATAAGATCACTCAAAAGTTGTTCATCTCTCGCTTTAAGTGGCGAGAATGAGGTGCTAGGAATGAGGTTGTCGACCGCCGGCTTTTCTAAGGTTTCGGAGTATTCTAGTAATGACTTGTTAATGTACATCGCTATTGCTTTATCTACATTGCTCCAAGCGGGTGTCCATGCTCGGCTAGAAGAGCGTTGCTTCGTTTCGTGGTTCGTCCTCAAATATGTAAAATAGAAGCTAGGTTGACCTAAAATGTTGGCCTACCCGTAGTGTAAAATAGCTTAATAATATTTAAAATGTGTAAACATAGTATAAGCATAACCCATTGGGCATAAGACCTTTTGTGGCTAACTCTTTGGTCATGGCGTAATCTGTTGACATTTTCTTGAGTTCCTCCTTATTCACTTCATTAACCTCGCATCGAAATATGAATCGAATCGGCCACAAACCGTACTAACTAAATCGAAGGCCGTTCATTCATTGTAAGTCTTGTTAGGAAGTTGAGGTGACCAAGCATACAACTAAATCAAGGATCACACGAATACCCATTTGTTTGAGTTTCTATGTCAAGCGGTTAGGTTCAACTTTCGCATGTCATCATGAATGCATATTCAGCAGTCGGTTGGTATTCACTCATAAGTATGTAAATAAATGTGGTCCAAAGCGTAAAAGCATATAAAAATATAAAGTTAAATTCGGCACAAAATACACAGAACTTACTTGCAGAAAGTCAGCGCCAAGGGCCACCACCCCCTTGAGCCATACCTCCTGAACCATACCATCCGAACCATATCACATGAAGAAAGCATTTAAACTGCAGATTTCCCGGTAGAAGCAATCATCTCTGCTTGTGCTGCGTCCAAGATGACAGCAAAGTTTGATTGTATATACCTCCCCCTGCAAAAATCCTTAGCGAGTTTAGAAACCTCGGGAAAAACCTCAAGATTATCAAAGACGGCAACTTCGACTATTACGTAGTACACTCCTTACTTTCCTTTATAGTGCATTTTAGGCTTTCCACGAAGGAAATGGGGCCGTGAACTGCATCTGCGATAGTTGGTGGTCATTGATAAGTGACGGTTATCAAAACTAAATAAGAAAGAAAGACTCATTTACCTTGTATTCTATAAACATACCATTCTCGACAAAAACCTCCATCATAGCCAACCGCAAGAGGAATTGAAATGAGATTGTCAACTAAAAATCATGAGTCTCATCTAATCAAAATACAAAAATAAGTAACTAAATTACAATTTCACTTACTAAAAAAAACGTTTCCGACAATATTTAATCAAAAGCTTTCATTACTCTATGCTTCATATATGTATCCCCAATCCTTTATTGGTCCATGAACGAAAACTCAATTACATATATCCAAAGATCGTTTATTAAATAAGTCCATATATCAAAACTCAATTACGTGTATATATTCTAAAAGCTACCTTTTTACATGTATCCCGATTCATTGCATTGAGACTTTATTTTTCCTCGTGAGCGTACTACCTATATTTTTACATAACACGTACAAATATCGACTATTGATAAGGCAAAGGTCCGTTGCATTATATGAAATCATGGTAAACGAAGGCCTAGAAAGATTGATGCACTGTAAGTTACCAAACGCACCTATTTAAGCAACAAACCCACCGATTTCAGACCCCAACCCGTTTGAGCAACCAAACGTACCCATTTCAAAGAATTTCGGCTCAATTTTAGCAACCAAATACACCCAATATAGGACCTAAACCCATCCTTTTCACCGCCATTCAACACGAAAACCAACCAACCATTCAACATCTCGGTTGCGTGGTCGCCATTCAATAGCTCGGTTGCGTGTTGCCCCATATAAACCCATCCTTTTCACCGCCATTCAACATCTCGATTGCGTGGTCTTTATATGATCAACTCAACTGAGTTGCCAAAAGGAGATCGCGACGACGCCGACTCAAAGAATGACCGCCCTCATGTTCCTAAAATAGGCAAACAAATGACGGTGTTTTCTGGATAAGGCATTCATATTTGATCTTAGGCAAGCTAATAACCTAATAACAATAACATGACATGAATATGGTTTCTTGAATCAAATGAACTTTAAGCAATACAAGACTGCTCCAAGAGCAAGTCCAAACAACCTCGATGTTCCTAAAATAGGCAAACAAACAAAAACTCATATCATAATACTTGAATGATGATTCAGCAATTAACCATAATAGGTTCTTGAAACAACTAAACTACCTTAATAATTTTGAGGTTTTCACTCGTGTGTTTCGACAAACACTTGGCTAATCGAATCATAAAACACAATGTCATCACTGTTTGACATCTAGATAAAACTCACATAATCATTTTCCAAAAACAATTGTGTGATTATTCTAGGTTCCTAACGGTCTTACAAAGAACCAAACAACGGAAAGAAACATAGCAGCAACAAAACACAACAACAAACAAAAACACATACCACACATAGGGAAAACATACGGCAATGTTAAGCGGCGATCACCTAATGCGGAAACAAAGCAGACAACGAAGAAGATATATGAAGCGGCAATTGTCGAGAACGGTGATGAAGGAAATAACGCCACGTACAAATTAGAGAGACACGTATATGAGAAGAAACACAAACAGGCCGGAAAACACGAATGGGTCTAGCGAATGGGCTAAAGAAAAAAACGGCAGCACCAAACGACACATATGGTCGCCGTTTCATATCCTCCTATTAATATATACTATGTCACTATTCAAGAATTACCACCTTCTTAATCACTACTAATATCCTAAACCGCAAACTCTAAGATAAAATTTCCAATTATCATAACATCTGATGCTACTATTAATTTATCCAAATTCGTTTCAAAAATTACCAACTTGTTGGTCACTACAAATATCTTAAACCATAAACCGTCGAAAAAGATTCCTATTACAATTATAATAACAATTAATGCTACTAATTTATCCGAGGGTATAGAAATTCACTTAAACCATAAATGGTCTAAAAAGTCCCAATCATCATAACATTTAATCCTACTAATTTATCCAATGTCGCTCATAAAAATAATGTAACCAACAAAAACTCAAATGGGTCGCACTTACATAACCGATTTACACCATTTTTTCAATCGACACTTCACCAAGGGTTAGCAATTTACGTCCAAATCAGATCAAAGAGAAATACTTATTTTTCATTATCGCTATGAACAACAACCTTTCAATTCCGTCCTCGTATGATACATTTTGTCGATATGTAGCCACCTTAACAACACACACAAACCTTAAACTATGTCACCATTCAAGAATTACCACCTTCTTAATCACTACTAATATCCTAAACCGCAAACTCTAAGACAAAACTTCCAATTATCATAACATCTAATGCTACCAATTTATCCGAATCCGCTTCACAAAAACAATCTAACCAACAAAAACTCAAATGGGTCTCTCCAACACAACAAATTCACACCACTATTCACTCACACATATCATCAAACACTTGGTATGCACCTCAACTCAACTAACCAAACCCCACTAAACCCATTAACAAAAGCCCAAAAAAACTCCACATCCATAGAAAGATGACCAACACCCAAATTACTCGGAGTAGACCTAACTGAGCAATCGCTAACGATAGGAGGACTACCACTAACCGATTCATCCTCCGCAACCTATAACCACTACTATTCCGCACACCCTTACTTTTAGTTCTCATCTCCTATAACGCAGCTACAAGATTACACCGATTGCCTAACAACCTTATAGCAACCATACAATACACGTAAACATAGCAGCAAAAAAAACACAAAACTAACATAAACACATACCACACATACGTAAGAAGAAACACCTAAAATTGAAGCAAGAATTACCTAAGACGAAGGTAGCATTTACGGCGAGACGAAATGAGAAGCGGCAAACGTCGAGAATGATGATGATGATAAAGGAAATAACGCCACGTAGAAATCAAGAAACACGATATGAGAAGATATGTAAACACACCGACGTAATCGAATGGGCTGCAAGTGGGTTTGAAAAAAAAGTGAGCCCTAACGACGTAAATGGTCGCCGTTTCATATTCCCGCATTAATATATATATAATATAGGCTAAATCGGCTATCCCATATGGAATCAAAATTTCACTATTTAGAATCTACGTACCCGTGTGGTTTGTAAATAGGTATGAAATCGGGATTGGAATTGGTATAGGTTTGAAAGATAGTGGGATAAATGATAAATATAATTAAATATAGTATATTAATTTTTATTCATTTATCATTAATGTTTAAATTATTAGTTTAATAAAAAAGTAGAAAAAGACAAGTAAAAAAGGACAATGGCCTCCATCAAAAGGTATCAAACTTTGAAACAAGCCTAGTGGGTGAGGTTTCAATTTTAGAGGTATGAAACATATACCACGTGTTTAAACTACTTACCAAACAACTTACATGTATTTCACTCCCTTTCCCCAGTAACAAATACCCTTAACCAAACGGGCCTTTAAATAACATAATTTTTGTTCTTTGATTTCATACCCCTATAACAAACGCACCCTTACTTTAACATCGAGTGATTGCCTTATTTTGACTAATACCAATGCACCAAAAGCATATAACACTACAATTGCTCTAATCCATCTAACCTCCTAAAATTGACCCTCAATAACCTAATTAATCCATAATCATTTATCTCCATAACCAAACACGCAATACCCACTTTTCAATTTCTAAATCCATCCACCCATTAAAAAAAAAGCCCAATCTTTTAACCTAAGTCGATGATGGGTTTGGTTCCTTGTTATGTTTTTCCAGTTTTAGTGACAGGGGTTGTGTTTGACAATTTTGGTTCTTGATGTTTCTTGATAAAGATATTTTTTGTAATGATGAACCTAGATGATGAAGATGATATTTGCTTCTTTATGTTTTTTTATTTTAATCTTGAATCTGTTGTTGTTCTGGATATTGTTAAGAGATTTTTTCTTAAGTTGAGATGTGACAAAAATTAATGATAATGACACCCGAGCATGTTGATAAATCACACTCGAAAATTGATGTATTTGTAGAGATCGTCGAAAAATTGACCGGAGAAGATGGTGGTTACCGGATGTTGATGAAGATGATGTAGTGGTGATGATAAATAAGCTAACACATAAACATAAAAATGCCAAATGTGCCAATACACAAGCAAAAAAAGATTAGAAAAAAAAATTCAGTATCTAACTTTATATTAAATTGATCATATTACCTAACTCTGTAAAATTTATAAAGTTCGTTTATATTATATAAACTTAACTATAAAATAAAGCATACACATTGCACATTTCATTCATGATCAACTTTCACAACCAAGCCACCCAAGGCAATCCTATTCTATTTTTTTTTTCAAGTTTCACATTAGATAAACACTTGCCTTATTGCTATTTAATGCTTATTGCATGTCACACTTGCCTTATTGCATGCCATGGTAAACAAAGTGGGCACTTTCAACACAAGAATGTTCCACTACTTATACTTTTTACTTTATTTTAAGATTACTGTTTTAGGTCCACTTTGGCAGTAAGTTTTTTTGAAAGATTTTTGAAGCTAGTAGCTTTTTATTTTCAGATAAAAGTGTCTGTTAAAAAAAGTTGTGTTTGGATGTGCTAGCTATAAACTTTTATTAAAAGAAAAAAGCTTCAAAGGGATAGAAAAATAAACGCTCACTGATGAAGCGTTTAATGGAGCTTTTTGAACTTAAATTTACAAGAATGCCCTCAATCTCTTTAACCTTTAAAAGGATCTATCGTGTTGTTTTTGCTTAAAAAACAAATTTTAACGTGTTGCTTTTTTGTATGTATCAAATCTCTAGAATCCTCAAAGTGTCATTTTTATTACTGAAAGGTTATGTATATATTTTAATATGCATATGTCCGGATTCAAACTCGAGACTTCGGGATTGCACACATTACGTATGAGAATCAATGTATAAATAATTAATATATAAAATGTTATATTTAATTATTTGATCACGAATAAAACACTTAACGAGAGTTGGTATTTAACGGAGTTTGGTTAACGGTCGTTAAATGTAACATTAAAGGACTAAGGATGAAAATAGAAGACGAGAAGGATCTAGAACCCTTCTTGGGAGTACTAGGCGGTCGTGGGTCTCAAAAGCCCAAGGGGAGGCTTTGCTTGTTCACCAAGTTTAGATTACGTATGAGAATCAATGTATAAATAATTAATATATAAAATGTTATATTTAATTATTTGATCACGAATAAAACACTTAACGAGAGTTGGTATTTAACGGAGTTTGGTTAACGGTCGTTGAATGTAACATTAAAGGACTAAGGATGAAAATAGAAGACGAGAAGGATCTAGAACCCTTCTTGGGAGTACTAGGCCGGTCGTGGGTCTCAAAGCCCAAGGGAGGCTTTGCTTGTTCACCAAGTTTAGATATGTATAAATACAAACCCTCAGATTCATTAAATCTAATCTTGGATCACCAAAGAAACCTAACTTCTTCTCCTCTCCTCCCCTTGTGCTTTGGCCGATCGTTCCACATTCCTAACCCCTAGGGATTCGATTTTCCATAGCTCAAGTATTAGTGTTTGGTTTATTTGTGATTCAAGAACCTAGCTTTTCTCATTGATTCGCTACTAATACGTGTGTACAAGAACGAAGAGCGAATACACTTGTGTTTGCATATCTTGGTGGGTCGACAAGGGTTTTGGTCGACATTCATAAACCCTAATTTATTAGGGTTTAAGGTTTCTTGGTACTTGATCTTAATTGGGGGGTTTTCATAAACCCTAATTGCATTGATTCGCAAAAGGTACGCATATACTTTTAATTCGGTTAATTAAATTACAAGTATTATTCCTATTACTTCCGCTGCATGCTTTGATGATGTTTACTTGTTTTTGTAATTGTTATGATTAGTAAAACCCAACAGTGGCATCACGAGCCGTTAATATGTTGTAATTAATTATCAAAGCACATAAAAATTGAATCTTTACGATTATTGCATGCTTTTATTGGTTTCTAGGGTTTTGAAATTGGAAACCCTAATTTTTTTAATTGGGTCGATTACCCTTATTTTATTTAATTAGGTTTTAATTTTGTAAAACTTGTAGAAACCCTAAGATTGCATGTATATTTTATGTGGTTTAATGAATAATTGTTATGTGCCATGATTATATGCGTATCTTGGGATTATAATTGTTATGAGGAATCCATGGTGGAACATGCATGTTTGCCATGGATTATTGTTTTGATAAATTGTTTAGTGATATACACATGTTTATTTATTTGATAATTATTGAATTGGGAAAGACCTCAATTATACTAATAAAAATTCGTTATGTGCTATTTGGTGTACTATTGACTTTGGCTTACGCAATCGACTTGTTGATGCATGTGGCTCATCTACCTTGTAGTTGAAAGCCCTAGTTGATGTATGCATTTTTTACGCCTAAAATTGTTTATTAGGTTTTATCGAAATAATTATGCATGTGGCTAATTGTTTTTACATATGTTAATTGTTAAGTTATATGTATATTATTTGAGTTCCTTTTAATTTTATTAAAATGCCTTTTGTTTATATTGTATGACATGTTAGTAAGCAAAAAGGGTTTTTTTTAGAATAGAAAATTAAATGGACTAAATAATGGCGAAAATTTGATTTGTTTTTCTAAGTATTAAATCTTGAACTTTTAATCGATTGATGCGACTGTACTAAATGGTTAGAACGGCTCACCCACTAGAACAAACTAAAAAGGGGTTAAAAGAAGTGCGCACAATACACCGAAAGGATGTCTAAGGTTATGCTTCAACGCACACGGTCCTCTCGCCTCTGTGAGTTCGATTGAGCTACCTAGTATAACCATTCTATGTACGAAGCATCTTAGTGCAAAGTTGTAAGTTTCTCAACGCATCGATTAAAACTTTGTAGAATTTAATCTTAGCAATTAAAATACAAGTAAGTTTTTCAAAATTTTGTGTTATAAAGTTGTATGCATGCTTCTTTATACATAAGTTTTGATTACACGTCAAAATTGTACCCTTTAAATTTAAGTTTATGCCATCTAATGATATGAAACACTTGAAGTTGTAATTTAGTTATGTGAGACCTTGAGCTAGATTACAATAACAAGGTGAATCTTTATGTTGTGTGAGACCTCGCCTTAAATAATTTGCGCTTCTAAATTAGACAACTTAATTAAGTTAGTTAGTGAGACCTATAACTTAAGGTATAAGATGGGATAAAACATGCTTACTTTTGCATAATTGTTTGGCAAAATTGTAAATCCCATATTTTCTAGGAATTGAAAACTTGTTTGTCAATTATTGTTCTTCGACAATTACCTATTCTATACTTTCATCACTAGCGATCAACCGATGTGGTGAAACTATGATAATGAGGGTCCTAGATTCAAGGAAAATTCTATGGTTAATATGAATATTGACCTAAGGGTATTTTATTTTCTTGAAAGATTTAATTATCGAAAATACTAAAATTGAATTTTGTTAATTCTTTTGATTGTATTAATGCAACATTAAACCGTAAACGTGGTTTGGGCTTTGGTAAATTGATCTAGTTCTGCTTTTCAAACAAATGTTTGATCAAGAAAAATTTACTATAAGACAAACATAAACTCTTTTCCATGGAAGAAGAGTGAGACTCAATCCTATTCCTTTTCATGATTGAGAAAGGTATGTTAGGAACATTAGAATTATCTAAATTCTAATATAACTCATAGCAACTTTAATAGTTAAGAAAATTGCACACCATGTTTTCCTTAAGATATTTCATTACCCTCTGTTGGTGATTGAATTTTTATATGACATTTTGGTCAACTAGAAAACATGTTTGACATTTTATGAGTTATTAAATTAGAACCTAGACTAATTACCGCAAAAATGGTAAAATACAAACTAGTATATTTTATCTAGTTGTTCTGCTTTGACCAATGAAAGGTGCTACACATCATTATGGCGATGGTAGAACCATTGAGGAAGAAATTGCATGCTCAATTTTTCAAGTTAATAGCATTGATGGATGATCCATCATCTACATAGTAGAATGCACTCTTTTAGTACCTAAGTAATTGTTACGAATGGTCTTACAAAGGGGTAGCAACGTAATAGCACACTATTTTCACTACTGGTTAATGAAACACTTACAATGTTGTCAAATCCAGTGGGAGTATGATGTATTAATGAATAAGACATTATTGTAACATTGTCTAATTCAGTGGGAGTTACAACATTTATTATCTTGGTAGTAACTCAGATTATTTCTAGATTTTCTTGAAATAATACATTACGTTCAAAAATGTAGACATTCATATTCTCAAGGATAGTCATGAACGTTTCCTTGATAATTAAGTGGTCCTACATCTACTTGTAATGCTTATATATCTATGACACTATCATATTGCTCACATAAACAAACGAATGTCATGGTGTTTATCTTCTATATGATGTTGTTCTATGCACAAGTGGGAGAAGTATTTATTGTGTGCAAAGGAACAACACATACAAATATGATTAATGGATTCTCTTGATCGTAAGGTAAGAGATTAACGTTCTAATAAGATTGTCTTGCTTATAGAACATGTGTCAAGATTATAGCATAGACTACTTTTATGTCTTATGTCATTCAAAATATAGAAACACTTGAAGTTACATTTTAGTTTAAGTGAGATCTTGGCTAGATTGTAATCTCAAGGTAAATCTCCACTTGTCGTGGATCGGGCGTGGATGCTTTTGCGCTTTCTTAAGTTGGACACTTCTTGAATGACATAAATAAATAAAGTAATCTAATGCTACTTTAAATATTTGTGTATTCTTGAAATGACATAAATAGTTTATTAACTTGAAAATTAATTAATTGAAACCATGGCGTGGTGTTCATAATAACTTTAAATTATAAATGTTTATGTGTTTCTTTGTAAAGTCAAAAACATGAAGTCTTTTAATTATTACAAGACTTATAATATAAAATAAAATATTATAATTGTTATGTCTTTTGACTTAGTCAAAGAATACTTATGTTATAAAGCATGCAATTGGCTTGGAATTATATTATACCATTAAGTTGACTTAGTTGGTAAATAGGTAGGCCAAAAGGAATAAGTTTATCTTACATATTGTTAGATTGTCTTACAACATTAATTCTAATGAAATACTGTATGTATATGGAATGTTCAGTTAGAAGAATCAAACATTGGTTATATTGTTTGATTCAAGATAACTATATCTTCTTTTCTTCCTAAAGTTATCAAGGTTAGAAAATTGAGTATTGATTGGATATACTTAATAAAACTCAAACCTAGAAGATTCATAAGACACCATTTTAGTATGGAATGTGATGAATCACATTGAGTCTTATATTGAAGTTCTGATTTGTTAAAACTACTTATGGAGTAGGTTATTAATGAACAAGATTTACGAACTGTCAATGTGTTTTGTAATATCCAAAAGAAAACAATTTAGTGTTGTTCTAATTGCTAAAATATTTATAGATAGTCTTTAAATTACAAAAGCAAGTGAGAGTTTTGTTTAGATCTTGAAGAGATTAAAATTACAATTACAAACACATAATCTTCTGAAACACACTAGTGAATAACATCATGAGGCTAAACATGTAAATGATAGACCTCAAGATGGTGGAATTCTCATTCATAGATCCGTAAGGATTCTCGATAATTGATTGATGAGAGAATATGAGTTGCAGGATTATGGTAAACCCGTTAATCATGATGATGCATTTACCTAATATTGAATTGTGGAAAATTATTCATACTATGAATGTTAAGATGTTGTCCAAAAAGGTAATCAACTTTGGAAATTTGGTTTATCTTAATAAAGATGAGTTTCTTCAAAGGAAGGAAAACCCTAGTGGTTTAAATCTTTGTATAGAAATCATATGAACAATATTGTACATGTGTTTAATGCATGACTTGTGACAAGATTATTAATCACACTTAAGCGATTAACTGTGATTGAATATTCTTTCCTAGACACATTAAATATATAATGATTATAATTGTCATACTTATTTTCATTGATATGAAAAATGACAATGGAATATTAAAACTATTTCTTGTGTGATTGCTTTTGCGAGGACGATAAGCAATCGAAAGGAGTTTTATGAATTCACATAATCTTTGGAAATGTACAAACGGCAAGAATCCATGAATGGATATATGCATGCATCTAGGAGATGATTCTTATGTTTAACTATTAAATCCAAGTTTTGGTTTAAAATTAAAATAAGATAATTTCTAAGTATTCCTGAAAGCTAGTGGGAGTATTATGTTTATTTTCTTTAAATCTTATATGTTGTGGGTAGTAACATTCCATCTAAAACTAAATGTTAAGCTCTAGTTTGGAATGGAACTTCACTTGAAAGATTTAGAAAATAAGACATACAACCTTGGAGTATATGTTTATTGTTAGTAAACATGTGTGGTATTAAATAAATGAGTCTAATAGAACATGATATATCATTTGAAAAATAGATATGTAGAACATGAATGAAATCTTAGTTTGACACAAGGATTTTTCATGTACATCATGTTATTGTTGTATCATGCTTGAATGCAAGATGATTTGACAACATTGATATCTAATGAAGTTATTAGATAACTAGTGTAATGAATATTCTAATAGAATATGTTTGAATCTAGAATTACATTCTCACCGGAATTGCTCTCAAAATTCTATGAATGAGCAATACCGCAATTGTTGTGTAATTGTCATAGCCAACAAACTTGAAAGTTTTGAAGGCGTCAAACATTACACTGTAGATATTGAAGTTTACGGAGATTTTAAAGGGCATATTGTTGTTTGTATACAATGATGCTGGTTTAATTGAGATGACACTCAATACTAGTCATAGGAGGATTTCATCCTTGTAAATGACCATGTGAACTAGTTGTGCTCAGCTAAGAGCATAGTTGCATTATACATTAAAGAATTAGAATACTTTAAACTTTAAAATGTTTGAAAGTTTGATTGTCATAAATTGGTGGTTGAGGATGTCACACATGTTATGAAATATTATGTAGCAATATCAAGATATTTTGAATGCACACATACAAGAACTTCACTAGTTGAATTCTTGAAATAAGTATTTTCAAAATTCCAATAGGTCAAAGTTAGTTGAAATTATGTCTTGTCAACAAGTATGATTGTCATTACTTGAGGCATAATTCATTAACAAGTATTATCATGCATTGATCTATTTAGTATTTGGATAATGGATGTTTTGAACAAATATTATTTAAATGAAATAAAATATTGGTTATGTTTATTTTTCATTTTCTTAATATTATATCATATATTTGCATGTTTAATCCGTGAATAACTTATGTTATTCTAAATGTCGGTTGTCGATCAATGATGTGGGAATGTCATTGAATTAAGACAAATCGAGTTTTGGTAGAATATACTTTAAGTATATTGATGCGTGGACATGCCAATTACATGATATTCAATGAATTGAATATATGATGATCCCAACTTAACATGATTGTACTTTATGGATCTTTGTCATTAAGTAAATCATGTATATTTATCCTCGGACTTGAGATACCGGATAATCATTATGAATGTAGTACACTTGTGTGAAATAGTCTAACGCTATCCGTAAAGGTGGTTATAAGGGCTATTTTCGTAAGTGTTGCAAAGTTCATAAGTTATGTCTTGTAGTCAAGAGAATTTGCTCCTTTGAATTTGTTTCAAAGCATAATATCGTTTGGGCCCCTCGTAGGGTTGACAAGATGTTTGTAAGGCCTTACCCAAGATCTATCCGAATACGCTCGATGATTTGGTAATCTTGTTCAATCGATATAACGAGAAACAAAATATTAACTTGTGAAATGACTCGATCCATATTCACGCTAATGAAGTATTAGAAGTAAAAGGATAAGTATAATGATGAATCATTAAAATGGTTTTCCAGGAAACCACACTCGATTCAAACTGGGGCATTGGCGTGTTAGGCTAGACTAAACCAATGTCATTACTATATTAAGATATATCCAAGTGGGAGCTGAAAGGTTATGTATATATTTTAATATGCGTATGTCCGGATTCGAACTCGAGACTTCGGGATTGCACACATTACGTATGAGAATCAATGTATAAATAATTAATATATAAAATGTTATATTTAATTATTTGATCACGAATAAAACACTTAACGAGAGTTGGTATTTAACGGAGTTTGGTTAACGGTCGTTAAATGTAACATTAAAGGACTAAGGATGGAAATAGAAGACGAGAAAGATCTAGAACCCTTCTTGGGAGTACTAGGCCGGTCGTGGGTCTCAAAAGCCCAAGGGGAGGCTTTGCTTGTTCACCAAGTTTAGATATGTATAAATACAAACCCCTTGTATTCATTAAATCTAATCTTGGATCACCAAAGAACCCTAACTTCTTCTCCTCTCCTCCCCTTGTGCTTTGGCCGATCGTTCCACATCCTTAACCCCTAGGGATTCGATTTTCCATAGCTCAAGTATTAGTGTTTGGTTTATTTGTGATTCAAGAACCTAGCTTTTCTCATTGATTCGCTACTAATACGCGCAGACAAGAACGAAGAGCAAATACACTTGTGTTTGTATATCTTGGTGGGTCGACAAGGGTTTTGTCGACATTCATAAACCCTAATTTATTAGGGTTTAAGGTTTCTTGGTACTTGATCTTAATTGGGGTTTTCATAAACCCTAATTGCATTGATTCGCAAAAGGTACGCATATACTTTTAATTCGGTTAATTAAATTACAAGTATTATTCCTATTACTTCCGCTGCATGCTTTGATGATGTTTACTTGTTTTTGTAATTGTTATGATTAGTAAAACCCAACAATTACTCTTATTCTCTTGTTCGTTTGTTTTTTTTAACTGAATTTTACAAAACATTAGCAAAAAGCTAAAAAAAAAACTATAACAGAACAAACATAAAATTTTGTAACCATCATACGAAATGAATGTTTGCTCTACCTCTAAAATTACTCCATTATAAGATATCATAACTAAATCATCAAACAATGTCGCATGTTTCGGCTGTTTTAGACCGAAAATGATCTCATTTCGAAATCACCGTACCAAATCTTCCATCACATTACATAAAAGATGCCTTTCAAAACTTGTTTAACTTTAGCACCAAAATGGAGCTCCTTAAACCATCTTTATAACAATTCTTTATAACAACTCTTTATAGCGAAATATGCGTTTTAATATTCACGAGTGTACTGTTAAATCAATATGAAATGTGTATCGAGCAAGTAATTTTGAATTCTTTTTATTTGTGTTTCAATTATGCAAATGTTCTTTTTATGTCATTTTAAATTGTACGTTTTCAAATACAACTATTTTGTCAAACACTTTTGTAAAGCAAATGTCGTAACTTGCAGCTATCGCAACCAGTTAACAATTATCAGCTTACAATTAAGGACAGAGCTTGAATCGTATCTTTAGGAGGGCCAAAGTATCAATGAGTAATTTTAGAGGGGGCAATGATAAAATTGTTTATTTTTTTAACTTCAATTATGAACAAAATACATTAAATACAAAAATTTTGGAGGCCAGGCCCACCGCCCTATTAACCCTCCGTCCATACTTAGGTCTGTTTGGGGGAGTGGGCAGAACTTCAAATTAGGCGAACACATAAAATAAGCCTCGTTTGTTAAATGCGATTATGAATCATAAGTTCTTAAACGGCTTTAAAACTTTAGCTCATAAAAGGGGTTAAAACTTTAGCGCAGAACTATTAATCATAAATTATATATTTATCCACAAAATATCTAATATATACCATAAAACCTATTTAATTATATCATTTTAGTAATTTTGGAATAATAAGTTCCAAATTTCAACCCATTCGCTAAACAAGTGTTTAAAAATATCTAATTTCAACTTCTTTATAATAAAAGTTCTAAATTTCAAATTCTCAACTCAAATTTCAAATTTATCATACAAACATACCCTTAGAGTTTGCATAATTTACAGTTATCAGCTTACATATTTCCTTTTGGGCTGTGAATAAAATATCAACCAATCGAAATGGGATCTCCTTAGGTTTGTTGATTTAAACGTTTTGTATACGAGAATGTCATGATCAAACTTTGACAGTGTTATAATTCATTTAGGCCTCAACCGTCCAAAGCTAAGTATGATTAATTATGTATGTAACGTAGCCTCGTGTCTTATTGGTGTACGTCATGTGAAGGCATCAACATAAACACTAGGTTCGTGTCACGCTAAATTCCACTAGAATTGCGTGTATGTGGAGCTTGAAAGTTACAAAAGTTAATTTGTGATAACTCACCTCAATATCTTACATCTAGAAGATTGGCATAGCCATAGTTACCGATTAGACTCGTTGCAGTCATATATAACTCATCAAAACTTTACTGTTTGTCAATTCAGCGTTACGTCATCTTTTTTTTGTCTCACTCACTCATCACTCACATCTTTGTAAAGCTGTAACACTTACTCATCATATGATGCGTGAAGCGGGTGACTCACGCACCATTATGTTGGTAATTTTAGTGTTATCAACTATTTTAAGTAATTGCGATTTACTAGAGACCTGTGGAATTTCATAAGCTCAGATACGTATTAGAGAAGCGTGAAGTGCACATTCGTTGAGCTAATATGTTTTCGCCATGATAAAGATGCAGGTGTTAAGGGAGTTGCGCTCCTCAGGCAGGTCGAGGGCAACGCCTCATCAAGTCCCACTCCTGTGAGCAAAGTGGGGATCAGGGGCCGCCTCACGGGGTTTGGGGTAGCGCCCCAAAACCTAAACAATTTTTACAAATCGGTGTTAAAGGACTTAACAGTTTTTCCCGCCACAGCTCAATCGACATGTATGTTAGTGAAAGGTTGTGACCCTTCGGTTTTAACCGAATTTTACTGTAATTAATTAACTGTCACTTATGTTTTTAACAAACTTATCTGGTCTCATTGAACATACGAATTCCACACAATTCTCTCTTTCTTGCTTTGTTTTCTTGTGCATAGAAACACAGTGTTATTTTCGAATTATCCCGATAAAGATTTCGTAATACACAAGCACCAATAAAGTCAAAATACTTTATACGAAAAATAAACTTACACAATTCAAAAAAATATCCAAAATTATCATCACCCTAATTCCAGTTTACTACTGTACTACATTACTCACTCCACTTCGTTCGTCCAGCCTTATGGGTTTATGGGTAGAACGTTTCTCCCTAGTATTAAATATGTATAGACAATGATGATATGTACATATGTTATGCAATCATCAAATCGTTAATCTATATCTATACTATATAAAATGGAAAAATTGTCAAAGTGAAAAAAGTGAAAAATGTTGAAAGTTGAATGTTGAAAACACACAATGGAGAGAAATAAATAATATAATTAATACCTTATTAAAACACCCCAATACTTAAAAGACAATAATTTATTCACATCAGACACCCAATTAAAAGCACATCTACCAAATTAAAACAACCAATTGAAACCGATACGGGTTGACCCGTTGAAACCGATCTGGGTTGACTGTTGAAACCGATACCGGTTGACCCGGACGCTTAAACCCGGCGGTCGACTCGGTTTAATTTGACATTTTTCGACCCAACCCATCGGTTTGACTCGGTTTAAATCGACTGTTTTTTATCGAACGGTTCAACCAGTTGAATCACCCAAAGAAATCGGGTTTCAAATTTGACAAAATTATATGAGAAATGATGAAGTAGTTGTGGAGCCCGTGACAATTTTTTGAAAGGAGAGACAAAGTAATTGTAGCTTTTGGTTTATTTTGCTTTGACATGTAATTTGTCATTTGTATAATGTTATTTTAAAAATGTTGCTCTTGCACCATTTAAGGGATATGGATCGTCGTTTAAAAGTTAATATATATTGTATAGCCCTTTTTCAGGTGTATCAATAATGTTATGTAGTTTATTAAAATCACAAAAATAAATAGTATTGTTATCTTTAGCGATAATTATTTGTCACTCAAACAAATAAACTTTGAACAACGATAAATATCTATACAAATTGATAGTACAAAATAATCTTATATGGTGATATCCAATTTGCAAAGTTACAATTTTAAAAGCCACACAACAAATGATAAACGTTACACATGTAAAAAAATAGTTATCATCGCTTAAATTATCGACAAAACAAGAAAAGACGGTCACATACGCCGGCTTATACTCTAAACTACAATATAATATTGCTAACTACATAATACCGTTCTTTTGTAATGCTTGAATCTATTATTACTAAAAATCTTAATAACTTAAAACAATCCTATTAGAAAATATACTCACATACTTAGATCGACTCCACACGATTTTTTAAAAACTATATATTTATCTTTCATGAATCACAAGCATCGAATCAGAAGTTATTCGAAACGATTCTCTAACGCTACAAATACAGGTTTGTTGAAAGAAACTTATGGGTCGTCGAACTTTCAGAAAACTAGACATCACGCCGCTGTGCCACGCAGATTTCGTCTAAGATGATTCATATTTGACAATGATGATATGTACTTCAAAGCAAATATACACTTTTTCAATAATGAACGATAGGGTTATAATGTTTCGGTTCCTTGTCCGTCGGCTTTAAGTGACGCCTATGGTAATAATGGTAACTTGGAGACATCATTTTGATCAAATAATGTCCGCAATAAGCTTTTTACAAATTAGACATCGTTTTACGTTTCGAATTGACATACAATGTTGCATCATTTTGGAACCAAAGGTTATGTTGTTTAATAGATGAAGACCAGCTTGTGATCAATATTCTGGTTGGAGTACTAATTTTAGTACGTAAATTTTCAAGTTATTTGAATAAAACCCATCATTTCAAAGGAAAATATATGCATGGATCGTATTTTTTTTTAACGATGATTGAATTAAAAAAACTCTTTAGCAAGAAGAGAAATTACAAAGGCAAAATTAAGCCAAAAGTTTCAACAATTTACTTTATGACCTCTACACTTTAACCAAGAAAAAAAAAAACATACGATCATCGAAGAGGTCACTTCTCCTCATAGGATGATCATTAAAAATAACGCTATTTCGATATCGCCATAGGACCCACAAAGAAGACATACATACGATCTTTAGAGTCTTTAGAAACTCTCCAATTCTCAAACCACTATAACTACTCAGAGCAGGAGAAAAATGAAGGCATATAAATGTCGGTCCACACTCGAACAATATGCCAAATGTTACTAGTCAAATCACATTTGAAGAATACATGATCATTATTTCCATACCAAAATTGCAGGACGAACACGCAATAGAAGAAATATCAATCTCCCGCGAAGATAATTTAAACGATTCGAAAGCTTATCCAAAATGAGCCACCAAATGAAAACATTTACTTTACGAGGTAAAAGCTTAGACCATCTAGTACTAGGACATAACGATGGACTGTATTAGTAAGTGAAATTGTGAGACCTAATACGTCGTTTGTAATAATTTGTAATAATTTGTATTATTTTATTGTTCTTGAGACTTATCTATAATGGTCGTATATGCTGAAAAGTAAAAGACGAGAGTGATGGCCTCTTTGTTATCTTTTTGAGGGGTGTTTGTTTAAGCTGAATAAAGATCGAATAAGAAATAAAGTTAAAATGAGAAAGATGAGAAATAATTACAGTCACACATTTCAGATGCACTTACAAAAAGAGATGCATCTTTTATGAAATTCTTTTTTTTTATTTGAAATGTGTGCTGAAAACATTTATTATTCTTTTTATTTTTATTTTTCTTCTTATTGATTCATTCTCTGTTTAAGCTTACCTTTTTGACTTATAACATTATGAAATTCGGCTTACACTTTATGACCTCATACTTTTACTTTAACTCATGTGCTTATTATTTTATGACTCAGTGATGGTAAATAAGCCCATAAGCTGAAAAATAAGCTACAAATAAACATAAGCCGAGTCAAATAAGCTTATAAACCTAAATATAAACTTAAACAAACACTCCCTTAATAAATTACTAAATGAGTTAACTGATCATACTGATGGCCCTCCGGTTACACGGGACGTCAAATATTGAGAAGCGCATCTTTTGCGCTGTTTTCCTTTGGCGACCTCCTTGCCTGAAGCTTTAACCACCCGACCAATGAATCACTCGATCGTATGGTTCCTATATACATACTTTTTGTCATAAAATCTTCATTGCACTAATTTGGAAACTTAATTACCTTTTTGATAATTAAAAATGATAGTATTTTTCATCAACATAAAATTTGCGCACAGGACACCAACTGATTAAGCTTTAGTAATGGAAAATTCAAAATATAATGCATAAAATGGTGGAAATTACAAGATATGTGCATGCCTTGTACTTGTATGGGAGAAACAAAGATCAAAAATCATTTGTAATCACTGCATAGAACTTGTGTAAAATTAAGCTAAGACTCAATATTATTAAAATATTATGTTGGGATTCAAAGAAAATTAGTAATAAGTTAGTGACAAGCTAGCTCAATATTAGTAATAAGTTAGTGACAAGCTAGCTCAATATTTTTCATACACTTAGATAATCTAGTCTCAAATGGCAACACGCAAGATATAGCTTTTTTCATTTATTTTGATTGAGTTGAAAAAAGCAAGTAGGATTATTAGATGATGAAGAGGCATTCGATGGTTTTGTGTTGTGCATGCGGAAGCAGGAATTCTTGTGTTTGCTAGTACGTAAATATCCTTTCATCATTCCAAAAGACAAATATTATAATGTATAGTATCTCGAAAATATAGATTATGTAGTTACTTCCATGATTAAACGACGACAAAAAATATGTATGTTACATCAACGATGGAACCAAAATCAAATATAATTAAGGGCATATTTTTTTAAATAGTATAATAAAGCTAAAAAGTGAATGAAAATAAATAATTCATTAAAACGATAAATAAATGAACATTTACCGATACACCCGGTACATTTAAGGGAAAAATCGATGTTTTCTTTAAAAATTAACAATATTTCAAAAAAAATCCATGGGGTTCCCGGGCACCTGCGAGAACCCTCTAGTTTCGTCCCTGTCTTGGATTATTATTTATTTTAGCATAAAGTTTAGAGTAAAATTCAAAAGACATCAACGTGGTTTGCCTATTTTCACAGCATACATCATTGTCAGAAGAGTTGAGACATATACATCTCTCATCGATAAGCGTTGACGTTATCGTTCATGAGGACGAACGATGCAAATACATTCTCGTTATCTTGTAACATGGATCTAACGTGAGGAAATATTTACATCATTAGTCCTTAGGGATGTATAACGTGTAACATTTATTATTATTGGTATTTTTATTTAATTTATTTATTATTTTATTTAATTATTATTATTTTTTATTATTTTTATTTTATTTAATATTTTTAAATTTTAATTATTATTATTATTATTTAATTTATTTATTATTTTAATTAATTATTATTATTTTTTATTATTTTTATTTTTATAATATTTTTAAATTTTAATTATTATTATTATTATTATTATTATTATTTAAATTTTAATTATTATTATTATTATTATTATTATTATTATTATTTACTCAACAAAATTCAACCTAAACATCCATTTATCTTTATTTTCGTCAAACAATAGAAAATTTAAATCTAAACACCTCCTCACCCTATTATCATATTCTTCAACCTCATTCTTCTATCAAATATCAATCAATTCATTTTCAAAATAAAATGGTTGATAATTGATAGAAATATGAGGTTGAAGAATATAAAGATGGGTTGAGAATGTGTTTGGATTGGGTTTTTTATTGTTTGAAGCAAGGCTGTTAAGATCGAGATCTTACTATACATCGGTTTTTATCTTTGTAAGATGGGATCGAGATCGAAAGATCTTACTTAAATGTTCAAATATCTTATACATCTAGTAATTCGTATCTAAAATGATAATATAACAAATTTATTAAGCAATAAGATTTTAAAGAGATAACATAATTGAAATGACACTCACACGTGTTCAGAATACTAATTTATCTAATTGGTGATTAGTGACAATTAACTTTTTAGTCTGAAAATCTGTATATTTTATGTTTAGAGTAAACTACACCATTCGTCCTTGTGGTATACGTTGACCATCAAGTTTCGTCCTTTGACCAAAAAAATTGCACCGTTGGTCCTTAACTGCTAAACATTACTCAGCGTTGGTCCCTCACCCTAACTGGCGTGACTAACGGGCGTTAAGCCTTTTTAAGTGGAGGGTATATTTGTCTTTTCCCACCCACATTAGTTTCTTCTTCTTCATTTGTTTTGTCCTTGAATTTTTAATGTTTATCAGCAGTCTATGAACAGATCTATCCCCACCACACATCACAAACACAAACCCGGATAATGAAAAAAACGAGATCCAAAAATTCACATCAATCTATCACCACTCTCGATCTACATACAATAACCGGATCTATCAACTCATCAAAGGAAGACACAACAGATTCATCTCTTATCCTCACAAAATCACAACAGAAAAATCCTAACACCACCAAAAGAAAATACCAAAACCACCGATCAAAAACATCACGATCCGAACAAAATCACAAAACCCACATAAAAATCCACCACACAAAATACCGACACCTCAAATCTACACAAAGAACCCAAAACCGGTGGTGACCCACCATCACCACCACAACCAACAAACATTGCATATGGTGGACACCTTCTTTATCACTAAGCACAAGAATGACCCACCAGGAACTCCAAGAGAGTCAAGGTTCATGGAAGAAAAGATTCGAACCAAGTTCTCAAGAACAAAAGGAGAAAATGCAAAATTTTCTTTGAAAAGGTTGGATGGAAGATGCAAAGATGTGATGATAAAATGGTCACCGATTTTTGCAATGATATTGGTATCAAAAGAAGAATATTTAAAGTTTGGATGCATAATAGTAAGAACACTTTAGCTAAAGATACAACCACCTCCGGTGCTTTGAGTCGCCGTGAACTCCACCTTAGGTGCTGGTTTAACACGTAGTGAAGATCATCACCAAGATTCTACTAATGGATCATCATCTTCATCTTAACTTATTGTAACAATATCTTACAACCCTTTTAGGGTGAAATGAATAAACCCATTATTTAATGATTCATTTTTAAAGATGAAGATTAAAATAAAGGGAAAATACCAAAATACCTCGACTTAAATAGGCTTAACGCCCGTTAGTCCAACCGTTAGTGTGAGGACCAACGTTGAGTAACGTTTGCGAGCTAAGGACCAACTGCAATTTTTTTGGTCAAAGGACGAAACTTGATGGTCAACGATACCACAAGGACGAATGGTGTAGTTTACTCTTATGTTTATATAACACTTATGGTTGCTCATGCTCGTTTTTAAATAGAGTAAATTACACCGTCGTCTCGTGGTTTCGTTGTCGCAGGTTTCGCCCTTCGACCAAAAAGTTGCACCGTCCGTCCTTAAGTGTGAAACGTTATGCACCGTTCGTCCCTCCATCCATCTGGGCCCACCAATTCCCACTAACGTCAGTTAACGGTCGTTAAGTCTTGTTAACCTGAGGGTATAATCGTCATTTCAACACCATAAGGACGAACGGTGCAATTTACTCTTTTTATAAACCCAAAAATTCATTAAAATTTAATTTCACACTTTATATAAAACACACACTCCCTCTCTCACACCTCATGGGTGACACCTTTTTCCCATTACCACCGTCACCGGAAAATTTTCCGGTGAACCCTTTTCTTAGCCAAATCAATAGATCGGTGCAAGCGAGCTCAAAATCAACTTAACAAAACATATACCCAACGAGACTCAAGGGCTACGGCCCTAAACTCAATTCAGATTATCCATTCGAATCGAGACCAAGCAATAACAACCATACTAACATAATCAACTGTAAGTAGGAAAAAAATCAAAACCAAACACATATATAGCAGCCTTATCTTTTTAGGTTCTTAAGCAACAATTGATAGCAGCCTTATCTTTTTATATGCTTTTGTAAAAACCAACAATAACTTCTAGAATATAACCATAACTTATGGACAATTGCAACGATAACGTTACCACCTCTGATTTTATTTATAACTTCGTCGCATCTCACTTGGATTGCAGGAAGGATTCGACTATGATTGCCAACTGGTGTGAGGAGCAAATTGTTATGCAACACGATTTGTTGAGAACACTAGCTATTCATTTGAGCAGTCAAGAACCAGTAGAAGACATAGAGCGATTAATTGTGAAACCAGAAGGACAAGATCCTCCCCAAGTGCCACAATATGCCAATGCCCGTATATTGTCAATTTCGACAGTCGTGTCTCACCACAGCTGAACCAAACCCGAACACCATCACTACCACTCAACCTTTTAGCTCAGATTTAAACCACAAAATCCCTATCCCTTCGTCACTTGATCTAACCACACACACACCATGCTCAAACAGTGAACAAGTAATCAAAACCCTTGAAATAACAACATAACCCGAAAGCGTTTAGCTCATATTTGTAACGCGTGAGGGGTCCTCACCACGCGTGTGGTGCATAGAAAGAACCACAAGGACACGATCTAACCCCTGGTGGAGGCGGTGAAGGTATATGCGGCGGCGGCGTGCGTGCGATGGTGATACAGGCGCAAAGCGCTCGGAAATTCCTAAAATGACGAGGATAAACCGATCTATTGATTTGGCTAAGAAAAGGGTTCATCGGAAAATTTTCCGGTGACGGTGGTGGCCAGAAAAAGGGTTTCACCGGCGAGGGTGTGAGAGAGGGAGTGTGTGTTTTATATAAAGTGTGAAATTAAATTTTAATGAATTTTTGGGTTTATAAAAAGAGTAAATTGCACCGTTCGTCCTTATGGTGTTAAAATGACGATTATACCCTCAGGTTAACAAGACTTAACGACTGTTAACTGACGTTAGTGGGAATTGGTGGGCCCAGATGGATGGAGGGACGAACGGTGCATAACGTTTCACACTTAAGGACGGACGGTGCAACTTTTTTGGTCAAAGGACGAAACCCTGCGGTCAACGCAAACCACAAGGACGAACGGTGTAATTTACTCTAAAAAATATAAAAACTAAAATCTAAAAAATTAAAAATTAAAAAGTAAAAATTGAAAAATTAATTGAATAAAATAAAAAATAAAAAAATAAATGTAAATGAAATAAAAATAATAACAAATAAAATAAATAGATAACAAAAAATAATAAATAAACAAATAAATAAAATATAAATATAAGTAATAATAATTGTTACATATTATAAATCCATGAGGACTAACGATACAAATATTTTCTCTCACGTTAGAAAATAACGGGAAAATATTTGCATCATTCGTTTGTAGAGTTGTATAATGTCTAACATTTATTGACGAAGAGATGTACATGTCCCAAATATTCTGACAGGGATGTATTGTGTGAAATAGCCAAACCACATAAATGTATTTTGGAGTTTACTCTAAAGTTTATTTCATAAAGTAATAACATGCTTTAAGCTAGTTTGGTGGCAATAGATTAATAACCGGTAATCCGAACCGACCCACAATCGGCTACCTACATATAATGTGAGGGACATACATCAGTCACTCGGCGGTTGTGGCTTTAAACTACTTTACACATTAAATTCTACCATTGCGGCCTTAAGGTACTTCGTCAAACATCGCCTTAAGTTTGGGTGTACTAGGTGGCGTCATGGCAATTCAACGGTGTTTCAAGCGTATTTGTGTTGAGGAGGTTATATATGGATTTTTGGAGTTTTCTCTAGCTAGGTTTTTCCTTACGAGGTTGTGGCTTATGTTTGGCATCTTTGTGGTGTACAGTTAGAGGTTTCTAGTGTGGTTCGTCGGTGTGAAGGTGTCGCTTCATGTCCTTCAAGTCCTTCAAGGTTGTTTTAGGTGTAGTTTTGTTCGTTGTTTTCGGGTGTCATTGTATTCTAGCGGCTTGTTAGCTTTTTCTTTTAAATCTAAACTACCTTTAAAGGAAAACGATATGATAATTTTCAAACTAAACTTTAGTGGAACATAAATTAGTTTATTCAATCAATTGACGATAATCTTTGTCATTACGCCTAACATACATATAACGTCAAATTATGCTATTTAAACTTCGAGTAATAAAATCAAAACTTCATAAATGACCATATCTTAGTACTCCCAAATAACCGTTTGAGGATCAAGACCCTATTTTTCGATCAAGTTGTATATAACGTTTTGAAAGTGATGTTAGATTATCATCGAGCTGGTTCATAAATATTATTAGACATGCTTATATTTAAAACCAGTGTGTTCTTAACTATAAGTACACTAAAATTACCGTAGTTGTATTTTTGAGAAAAGAAAAAAGGTTATTCACCATATCCTTAGTTGAACCTTCTTTGCTGTAAGGAAGTTTCGCGCATGCCTTCATTCATAAACATACTAAGAGGAATGCTGCATGCGATGCGGATGACAATTTGAAATAAAAATTTCAATAAACCATGCTTTATAATCTAAAACATTTTATGTGACGATCAATTTCATGGACGCCAAAGTTTCACGTCGTATATTTCAACTCTTTAGAATAAGTAGGGTACCCGCATCATGCGATGGCGGTATCAAGTAATAAAATTTTCGGCAAAAATGTTTTCAATTTTATGTTTTCTCTTACAATAACTTTACCAATAATAAAACATAATGAGTTTGAGAACTTTAAAAAATGATGGATAATATCAAACTAATTCATATAAAACAATTGAAAGTGGCGTGATTTTGCGTTGCAGAATAATAAAGTTATGGGGTTATGGTCAAATTAGTTGATAGTGGTCAGTAATACAAGTAGTAGAAACATTTTTATGAAATATATATATTTTTGAACATGTTTGTATCATTAATATTGTTTATTACATTTGTCCCATATAGATAAAGATATAAATAAAAGAAAGATTTATAATGTATACATCTTGAAAGTATATATTTATGAAAAAATGTTTGAATCATTAATATTGTTTATAACACTGTCTCACATAGATAGAAGATATAAATAAAGAACGCTTTATAATGTAAAGAAAACTTACATGTTTAAGAATCATTTGTAGTTATTCATGAAAAGTATAAAAATTAATATATTAATCATTGAATTAGCACTTAGCACTTTGCACATTTGCATCATTTGTCTTAAAAATTGTCCCGACTTTTACAAAAACCGCTTTTTACTTTTGTGGTTAATTTTATTTAAAATAATTCAAAATTTATTTAGATTGGTTCTCAAACACTCTTACGATATAATAATATTTTTGAACTTTGTAGTTTTGCATGCATTTTAAAACCATATTCATTTATATGTGCATTTTTGCATTAAAACTAAACTAATTCAAAAGAAATAATAAATGAAGCATTAAAATGTTGTGGAAGATAAATTAGTAAAAGCTATTTATTGTGTACATTATGCATTAAAATTTGTAATGCTTAAAAACACATTAATGATATCTTAAAAAATTTAGGGAGAGAGTCATCCTCTATTATAAGTAGGGTGCTATTCGGCTCGGGTTGGTCGGGTTCGGGTCAAACGGGTCGGGTCCAAGTCGGGTCGAGGTAAAATATATATCCGAACCCGACCTATTTGAACTCAAGTTAGTCGGGTTCGGTCAAGTCGGTCGGGTCCAAGTCGGGTCGGTCAAGTCGGGTCGGGTTCGACCTATTTGAAATGAGTAATTACATGTAAAAGCGTGGTCACTTTTGATTTCATATGACTGCTTCTAAAATAAAATTAAATAGGGTGTTTGGAAATTCATTATACATGTTAGCTCCATTGTTTGCTTGATTCTTGCAGACGTGCATGGTTTTTTGGATGAAGTTTAACTAAGCTAATTGAATCGAATGGCCATGGATCTAAGGTAACTAAGCTAATTGGATGAATTGGCCATGAATCCAAATGAAGAGATTTCGATCATGTTCGTTTTTGCTCGAATAAAATCAGAACACATCACCCCTGTTAACGCTCTCATTATGGGGCCGACAATATAAACCCAAATACCTTTATACGTGTTGCTAGCCAATGCCGGTCCAATGGTACGTGCTCGGTTCATTGATCCTCCCGATATTGGCCTCAATATTCATTTACAAGTTATATGTTTTAATGCTAGAACAATATTTATTTACTTGGAAAAATATAATTATATGATCAAAGCTTTACCTCTAAGATTAATTAATGACATCACGATCCGATCGCTATACCGCTAACTCTCCTACCGCAACATATTACATAAAACAACATTAATTAGACTTTTAAAGAATACATTCAACAATTAAAAAAAAAAAAAAAAAAAAAAAAAAAAATCCTAACTCGGGTTAGTCGGGTTGACCCGAACCCGACGAAGAAAGTATTTAAACCCGACACCGACCTAATTGTACTCGGGTTAAACGGGTTGACCCGATTAACCCGAGTTAGATTTTGGACTCGAGTAACCCGACCCGAATCGACTCGGTCGGGTTCGGCTCGGTCGGGTCGGCCCGAATGACACCCCTAATTATAAGTAGTATAGATAAGCGGGTGTGGTTTCCCTTCTTTGTTCATATAAATTTAGATTTTGAGTCATATGTGTTTAATTTTATTTCTTTTATTTAAAAAATAGGCAACATTATATATAAATCAAACAAACAAAGTTACAAAAGAAGGCATCCTAGCCCTTTAAATAAGACATTTAAAGGGCAAGGGACCCGAGATATAATACATCAACCTTGCTGCATAAGCAAAAGACTTACAAAATAAATGCTACTCATGATCCAAAATCTAGTACCAAACAACCACAAAAGACCAGTCAAATTATGCCACTGATTCGAATGAAACCAGAGACAGATTCAGGATTTTTGAGAGATGAGGTTGCACAATTATTTTTTAATGATTATAAGTACTAAAGTTGCTTTATAAAAAATTTATTAGATAAAACTAAGAGTTGCACATGTCTAGAAAACTCATATTAACTCTTAATATTACATCAATATCATTCTCACTTTTAAAACTAGTTTATCCTCTTAATATATCTAAAATACTCATATTAACTCATGTCAAACCAAGTAAGTTAATAATTTTTCAAATAACCATTTTTTGAGGTGCTAGTACTCTTAGTATGAATAATATATAACCAAACATAAATCAAAGATATGAATAATAGTCCAGCACACACTCTGTTTGTATGCTAAAAATGAAATAAACTAAAAGAAACATGCATATCTTATATAAACAACTATTCGTATGTTAGAATGAAATCAACAATCTATTCGTATGCTATAATGGAATCTTCATGTTCGTATATTATAATGAAATCAACAAGTTGTTCGTATTCTTGATAACCTCACATGTTTCACAAACCTACAAGTTGTTTTTCATATCTTTATCCAATATTAACTCAAATATTAATCAAGAATATATAAAAAGCTTCCAACTTGTTTCCAGATCCAATTGTGAGAATGATGATACGAGAACTATACTAGAAGATGAAGAGGCAAGAGTTAATTATTGTGATTAGGTAAGAAGGGTAAATTAGTCAATTAGTTGTTAAATAAGAGATAAATAATATTTTCAGATTTTAAATTTAATATAATTATGATTTATTTGATTTTTAGATATATATAAGAATTTAAAATTTTGAAAAGGATATTGATATAATTACAAAAGTGAGAAGGATATTGATGTAATATTGAAGTTGAAGTCTATATAAATAGATTTAAGATTAGCATCTTTTAAAAGTTTAAGATTTGATTGTAAATTTTATTAACTAATCAAAATATAACGCTTATTTATACTCAAGTTTAAAAAAAAAAAAAAAAAAAAACTCATAAGGCCATGCGTACGTTTATTTTTTTCTCCAACAAATTTTTCTACCGAATTTATCAATAATTTAACCACATTAATTTAACTTTGACTTTTACTAGCTAATAGGAATGTTCACTTATGAAATTAAGCTCTGTTGATTGATCAAACAAGAAACGGATTGTTACCAAACTTTTTTTTTTCTTATATAACAAAATGATGTGTATCATTTTAATAAACGTTGAAAAGACGCAAAGGGTATATAATAAAAATATGTGTCACATTATGCATTAGATCATCCACCCAAAAGTTACTTCCATGCATGCTTTTGTGTATGCATCATTTTCCTTGACTTAATTATTTTGAATTTTATCACCCCTTTTGACACCTCTAAAGATTGCAATTGAGGTGACTTCATGGGTCGAGTCCAAATCAATGCGATTGGTTTTTCGGCCATTAAATGGTCATGGATACGTTTTCATAATCTAAATGAGTTTTACTAAGATTATTAATTTCAAAATATTTGTAAATATGAACGCCTTTGAGATAAATTAATTTATAAAAACTCACTTGCCATAATTACATGTGTTAAAGTAGGATGAAGATTTCGAATCGAATCCGGAATCGAACCGAACCGTCTTGACTGCATCGAAATGGTATCGATTCTTGAAATACCAGATGCAGTCGGACTACGAAATAAGGTGATAAAAAATCGGACTACTAATTCTATGCGGACCGGTACCAAATCGGGAAATTCCGAAAAAGCAGAAAACCGATTTCCGATGCCGATACCGGCACAGATATCCGAATCCCGTTCGATGCGGTGCACCGGTACCACTAATTTATGCTCGGGAAAAATCGGTCCACTAATTGATGCGGGATCGATGACGGACCGATGCACAGCTCATCCCTATGTTAAAGTTATGTATTTACTCTCTTTATTTCTAATAGCACTCCTGGCATAGTTAAAGAAGAAAAAAAGGTAAGTAATCCGTTTTTTAAGGTTGGCGATTTAGTGATTTCCGATAGTGATGATGATGAAGTCGTTGTGGACTACAATGAAACTTCTAGTTTTATGGCGTTTGACGGTTCTAAATGCGGTAGTGGAGTGGGCATGAAGAGATTATTGGAGCAGCGGAAGTAAGATACCTATGACCAAAACCTTTATAACGATGATGAGTTTGATGATTGTAATCTGATCGATGCTCAACTAAAGTTTGCTAATGCTTATGACATTAGTATCTATGGTCAGATTAGATAGGATGTCTTTATTTTGTTTTGCATAAGTATGACATGTCATTTTTTATGTTTGTTTAGGTCTTAAGCACTGTAGGCGCTTTTGGTTTGCGTTTTTGGGCTGAGGTGTGGGATTCACTAACATCCGTTGTACTTAATTGTTTTTTTAGTAATAATATTTTACCGGGGTAACCTTTTTAAAAAAAATTATGTATTTATGGATGTGATTAGTTCTAGCTAGTTTGAGAATATATTTAAACCAGTAAGTTTAATTCTAGCAATAAGCTACGGAGTATTATGTTAGCAAAACCCTCTTGAAAAAGTTTAGAACTTGTGGGATTGGGGAATCATGCTTTACTGTTGTCGTACCGCTTTGAAAGCCGCTTCGCAAAGTAACCAAACACGAAAGCGTGCTTGATAACCAACACGCTTATACCTTTTGCATTTGATACATTTGGCTTCCTCGCATATGAGCGTATGGAGTCTGCTCAAAAGAGTCCAACCAAGGTTATGCATGACAATGTTACGACCCCAAAGTCTCGAATGTAGTTTTAAAAGACTAAGCTATTATTCAAAGCGCTAATCTACAAGAACTTGTTCTTGCTCATTGTCGTTCAAGGTAATATTCTATAGTTAGATTATATCAAAATGAAAACTAATCGTGAAATCAATTACTAAAATAGCTCTAAGCCATTAACGTCATGTTTCTTTTCGACTTAATGAGTGAGCACAAACCTTTGTTTCCTCTTATTGAAAAGTTTCACAAACACTTTTCTTTTTTAATTAAGAGTTTAAACTGGATATATAAACCGCTTAATTTAAGAAACAATCGGTAATCTTAATACGGTAATACCAAGTAAAAACAAAAAAGATCATAGAATTTGTGGGGAAAATTAAAGGTCCATATTAGCATGTGTATTTAAGTGTTGTTTGGGTTACTTAAAACTTACTTCTAACCCCGTAGTACGCTGTACATTTGTACGTCAAGATGCTACCATCATGACATGTTGTTTGATGTTCAAAACTAATTTGTTCTACTAAACTACTTTTAAACTTGCTTTGAAGAGTTATAATCTATCATTGCCACTTGCCCAGTTGCATACCCATCTTGTAAGGTGGATGACCTAAGGAGTAAGGACCATCCATAAAAGGAAATGACTAATGCCCCCTCATACCTAAAATATAGATCGAATGTTCAAACGTCTATATGCTTGTCAGATAACACTTTGACCGATAGATCGGAAGTGTACACACATATATCTTGGGTGTGTTTAGTAGCAGAAAGATAGGAAGATTTAAACCCAGTGAAATGTGGCGTTGTAATTTTTAATCGCCACTATTACAACATTATCATATCGCCATCGCTACTACTGTTATTGCCAAAAACAACCCTTCTCTTTTTGAATGAGTAATGTCCAGATTGTGAAATAACTCCTACTTTACTTCAACAAACGTCTTACATATATTTTACAAAAATAAAACACTAAATGAAGAAGGTCAAATAATTGACATATAAGTGGGCACTTAATGGACATGTAGGGTTGACAAAAGATTATGAGGCATGCTTTTGTGGGACTTATCGGATGGTAGACTGAGTTTGGCATCAAGCCCTTCATATCACATAATGTGGGTGTTGCACGCAATGAATGAGAGATAGATCAAGTTGTATTTATATAAATTTTAAGACATATATATTCAATATCTACACAAACTCGTACACAAGTATCTTTGTCGATTGTTTCGATTCATGATTCATGAGCACCCGTTTTTGTTAGACGTTAAATATGGCCCAAGTTCGATTATAGGTTTGGGTTCATTAGGGTTTTCAGATTAACCACATCAATCCTAATGAACCCAAACCCATAATCAGTCGTGGGTCATATTTATCGTTTAATAGTATTGATGGCCGGGAATGTTAATTAGCTTATCGATGGTCGGGATTTTTATTTATTTTATTATTATTTTTTCAGCAATTATTTGTAATAATGTCGTATATAACTATACACTAGAGCTACTTAATATAAAACTAGAAGATACGTACGATATAAGAAAATGAAGATTGAAAACAATGTTTACATGTGGGATCTAAAGTTTGAAAAACAACAATTTGGGAATTATTATATATACAAAGTTGTTATTCATTACGTTTAGTCGTGTTTTAAATAGACACTTATATACTAAAATTATATTTTAAGTTTATTGAAAGAGAGTAAATTAAGATGCTGGTCTACCAAATGATTACTTTGATTGTGTGAAGTTAGAAACTAATCCATGGATCATGGCATGCAAACTAGCTTCTTTTGAGCTTATCACAAAAAGTTGGTGGGAGTTGTTGTTGTATGTATCCAGATATACCTAGTCAATCCTTAGATTCAACTTTACTTAAAATATCTTTTTATTGTTTTATAATTTTAACGTGTTTTAGCTATTTATGGACGTTATGTTTAGCCCAGAGCGGGGTGGAGTTTTTTTAAAGCGGTGAGTAATGGGCATTTTGAATTTTAGTAATGTTTAAGAGAAAAGAATGCGGTTTTAATTAATTTTAAGAAGACTAATTTTCCAATATTTTTTAAGTTACCGAACACACACACAACCATCACAGATAACTCACATTACTTTTAACAAATACAGCCTAAATTTGAATAATTGTTTTGCTACCTTTCAAAGCTATTAGAACCGTTGTTTCCTTTCATTTTTTCAAAGAAACATGATTTTAACAGAAAGATATACTAATATGAACATGATGTTTTGGATTTAAAGCAACAAACGATCATGATAAACTTTGAATCAACTTGAAGGCCATGATTCGTTAAACGATGTTATTATCAACCCCGTTATAATGACTTATAAATGAATTCTAATTTGATTCATGAGATAGTATGTGTGTATTGTCTCAAGTCGATATGAACAGACAATTATGCAACCACAAATAATGTCCAAATGCAATGAGTAACTTATTGTTATTATTCTGTTTCTAAGACATGCAAGTCATTACATCTCATAAAGTTATAAAACCCAAATCAGATACTACCAATATAATCATTATAAACTCGGTAAAAAATAATAGGGTTGGATCAGTTGAAAAAAGGTTTGATGGCCGGAGGTCCTCTAGAATAAGTCTCTCTACCTTCAGGTAGAGGTAAAATTGTTTACATCTCAGCTCCTCCATACATTTTGAAAGACTGGACTGAGTAAACGTTGATTTATGTTTTTCTTTTTCCTAGTAGCAAATGTAAGCACAACTTTCCTTTATATGGATGGGCTTGGGCCACGAAGTGATTCGAATATATGGACAGAGTGTGGGTTTACTTATTTGGGCTTTTACATCCTAAGCTGAACGACTAATTTGTGACCCCAAAAAAGAAACTCGAGTCGGAGCCTCGGAGGATTACAATTATTTTACATCGAGAAAATTACGAAAAAACTAAAACAAAGTGGTTTTACGTAATTTAAACCTATTTTTGAAGGTTTACAAAACTGGACTGTTTGTTCTCGTAAAAACTTGTGAAGGCACACTACTAGAAGATGAGACATAAAGCCTGGTTTAAATGGGGCGTAGATCCTGGAAGAATTAGACGATAAATATGGCCCAAGCCGATTATGGGTTTGAGTTAGGGTTTTATGTGCCTATGTGTACGCAGTACGCTATATATTATAGTTTGGCTAATAAAACAATACACGAACGGAGTTTACAATGTTCTTACAATTTTCACTGCTTTAAGGTACCTTGATGTGCAACACATATCATATTTCTATTAACGGATACTTTAACGGCCGTTCAAACGATGGACCATCGATTTGCAACATTTAGAGAATTTGGACAACCATAGTGTATATTTTTTAAACTAAGAGAACATATTGGTTTCTTTTACAAGTAATATAGTTGTTTAGGTAAAATCTGATTTTTACATGGTGATAACGTATTATGATGATAACAGTAACGTATAATAAACTTTGGTGTATAGTAAATTCAATTTACAAAAGTAATAAATTCTCAATGGCACTTTAAAAACTAAAGTATTTTTTTGTATGATAATAAGAGTTGTGCAAGAAACAGGGATTAAACTTTGAGCTGAAGATTGGTTGGAGTTCTTCCTTTTGGGAAGAAGCTCTCCAAAAATAGGCGTATGCCAATTTATACAACGCGCACACGGTATTCTTTAGTAAAAGGCGAAAGAATAGTTCGCTTTGTGCTCATTGCTTGGCTGCGTGCCTTTCACCTTATGCATCTTGTTCTTTATATACAACCTGCCTCACTCTCAACTTCTACTACTCAAGCGATGTGGGATAAACTCATAAACCCAACACCAACTTGTCCTTTGAGCAATAATAAAATCAGACTTCAACTACAGAGAAGAAGGTTGGTCACTTGGTTGTATGAGATTATGCATGCTAAATACGAATAGTGTTTCCATAGCTTCATTGTCTTTAATTCCAATAGATGTTTTTGCAGAAACAACTACGTTTAGCACGTCAGCATTCATCATGTGGCAAAAACAGTTCTCATCTGTAATAACTTCTGATTTAGTAACTTTAATTTCCATTATCAAGTCACCAATTATTAAAGAAGTGGATTGGTTGTACCACCTGGCGAACCATAGGTGATATGCTAAACAGATGTGTTCTGCTAAATCTAAATTCGGCGTTAAAGGCAAGGTAAGGGTATGGAGAATGCATGGATTTTATGCATTTATATTTTTTGTACACCAGAACCATCTTCTATTCTTTTTTGTTAGTTTGTTTGCATTGCAGCTTTAGGACAACTCGTTTATGACGGAGATTGAAGCCATCATGTCAATATTCAATAAATTCCATTCTTCATGGATTCCGAAGAAGTTGTCCTTGAGAAACAGTACAATTAGACTTCGTTAAGTCGAAAGAAGAAAACTCGGCTGTATGAAAGTATACATGCACAAAATATGAACCATTGTTATGACTTTTCTGGCTCTAACCCGAAAGGGGTTTTTGCAGAACGACTACTCTTCGCAAATGAACCACTGCTAAATCTCCTCTTGGGGTTAAAGCAAATGAAGCTATGTAGAACGCGTTTATTTTATACTCCTCCTTGATGGATTCAATCCGAAGGACGTAAAGTGGTCCAACGAAAATAAGGTATTTGAGTGACCTTAAAATGTACTTTTCCAAAAGATAGTTACCTTTAACACACGTATGCGTTATTATATGTGAGCTTCTGGTGATGCTTGAAACAAGAGGACTTAAAGTGTTTAACTTTGTAACTGATGATGCGATCGTGGAGGAGAGGATTACTCGCTGTTATTCTGCAAGCATTCGGAGATACCACTCAGAATTTGCTCCTCCTAAGGTTCATGGTCTAGATGATGTAAGTTTTTTCATTAGTATTTTTTGAGCTTATTGAAATTTCATTAACCTGTTTCTATCATATGCTGATAAGTTCTCCCCCGTGTTGGCATGCTGCATGCATTTGGACGTCACGGGTGAACCTTTGATGAACATGAAGATGACACGTCAGCTGTTCTGAAATTGGTTGGAGCCATTCTACAAAAAGACTGAACTGGTATGTTGCCTTCCCACTTCCCATTTTGTTTCAACACAGTACTGCAATGTTATTACATGCAAGTATTGCAATGTTGTGAACATGATGAAGCTACAACCAACCCATGTGTTTTGCTGATACTAGTGGCAATATTGCCATGTTTGGTAAACTTATCAAAACGGGTAAAAAAAACTGGGACGGGTCAGATAGGGTTCAGTTTGACCAGGCTACACTCTTTATGTACAGGTCTTTTGAATTTCATAAATAACTGATAGTTATAAATATGATGTAAAAAAGTATTAATGAAAACAATAATGATCTAATAATTAGTGAATATTGAGTGTTAAACACTTGAATACAGGTTGGTACATTTTAAGCCGCTTGACCCATTGTCAATAAAACATAACCTAACTTTGACCCGTTTTCACTATAATGACTTGAAGTTGCTCCCCTCTAGCACTCCATTTTTTGTATGTGTTTGGCATCTCATGTATGGATTTGGTCCTTTGCACAGTTCTGTGTTATGCTAAATGACTAAATCCAATTGGGATGTTCAGGTTATCGATTACTATAGGACAGAAGGTATAGTTACAAACCTCCATGCAGAAAAACTCCTTGAAGGAGGTAACAATCCCTACTTAACTGTAACAAGTTACAAAAATCGCAAAACCTCAAAGTAACACTACACATACAGTCCATACATTATCCCCCAAAATTAAACACATACATACATTAGCCTAAGTTTTGAAATCCATTAGAAGAGGAAGACGATACACCAATACACCATGGTGGAGGGATGAATTGAAGGAATGGTAGCGGCTTGATGTAGACAGGAAAAAATGGCAGTGTGTATTGAGAAAGTAAAACAACTTGAATAATCCCGCCCACAGGAATAGAGCGCGGTTGTCAATAACAAAACATGCCTTTATGAAAAACTGATTAAAAGAACCCGGTTTATTAATAAATAACAGGGCTTTATTAGTGAAAAAAAAAATAAAAAAATCTGGTGGTCTTCATAGAGCCCGTTTTTCTGTAAAATGGGGCCTCAATTTGGTGACTCTATTACACTTTCTGTAGTAGTGACAACACGAATCCACATGGAATGTATCGCGCATATATGTCACTAGTATTAATCATAGGAGAAAAGTGATCTAAAGAGTACGAGTTATCTAAATACAGTAACATGTTAAAACATGTTTATGGTCAACAATATGCATGGATCTTGCTGTACCATGGTAAACACGTCATTTGTTGTTTAGACTTCACCGACATCAAATTACACACCATGGCAAATGCAGCCTAACACAATGTCATATCTAACATAATGCTATTTCGCATTCTGTTTGTCTTCTAGCTCATCTGCCTTTTATTAGCACACATCTGGGTGGTACCGCTCAGGCATAGAGCTGCCTTCCTGTGCTTGCTGCTTAGTCAATGCATAAATCTTCACCTGCATACATTATACCAAAATATCAATGGGCTACATCAAATAAGTCATATTCAGTTACAAAAAAAACTACCTTATACTAAACAAAATGGTAGCAAAAGTTTATAGACTGACCTCATACGTTGACACCAGCTTTGACACCAGCTTCTTCAAGTGTTCAACCTCTTGGATCCTATTGTCATAATCTTTCTGGCTCATATTGAATAACTACACCACGCTTCAGTATTGTATTTTGTTCCTTCAAGGCCACGTTTTCCTTTTCCTGATGTATATAGTTTGTAACACACATCTTAGAAATAAGTAAATCCATGTTCAAAAGATACATACATTTAGTCATTTACACACATATACACATGGATAATAAACACTCTACACACATGCAAGAGGAACTCACCTTTCCTTCAAAGCCACGCTTTTCCGCATGAGAGCTTCAATTTGTTGCTGTTGTTCCTTCATGAGAGCTTCAGTTTGTTGTTGTTTTTCCTTCAAAGCCACGTTTTCCCGCATAAGAGCTTCATTTTGTTGCTGTAAACAGTTGGTAACAGGAATGTTGCCATGAGCTGATGAGTTTTCTGCATATTTTTCACTGTGGCTGCCAAACACAATTTTGCATAAGTAAAAAATAATTTGTATTAGTATGCCTAATTGCCTATGACGGGTTCGGGAGAATAACTACTAAAATTAAAATACAAAATTACAATGACAGAACTTTAACAAGTAGAAAAGTTTTATGTATTTGTATATTTTGACCGAGTGACAACCTCTTATAGAGCTGAAAATCATCAGATGAAAATTGAGGAAGATAAAATTTTGACCTTCAAATACTAATATGCCAGAAAATAGTATTTTACTTCCACCGCTACAGAAAACCGGTTCTCATACTTTAAACATCATAAACACGCCGAGATGCTGTTTGGCAACACTATATTCTTTTTATTTTTTATATATCTTAAAAAAAAAAAAAAAACCATTAATTATTGTGCAAACCGAAGCCGTGGTACAAAAAAACCGTAGACACTAGATAAAAGTGTAAACAGATCCTCAACATATCAAAAGAATGTTCATGATCTGTAGCTTAAATGATCCTTAACGTGTTTGTCTTCTCCTCTTGTGTTATAATATTCTAACATACTTACATATATTTGGTTCCGAGTGCTTAACAACGATACAAGACCACTGAAACACTATCTCTATATATGACATACCAAATACGTGAACAATTAACCATCGACCAAAACGCAAACACAAGTGCACGAAAAAAATCAACATGGTAAATTTTGAGTGCACATACCTGCTGCTGCATTTGATAAACCAGAATTCCCGTCCACATGTCCGAGACAAAGTTGGTTAAAACTCTTGATGACAGAATCGACATCATTGTCATTCTCTTGTAGCGCTTTCTCCAAAAGCTGAAAGCAAAACAGAAGATCGAAGATCCAACAATTGATGTAACACACACAAACACACATACATATATAAGCTAAGCTTGACAAAACAATACGCAATATAGGAGTTTGTATAAGTGTAAAGATGAACCTGCTTATGTATATTAGGAAAAACCTCCATTAGCCGATCTAGCTGAGACGACGTCAGCCTCAGCTTCTTAGTGATCACTAACGGAAGAGACTCCAATTGGTAATGGGGCTTCAACTTCTATGTGGCATGATCTTTGGCATCCAATTGGTCCTCTATCTAAGTTTATCAATAATAGAAATCTCTATGATGCTAGACTGAATAATGATTGTTCAGTGAGGGATATGATCAGTGATAATAGGTGGTCTTGGCCTAATGAATGGTATTCAAAGTTCCCTATTCTTCATCAAATTGCAGTGCCTGATATTAATGATAACCAACAAGATACTGTTAAATGGAGAAGCAAGAAAGGTATGGATATAGTTTTTTCTATCAAAGATGCTTGGAAAGATTGGAATGATGAGCTGCCTAAAGTTAATTGGTGGAAATCTGTATGGTTTTCCCAATGTAACCCAAGGAATGCTTTTATTCTATGGTTAGCTGTGAAGGGGAGATTACTAACTCAAGATAGAATTATGAAATGGAGTAAAGAGAAGCTTTTATGTCCTTTGTGCAGTAAGACTAATGATTCTCATAATCACCTCTTTTTCAACTGTGAGTTTTCTGTTATAATCTGGGAAGCCTTAAAAGTCAAGATCAATGCCGATAATTTTCCCAATGACTGGGAGCAGGTTGTGCAGGAAATGGGAAACATTAACTGTTCCAACTCTATATGGAATGTCCTTAGAAGAATTGGTATTGCTTCTGGTGTATATTATATTTGGAAGGAGAGGAATGAAAGAATATTTACTCAAGTGAAAAAGTCTAGTCTAACTGTCTTGCAGACTATCTGTGAGAATATTAGACTCCAGCTGATGAGTTTGAGTGTCAAACAGTCCCTTAACACTTCAAAAGTGGCAGAGTTATGGGATGTCCATTTTCACTATAAAGGGAAAGTAAAAGTGTAAGAGGTTTTGTATAGGTTCTGAATTTCTGAAGTATGGGTTAGTATGTCTGTTTAGTAGCAGTATGTCTTTTGTATAGTTAGTTTTAGAGAATGGGTATGTCTATTCTCTTTTCTCATTGATGTAAGTCACTTTATGTTTATTAATATAATTCACCTTTTGCACCAAAAAAAAAACGGAAGAGACTCCCATTCTTCTTCAAAATAACATCTCTTACCACACACCATTTCAGAGATATATATCGTGTTTTTAATCTATTCGAGTTTAGGGTTTTGGTTTTCACTGGGGTCAAAGTGGGTGTTTAAATTTCATATATTTATAGATTATGGGCCGCCAAACTCTCAACTAATTAATAAGTAACCGACCTCACGTAAAAGAAGTTTATAACTACAGCGATTGCTTGAGACGCAAGTACGCAACGATACATTTTAAAAAATCGACGAATCTTTTTACGATCCCACTAGTTAGTTTTTGGTTTAATTAGCATTTCTGTCGTATCGATCGATTTGCTTTATGCAACAAGGATGACGCTGATTCTAAGTGGACCAGATTAACTCTTTGTGCATCAATGAATTTGTGTTTTCTCTCAACATAGACACCATAAACACTACTAGAAAATGTGCCAATAGCAACGAAATTTTTGTAACAACCACTAATTCGTTGCTAAATTTACACATTAGCAACGAATATAGCAACGAAATTCAGCAAAAATGAAATCTTCGGTTAGCAACCATTTTTAGTTGCTAAATTTGTTGTTATCTTCTCAATATTTGGTGGGAACATTCCCTCTCATTTTTAGCAACGACTTTCTCTGAAATTTTCGTTGCAAAATAATTAGCAACGAAGTTTTATTTTTTACCAATCAATCATCAATTATCAGCAACGAAATTGCAAATATAGTAACGAATAATTTTTTGCAAAAATTTTTGAACATCTTTGTTGCTAAATCTACTAAATAGTGGAGGGAAAATTCCCACCTTTTTTTATGAACAAGTTAACCAATTTTATTTTATACTATTTTTTTCTAGTTACTACATTTATAAAGAAGTAAGCGAAGATAAATTTTAACCTTGTTATTAAACTTTATTAACTAGTGGCGGTTTACATACAATAATGTATACACATATAAATATAGCATGCAACCCATTACATGCATAAATATGTAATTTATTGTTTATCTATAGAAAATAAATAATGCACATTTGTTTGTATGTCTTAAAAGCGTGAATTCGACAGTCATGAGTGTTGACTCACTCAAAAAACGGAAGTTTTATGTGGCTTGACTCGCGACGCAAACAGGGTAAAATTTTAGCTTTCAGGTTCAAAATGAAAGTTGTAGATCTCTCTTTCCGGTTCCGTGACCTCTTGAATCATTAAAAGCGAAGTTTTTATTAAGAGCTAAGGTTATGACCAAAACAATGTAACTATGTCTGCAAATGGTGTGTTATAGTCAATTCTTTATTTGTTTTTCGTTTATTCACTTGATTATCCATCTTTTATCAAATTTTAATCATTGAGTCATCGTTTCTTGGTCATTTCTCTGCATGTAACCCTAGCGGAGCTATAATCATATTTATACAGCTACCCGCGTCACAAGTATTTGACTCACGTAAAAAACTGAATTTTTCTGTGATTTGACTTGTGACGCTAACGATATTACATTTAAGCTTTCAGCTCCAAAAGCAGATTTGTAGAGATCTCTCTCCCTTTTCCTGACCTCTTTATTCATTAAAAACGGAGTTCTTATGAAGGAGTTATGGACAAAACAATGTAACTTTGTCACTATATGATGTGTTATCATTTATTGTCCGTTTGTTATTTGTTTCTTCACTTTATTTTTTTCTCTATCCATCTTTTATCAACTTTTAATAACTTAATCACCGTTCCTTGGTCATGTCTTTACAATTAACCTCCGACAAAGCTACACTATATTTATGCATCTACCCGCATAGCAAGTGTTAGACTCGCATCAAAAACTGAATTTTTCGGTGACTTGATTTTTTACTTGATTTGCCACCAGAGGTGTCATTTTCGAGACAATTTGCTTGTCTAATTCTAAATAACACTATATAACGAGCAAATCATTTCTATGATATGTTAAATTGTATATTTGCTCAAATTGTATAACTTATTGTTTATTCACTGATTTTTTTTAAACGGCGGCATATTATTAAAAGAAAACTAGCAAGACGCTAGCAATTACAAAGGCGATTTCAGCCAATCAGTCCAGCTAATACAAGCATTGCCTCTAAAATTTAACCATGAAAAGGAAAAAAGACGGATATTATTAAAAATGTCTGTTTCACTCATAACTCGAGAATTAAAAGTGACGTTATTCCTAAAACGCCAAAGCATCAAACATGTAGTCGCAAAAATGACATAGGCACGGTCTCTCAAATCTTTAGAAGCATGCCACGACAGAAACCAGGAATCCCAATCCTCACAGCATCTCAATATCGGGAACCTTAACTTGCTCCAAGCTCGAACAAGCCTCCAAACATTAGAGGCTGTATCCAAACATCGCATTCGATTCCACTTGATGATTACATAACGGACACATAATCGATTCAATATCCAAACATAGAGATGATAGGTTAAGGCAATGAGGAAGCCTATCTAGAAACAAATGCCACATAAAAATGTTAACTTTGTTAGGAATAACCTTACACCATCTTGTGCATGGACTTAAAGCGACAACCTGGACTTAAAGCGATCAATCAAGACTTTCTAATTCACAATGCGAGCCATGTTCGAACCTATAGGCAATCCAAGATAAGAAAATGGAAGAGAACTAGCCATGCCCTGCCATTCGAGCAACTTTGGTTGAGGAGACCCCTACCGTACGTATCACTAAAAGTATAAACCTTACTATCGGTTCGGGTCATAATTATAAAGCACGTGCTTACAAAAAAAGGGTGTCATAAAAGACGACCCGAACCCGATCCGAACATGGCTTTTCGAGTCGGGTTAGTCGGGTCTAAAATTATATTCTGGTGAATCGGGTCAACCCGAATTGACTTGAGTTCTAAACAAAGTTGGGTTTGGGTATAATATATGTCTCTTACTCGGGTTCGGGTAAACCCGAGTGACCCGAGTTTCATTTTTTTGTTTCTAATTTATATGTAAACACCAAAATTGTATAATTTTTAAACGACCTAGACCCGAGCTGACCCGACCCGAAATGACCTGATCCCTAATTTACCCGACCCGAGTGACCTGAGTTTTAAGCAAGGTCGGGTTTAAGTATGTTTTTAGCTTGACCAACTCGACCGGTCAACCCGAATAAGATTAGATAAGTAGTGTAATGCGTATATACCACTAAAACTTAAAAACTTATTTCCCATAATACAAGTTTTGTTGCATGATGTACAATCGTTTTAAGACGTTTTGAGATATACGAAATACGCAAGTTTTAGTGGATATACGCAATCGCCTAAGTAAATGTACATTATATTCCTTTTACATTTTTTCACAATAACGAAAAAAAGAAATTGAAGAGTGGTAAACGAAAATTGAGAGCGGGAGAAAAAGAGAGTAAAGGGACCCAAAGAAAATAAACCCTAAGTCTTATCCCAATTAGATCTCACACACTGCCACTTTCTCTCTTTTCTTCTAACCCGAGGTATAATCCAATTTTTTTTCTACATCATATGTTTAATATAATCCTAGATCTATCTATTTTTTATATTTCTTGTTAATTTTATGCCCAATCTCTTAAAATTTGTAGCTCGACATGTATGTGGCTTGTTGTTTGTTGTATTAAGTGTTTGTTAAGCTTCATTTTTGTCTTTAAAACCTACTTGTATTATAAAGAAGTTTAGATTTGGGGTTTTTTTGCTTATGATATATGGCATGATTGTGGGTTGTATCTCATTGGCCTACTTTGTAGCAGGGCATTGTGTTTCTTTCTTCAATTGTGTTCATAGTCTCTTATTTCTTCACTTATTTCATGTCTTGGTATAGTTTTCTTGGATTTTTGGCTTTTTTTTGCTATGTATTGAATGTTCCCTGGTAATAAAAAGTTTTTCATTTTCGATTTTTTTTGTTATGTTCTTTTGGTTTTGGTTTAAAAAAAAAGCCAAATATGTTTTATCTTGCTTGAATAGGTGTATTAGTATAGCCCTTGATGTCGATATGTACTAATTAGCTTCTATGACCCCAATGGGCTTGTCTTTGGTTTCATTGAGGGTTCTATTAGTATGTTAGATTTGTTTGATGGTAATTTCAAGTAACTACTTATTAGTCTATCATTTTAATAACTGTGTATGCTCATTTGTTATGTTTTATTATGTATTAGTTTGTTAGTTGGAACTGAGTACATGTTTACTACTGCAAATTTTACTTGGGCTTTATAAGTTCATTTATGTTTTTCATGTATTACATGACAGATGGATGGAGGGGAATTTTTAGAGCAAGTAGAGGCAAAAGTCCTCTTTGAGTTAACGTATCACGAATATATCAACCTCACCTTTTACGTTTCATGGCTCCTCATTCCTCATCATCGACGCCACCTGGAATGATATCAATACGAGGATACAGTGGATCTGAAAGAGGTAGATTAGCATATGCATTTTCTATTTACATGTATGATCTTGGAAAGTCTCTTAATTTTGCTTGTCACTTGTTGGAATTCTTTAGCTTTTTACGATTTCAAATTTCATTAAACCTGATCTCCTACTCATTTTTTATGTATGCATGACAGATGGCTAAAATGAGTCGGTACGAAGTAATTAAAGGGAAGCCTACGAGTTGAGTTAGCATATTAAAGCTGTTGACGCCTTCTTCAACAATACCAGTAACACAACCTTCTACATTTTCTTCTAACTTTGTTGCACACCCCTCACAGATTGGTACGCCATCTATTTTTACTTTTTTGTTAGTTTAAAGTGTTTTCAGTTTATAATTATAATGTTTCAGAACAAGTTTTGTTGACAATTCAGTTTACATGTCTCAAAAGTTGTTGGCAATTCAGTTAACAATGTTTCAGAATATGTTCTTATTTGGTTGTGTATACGGGACTTTTCTTGTTGATATTCAATTTTAATGTTGTAGAACTTGAACTTGTTCTTATTTTTTGCGTTTGACCCATGATCTCTTTTGAACACTCAATTGTGTATTATGATTTTAATTTCTGGTTATTTTTGTAGGACAATGAATAAGGAAAAGACATCTTAACTTGAGTTGCTAGAAAGGTTTTGCAACAAAAAAAGACATGAAAGTAATTGACGTTATACAATATCAGAAAAGGTTGCGGATGTCCTAATTGCTAATGTCATCGATAGCGCTTCTGATCTTCACTTGGACCCCGAGGCATGAGTAAAAGCCATTAGTGTTTTGTGTAGGTGTACTAAACTTTTTGGGTAGCTATACTTTGTATAACTTTAGCCACCTTGATGTTTTATTGTTTTGTGTAAACGGTTAGTAGGCAAAATATTGCATTCGTTCGTTTATGGGAATGGTTTCTTTTGGTGTAATGAGCTACAGGTTTATATAAATGGGACAATATCAACATGAACCGCATGTTTCTGTCAAAAATTGATTTAGCAACGATCTACGGTCGTTGCGATTACATCCATTGAAACGAACGAATTATTGTTGCTAAAACTGAACTTAGTTGCTAATCAGCAACAACACTATCTCGTTGCTGATTGTTAAATTACAATGAATATGTTTTCGTTGCTATCTTCTAAATTAGCAACGACTTATCATGGAACTGAAAATAGCAACAACTTGGATCTTCGTTGCTACATAGCAACGACATGGGCAAATTAGCAACAATCTTCATGATAGCAACGGGTGATATAGCAACGACCCTAAGTTGTTGCTAATGTCGTTGGTAACGTCATTTTGCAACGAATTTGGGTCATTTAGCAACGAAATATGGCCGTTGCTATTGGCACTTTTTCTAGTAGTGAAATTAGTGAAGTTGCTATATAATATATTAAAGATAGCAATATGATTCACAAGGTGATGAAAGTTATTTTATTTTTATTTTTATTTATTTTAGAATGGTTAGTTGGTAGTGTTAAATTTTTGGGTATTAATCATGCAGCAAACACGTCACTCTATCAATCAAATGCTTTCAAGTTATGATCATTGCAGGACTATTACTGGGGGTTAATCATGGACAAAACATAAATGGTTTAAAGTTCCAAGAAGTTCATTTCACTTGAAGCTTTTCTTGTTTCTGTGATGAGTCTTTTATAGTCCGTTAGAGGGTCTTAGTGTATCTTTATCTCCTATTTAATAAATCCTTAATCTAGGTTAGATACACTTGTGTGTGCGGCATCATTTTCTCACACTCTTCTCTTCTCTTTGATCATTTCACGATCTTGTCTCTTCTTTGTATTTGTATGATTATTGTCTCATTGACATTAATCTAATCTTGTAACATTTTGGATATTATTGTTGATATAATCTAAGCCGACTATTGAGGCTTAGGTTTGAATAAAAGTTCTTCTCGCTTACTTGTTGTTGTTGATACTTTCGTGACATGGTATCGTAGCGTCGGGCTCATAATCATTATTGATTCTACATCCAAGGGTTTCTTTGTGAAACTTGGGGACATCTCTTCAAGAACAACTTGGTGGTGCAGTGGTTATTGCTATTGGCATAATCATGGTTATTTAATCTTGTGATTTATTCTTTCCACGTGCATATTGCTCGTAAGTCTAAGTCTAATCTCTTCTTCAAACAAACAAGACTTAAGTCTTTGTAGGTGCAAACGGGTAAACTAACATCTTGATCTCGCCACCTCTCGAGTGGTATGAATACCGCCTGGTTTACCCCACCATGTGCTTGGTGCTTGTTGTTTCTTAATTACAAAGTCTTATTTATTTCTTTATCTGTCTATCTGCTCTTGTTTTTATTTTTGTCTGTCTTATTGTTTGTATTATGGCTATTGGTGATGATAATATTGGTGGTGGTGGTTCTTCCACTGAGAAAAACTTATCCTTTGGTGATGCTTTGTATTTACACCCCAATAACACAAATGGTACTCCCATTATTACTATCAAACTCACTGGAACTGAAAATTACAAAATATGGAATATGGCCATGACCTTTGCCTTGAGGAACCATAATAAGTTAGGGTTTATTGATGATACTTGCATAAGAGATGATTCGAACCCTAGTCTTGCTAATCAATGGGATACACAACTCTCTCGTTGTGGTTACTTGGATTCTTAACTCTCTCACCTCGAACTATTTCTTTGGTGCTATATATGCTAAACCGCTTATGAAATGTGGAATGATCTTAAAGATACCTATGATAAGGTTGATGGTTCAACTATCTTTAATTTGCATAAAATATAAACTCTTTAGTCAAAGTGGGTCCTCTCTTGCGATTATTATAACAACCTTAACTCTTTATGGAAACAATTTGATTGTATGATTAGCTTGCCTCCTTGCACTTGTGAGGTGCAAAACATTTTGAAAACACAATCGCTAATCAAGTTAATGCAATTTCTTATGGGTCTTGATGACTCCTATGTTCCCATCGAAGCAATATTTTAACCGAGATCCTTTACCTAATGTCAAACTGCTTTCTCTGTTGTCTCGGAGAGGAATCTCACGAAATGTTTCATCCGGGAATAGCTCGCTAAACCCAATGCTACGACTTTTTGCCGCAAAAACTTCGATGGTGGAAAATTTTTGATAACAAAAAGGATTTAACAACAACAATTTTAAAAGTTCGGTTTTAATGTCGGTAATGACTCTAACAACAGAGGACCAAACATGAATCTCAAATGTACTAACTGCAAAAACACGGTCACATGTTGATAGATGTTATGATCTCGGTTGGTTATCCTGCTGGATATGTCAAAAGGAATTTTAATTCTAAACCCTTCAAGAAGAATAATGTTTCTGCGATACTAATCGTACCATCGATAATAGTGCTAGCAACCCTAGCAACTCTCCGCTCTTTGTCTAATGAATGACTCTCCGGACTTATGAGTCTTCTTAATGACAACAATGTGTCTTTTGCTAATGCCAACATGGCGGTAAAATTTTTCGGAACCTTCTTTAATGGCGGTGTTAAGTTTAACATAAACTTCAACAAATTTTTCAACAACAACACAAAAATTTATCCGGAAACATCGGTCTTGGTTGGATTGTTGACTCGTGCAAATCAACACATGATCAGATCGCCAAATTTTTAATTAATGTTGTTGACATTTCAAATCTTGGTCTAACTGTTGACATCCCAATGGTACTCGAGCCCTAATCACTAAAATTGGTGACTTAAAAGTCAATAAAGACCTAACTCTTTTGATGTTCGGTTGTTCCCGAGTACAATGTTAGTCTCATTGTCTGCTCATAAGATTGCTAGAGACAATAAGATGTTTGTTGGGTTTAATGAATCTAATTGCTATATCTGATTTACATCAAAAAGGATTGTGGGATTGGTAAACAATGCAATGGGTTATATATGTTTGATATTGATTCTACATGTAAGATTACTTCTAATAACCGCATTTGTTTGTCATGTTTCTAGAAATCTCGGCATCAAAGACTTGGTCATCCTCCGACCAAGTCCTTCATATCCTTAAATCCACCCTTAAACTTGATAGCTCATCCGAATTTGACCATCTTTGCGATACTTGCAACAAGGCTAAACAAACAGGGGAACCATTCCTCTAAGTGAACATAAGTCAACTAAAATTGGTCAACTTGTTCATCTAGATGTATGGGGACCATATAAAGTCACTAGTAGAGATGGTTACAAATATTTTTTAACTATTGTTGATGACTAATCTAGGGCAGTGTGGATTTATATGCTTAAGGGAAAGGATGATGTTTATGTTTCCATTGTTAATTTTACTCATATGCTATCAAATCAATTTGAACACAATGTTAAGACTTTCAGAAGTGATAATGGGACAGAATTTGTTAATAATAAACTTTAACACTTCTTTCATGAAAAAGGAATTCTACATCAAACCTCTTGTGTTTATTCACCACAACAAAATGGTATTGCAGAAAGGAAACATAGGCATCTCCTTAATGTAGCTAGATCCCTTATGTTTCAAGGGGAATTACCTTTATACCTTTGGCCTGAATGTGTTCTAACTGCTGCCTATGTCATAAACAAAGTTACCTCTTCGCTTATGTCCTGCAAGTCCCTTTCTCCTTGTGTATGGGCATGACCCTTCACTCTATCTCCTTAGAGTCTTTGGTGCTTATGCTATGCCACCATTCTCAACATCTCGATAAATTTGGTAGTAGGTCCGAGAAAAGTGTCTTTATTGGTTATTCAAATGAGAAAAAGGTTATAAACTTTGAGCTTAGAAACAAAAACATCTTTTATTCCGGAGATGTCAAATTTTATGAAACTGCTTTCCTTCAAAATGAAAAATACTCTGTCAAAACCTTTTGTTGAAGCGTATCGCCTAAAAATTTAAATCATAAAATTTTTTTTAACTCACAAACAAGTCCCAATGATGAAGGGAGAGTGACATCCTATGATGATGACACAGTGTTGAGTCATCCTTCTAGGGATGATGAACCTGTTGCAACATCTATAGATGACAATACACACCTTGAGGGCACCATATCACATGAATCACATTCTGCTGATATTACACGCACGGGGTTCAAACTATAAGTACAACTAATAATTATATATTAACTAAATTTGTTTGATGCGTGCTTATAAGTCATCATTTTGATACTTATAATCCCGTGCATTTATAAATTTTTTTTTATTACAATTAATTTAATTTATCATTATCCGCGTTCTAATTTTCAACTACATTTGCTCGGGTTTTAAAATATGATCAAATTTGTCAAATAATTTTATTGTTTGAGTAGTTTAACTTGATATTTTAACATAAGTCAAATTCCGTGAATATAAATGTTTATATATGTGAATAAAAGGTGTTTTAATAATAAAATTAATTTAATAATAATAATAATAATAATAATAATAATAATAATAATAATAATAATAATAATAATAATAATAATAATAATAAATAGTAATAGCACCAGCAGCAGTTTATAAAAAAAAGTTGAAAGGAAATGTGATTTTTCTAAAATATATGAATTTTTAAAAATTATAAAAGTTGAGGATTCTACAGTTAACTCAATAAAATTAGATTTAAGATGAGCCTCTTTTTAAAAGTTTAAGATGTTGTAAATTCTATTAACTAATCAAAATATAACGTTTAGTCACACTTAAGTCTGAAATAAAAATAAAAATAAAAAGCTCATAAGGTCATGCATATTTTCATATTTTTTCTCAAGCAAATTTATGTTACCGAATTTATCAATAATTTAACCACACTAATTCAACTTTGAGTTTTATATCTAATAGGATGTGTTATTAAAACTCCCTCTATGGTCAACCATACAACCCGCGATGCAGACAGTATAACACTGCGATGCACATCGTATAACCCTTCAATGCATCCAATGATTGGAAACCCTCCCTATAAGAGGGTCCGAATACCATGCCCCCTAATATAGGAATGTTCACTTATGAAATTAAGCTCCGTTATTGATCAACCAAGAAACGGATTGTTACAAAACTTTTTTTCTTAACAAAATGATGTGTATCTCCTTAATATTTAAACGTTGAAAACACGCAAAGGGTGGATAATAAAAATATGTGTCACATTATGCATTAGATCATCCACCCAAGTTACTTCCATGCATGCTTTTGTGTATGCATCATTTTCCTTGACTTATTTTATTTTGAATTTTATCACCCCTTTTGACACCTCTAGAGATTGCAATTGGGGTGACTTCCAATGGGTCGAGTCCAAATCAATGCGATTGCTTTTTTGGCCATTAAATGGTCTTGGATACGTTTTCATAATCTAAATGAGTTTTACTAGCTATAGCAACAAAGACTAGTTAAGATTATTAATTTCAAAATATTTTCAAATAAGAACGCCTTTGATATAAGCAAAAGTTTTATACGAGACAATATTTATCTAAAGAACAATTCATGTAATTTTAGCCATTCTTTTTTTTTCATCAAATAAATAAACTTATTTTCACTCATTCATTTTTTTAATTAAAATATCTCGCATACCGTTAATCGGTACGTGAAATTAATTATACCATCGCTACGAGAATTAATTTATAATTCCATAGATATGAACTTTTTTATATTTTTGACGAATTTTGTTTTCAAAATTTTCGCCTAAAAAATCACATGTGATTTATTACTTTAAAAATCATATGTGACTTATGAAAAATAACAAATCATAAGTAATTTTACAAATCAGAAAAATAACATCACAAGTGAATTTTATGAACGAAAATTTTACAAATTAGAAAAATAACAAATCACAAGTGATTTTTATAAATAACGTGTGATTTTTTTTGGGCGAATTTTAAAAAAACAAAAGTTTGTCATATGTATATAGAAGTGCATATGTATAGAAAGATAATTTAATTCGCGTCGCGATTGTGTATTTTTTTTATCTTGAAAATTTACCGTGATAGTGTATTTTTTGTAGCTTAAAGGTTTACCGTTTGTAAAATATGTTGTTTTAAGAAAAAGATGGAAAATGAAAGAAAGCTAAAGGCCACGAGGGGTTGGTTTGGTTTTTAGATAATTGATGATTATTACGGATCTCGCCTCATAATATAAAATAATTTATAAAAACTCACTCGCCATAATTACATATGTTAAAATTATGTATTTATGGATGTGATTAGTTCTAGCTAGTTTGAGAATATATTTAAACAAGTAAGTTTAATTCTAGCAATAAGCTGTTATATTAGCAAAACCCTATTGAAAAAGTTAGAAACTTGTGCATTATTAATTATACTAAAATAGCTCCAAGCCATTAAGGTCATGTTTTCTATATTTAATAAGTGAGCACAAACCTTTATTTCCTTTTATTGAAAAGGTTTACAAAAACTTCTTTTTTAATTAAGAGTCTAAACTATGTATCTTCAAACCACTTAATTTAAGAAACAACCAATAATCTTAATACCAAGTAAAAACAAAAAAAGCTAAGAATTTGTGGGAAAAAATTAAAGGTCCATATTAGCATGTGTATTTAAGTGTTGTTTGGGTTACTTAAAACTTACTTCTAATCCGTAGTACACTGTACATTTGTACGTCAAGATGCTACCATCATGACATGTTGTTTGATGTTCAAAACTAATTTGTTCTACTAAACTACTTTTAAACTTGCTTTGAAGAGTTATCTAATATCATTGCCACTTGCCTAGTTGCATACCCATCTTGTAAGGTGGATGACCTAAGGAGTAAGGACCATCCATAAAAAGAAATGACTAATGCCCCCTTATACGCAAAATGGTGAGGCTGAGCCAGAGTGGGCTCAGCAGTCAGCCTATCTTTTTGTGCACACGCATAAAGGCATCGAATGTTCAAACGTCTATGCTTGTCGGATAACACTTTGACTGATAGATCGAAAATGTACACACATATATATTTGGGTGTGTTTAGCCCACAACGTTTAGGACTATTTAGAACCGGTGAGCTGTGAGCGTTGTAATGCTCGTTTGGCAATCGCAAAGTAGTTTTATCTATTTTTCGAATGCTCTTTTCTAACGCCCTTAAAGTAGCAATTTAGAAGCATTGACTATTTAAGTGTTGTTTTACATTCTAATTACAACTATATCTACGTGACCAAACATTTTTATAGATGATACAACCATCGCTTCACTACTATAGTTTATTGCAACTCTCTCACTCCTACTGTTATTTTAGCCAAATACAACCCTTGTCTTTTTGAATGAGTAACGTCCAGATTGTGAAATAAATCCTAGTTTACTTCAACAAACATCTTACGTATATTTTACAAAAATAAAACATTAAATGCAGAAGGTCAAATAATTGACATATAAGTGGGCACTTAATGGACATGTAGGGTTGACAAAAGATTATGAGGCATGCTTTTGTGGGACTTATCGGATGGTAGACTGAGTTTGGCATCAAGCCCTTCATATCACATAATGTGGGTATTGCACGCAATGAATGAGAGATAGATCAGGTTGTATTTATATAAATTTTAAGACATATATGTTCAATATCTACACAAACTCGCACACAAGTATCTTTGTCGATTGTTTCGATTCATGATTCATGAATACAAGCTAGTGATCACGCGCAACACCCGTTTTTATTAGACGATAAATATGGCCCAAGTTCGATTATTGGTTTGGGTTCATTAGGGTTTTCAGATTAATTACATCTGAAAATCTTAATGAACACAAAACATAATCATTCTTGGCCATATTTATCGTCTAATAGTATTGATGGCCGGGAATGTTAGCTTGTCGATGGTCGGGATTTTTATTTATTTTATTTTATTTTCAGCAATTATTTGTAATAATGTCGAATATAACTATACACTAGAACTACTTGATATAAAACTAGAAGATACGTACGATATAAGAAAATGAAGATTGAAAACAATGTTTACATGTGGGATCTAAAGTTTGAAAAACAACAATTTGAGAATTATTATATATACAAAGTTGTTGTTATTCATTACGTTTAGTCGTGTTTTAAATAGACACTTATACACTAAAATTACATTTTAAATTAATTGAAAGAGAGGAAGATGCTGGTCTACCAAATGATTACTTTGATTGTGTGAAGTTAGAACTAATCCATGGATCATGGCATGCAAACTAGCTTCTTTTGAGCTTATCACAAAAAGTTGGTGGGAGTTGGTGTTGTATGTATCCAGATATACCTAGTCAATCCTTAGATTCAACTTTACTTAAAATATCTTTTTATTGTTCTATAATTTTAACGTGTTTTAGCTATTTATGGACGTTATGTTTAGCCCAGAGGGGTGTAGAGTTTTTTTAAAGCAATGAGCAATAAGCATTTTGAATTTATTAGTCGTTTGACAAAAGAGTGGTGAATTTCGGCTAATTTTTAGAAAGGCTAATAATCAAATGTTTTTTTAAGAAGCGGTAAGCTCACATTTCACCGCTCATAACTACTACTACCATCGCTTCTTCATCGCTACTTTTAACAAACACACCTTCAATTTGAATAATTGTTTTGCTACCTTTCAAAGCTATTAGAACCGTTGTTTCCTTTCATTTTTTCAAAGAAACATGATTTAACAGAAAGATATACTAATATGAACATGATGTTTTGGATTTAAAGCAACAAACGATCATGATAAACTTTGAATCAACTTGAAGGCCATGATTCATTAATCGATGTTATTATCAACCACGTTATAATGACTTATAAACGAACTCTAATTTGATTCATGAGATAGTGTGTGTATTGTCTCAACTCTCAAGTATATGAGCAGACAATTATGCAACCACGAATAATGTCCAAATGCAATGAGTAACGTATTGTTATTATTCTGTTTCTAGGACATGCAAGTCATTACATCTTATAAATTTATAATACCCAAATCAGATACTTGTCTGGTAACAATATAATCATTATAAACAAGTAATAGTAGGGTGGATCATTTGGAAAAGGGTTCGAGGCCGGAGGTCCTCTGGAAGCAGTCTCTCTACTTTCGGATAAGGGTAAGACTGTTTACATCTCCTCTCTTTCATACCTCGTGAAAGACTGGATTGAGTAAACGTTGATTTATGTTTTTCTTTTTCCTAGTAGCAAATGTAAGCACAACTTTCCTTTATATGGATGGGCTTGGGCCACGAAGTGATTCGAATATATGGACAGAGTGTGGGTTTACTTATTTGGGCTTTTACATCCTAAAGTAAACGACTAATTTGTGACCACGCAAAAAAGAAACTTGAGTCGGAGGATTACAATTATTTTACATCGAGAAAATTACCAAAAAAAAGCAAAGTGGTTTTACGTAATGTAAACCTATTTCTGAAGATTTACAAATTTGGACTGTTTGTTCTCGTAAAAACTTGTGAGGACACACTACTAGAAAATGAGACATAAAGCCCGGTTAAAATGAAGCGTAGGTCCTGGAAGAATTAGACGATAAATATGGCCCAAGCTGATTATGGGTTTGAGTTAGCGTTTTATGTGCCTATGTGTATGCAGTACGCTATATAATATAGTTTGGCTAATATTACACGTACCATAGTGTATATTTTTTAAACTAAGAGAACATATTGGTTTCTTTTACAAGTATATAGTTGGTTTGATAAAATCTGTTTTTTACATGGTGATAACGTATTGTGATGATAACAGTAATCAGTAATGTATAATAAACCATGGTGTATACCAAATTCAGTTTACAATAGTAGGATATATACTTGATAGCACGTACTCTAGCTATAAATTTCAGTTTTTTGTATAATATTAAATTGTGCAAGTGACAGGGATTAAATTTTGAACTAAAGATTCCAAAAATAAGCGTATGCCAATTTATACAACGAGCACACGGTATTCTTTAGTAAAAGGCGAAAGAATAGTTATCTTTGTGCTCATTGCTTGGCTGCGTGCCTTTAACCTTATGCAGCTTGTCTTTTTATATACAACCTGCCTCAATCTCAACTTCTACTACTCAAGCGATGTGGGATAAACCCAACACCAACTTGTCCTTTGAGCAATAATACAATAACTACAGAGAAGAAGGTTGGTCACTTGGTGTATGAGATTATGCATGCTAAATGAATACGGTTTCCATATCTTCATTGGCTTTAATTCCAATAGATGTTTTTGCAGAAACAACTACGTTTAGCACGTCAGCATTCATCATGTGGCAAAAACAGTTCTCATCTGTAATAACTTCTGATTTAGTAACTTTAATTTCCATTATCAAGTCACCAATTATTAAAGAAGTGGATTGGTTGTACCACCTGGCGAACCATAGGTGATATGCTAAACAGATGTGTTCTGCTAAATCTAAATTCGGCGTTAAAGGCAAGGTAAGGGTATGGAGAATGCATGGATTTTATGCATTTATATTTTTTGTACACCAGAACCATCTTCTATTCTTTTTTGTTAGTTTGTTTGCATTGCAGCTTTAGGACAACTCGTTTATGACGGAGATTGAAGCCATCATGTCAATATTCAATAAATTCCATTCTTCATGGATTCCGAAGAAGTTGTCCTTGATGGATTTTATACTCCTCCTTGATGGATTCAATCCGAAGGACGTAAAGTGGTCCAACGAAAATAAGGTATTTGAGTGACCTTAAAATGTACTTTTCCAAAAGATAGTTACCTTTAACACACGTATGCGTTATTATATGTGAGCTTCTGGTGATGCTTGAAACAAGAGGACTGAAAGTGTTTAACTTTGTAACTGATGATGCGATCGTGGAGGAGATGATTACTCGCTGTTATTCTGCAAGCATTCGGAGATACCACTCAGAATTTGCTCCTCCTAAGGTTCATGGCCTAGATGATGTAAGTTTTTTCATTAGTATTTTTTGAGCTTATTGAAATTTCATTAACCTGTTTCTATCATATGCTGATAAGTTCTCCCCCGTGTTGGCATGCTGCATGCATTTGGACGTCACGGGTGAACCTTTGATAAACATGAAGATGACACGTCAGCTGTACTGAAATTGGTTGGAGCCATTCTACAAAAAGACTGAACTGGTATGTTGCCTTCCCACTTCCCATTTTGTTTCAACACAGTACTGCAATGTTATTACATGCAAGTATTGCAATGTTGTGAACATGATGAAGCTACAACCAACCCATGTGTTTTGCTGATACTAGTGGCAATATTGCCATGTTTGGTAAACTTATTAAAACGGGTAAAAAAAATTGGGACGGGTCAGATAGGGTTCAGTTTGACCAGGCTACACTCTTTATGTACAGGTCTTTTGAATTTCATAAATAACTGATAGTTATAAATATGATGTAAAAAAGTATTAATGAAAACAATAATGATCTAATAATTAGTGAATATTGAGTGTTAAACACTTGAATACACGTTGGTACATTTTAAGCCGCTTGACCCATTGTCAATAAAACATAACCTAACTTTGACCCGTTTTCACTATAATGACTTGAAGTTGCTCCCCTCTAGCACTCCATTTTTTGTATGTGTTTGGCATCTCATGTATGGATTTGGTCCTTTGCACAGTTCTGTGTTATGCTAAATGACTAAATCCAATTGGGATGTTCAGGTTATCGATTACTATAGGACAGAAGGTATAGTTACAAACCTCCATGCAGAAAAACTCCTTGAAGGAGATAACAATCCCTACTTAACTGTAACAAGTTACAAAAATTGCAAAACCTCAAAGTAACACTACACATACAGTCCATACATTATCCCCCAAAATTAAACACATACATACATTAGCCTAAGTTTTGAAATCCATTAGAAGAGGAAGACGATACACCAATACACTGGTGGAGGGATGAATTGAAGGAATGGTAGCGGCTTGCTGTAGACAGGAAAAAATGGCAGTGTGTATTGAGAAAGTAAAACAACTTGAATAATCCCGCCCACAGGAATAGAGCGCGGTTGTCAATAACAAAACATGCCTTTATGAAAAACTGATTAAAAGAACCCGGTTTATTAATAAATAACGGGGCTTTATTAGTGAAAAAAATAATAATAAATAAAAAAAAAAATCTGGTGGTCTTCATAGAGCCCGTTTTTCTGTAAAATGGGGCCTCAATTTGGTGACTCTATTACACTTTCTGTAGTAGTGACAACACGAATCCACATGGAATGTATCGCGCATATATGTCACTAGTATTAATCATAGGAGAAAAGTGATCTAAAGAGTACGAGTTATCTAAATACAGTAACATGTTAAAACATGTTTATGGTCAACAATATGCATGGATCTTGCTGTACCATGGTAAACACGTCATTTGTTGTTTAGACTTCACCGACATCAAATTACACACCATGGCAAATGAAGCCTAACACAATGTCATATCTAACATAATGCTATTTCGCATTCTGTTTGTCTTCTAGCTCATCTGCCTTTTATTAGCACACATCTGGGTGGTACCGCTCAGGCATAGAGCTGCCTTCCTGTGCTTGCTGCTTAGTCAATGCATAAATCTTCACCTGCATACATTATACCAAAATATCAATTATTTGCGCATACTTTTTTTACTTTTGAAACCATCAAGTATTGAAGTTAGACATTCTGGTGAAGACCTTATGTCCACTAACCCAAATCAGAAGAATTGTTCTGTCTACTACACATTTTGGAGGAAAAAAAAAGTTGTGGAACTTTCCCTTTTAAATACCCGTAAAAATGCAACAACAAATAAGTCATATTCAGTTACAAAAAAAACTACCTTATACTAAACAAAATGGTAGCAAAAGTTAATAGACTGACCTCATACGTTGACACCAGCTTTGACACCAGCTTCTTCAAGTGTTCAACCTCTTGGATCCTATTGTCATAATCTTTCTGGCGTTCATATTGAATAACTACACCACGTTTCAGTATTGTATTTTGTTCCTTCAAGGCCACATTTTCCTTTTCCTGATGTATATAGTTTGTAACACACATCTTAGAAATAAGTAAATCCATGTTCAAAAGATACATACATTTAGTCATTTACACACATATACACATGGATAATAAACACTCTACACACATGCAAGAGGAACTCACCTTTTCCTTCAAAGCCACGTTTTCCGCATGAGAGCTTCAATTTGTTGCTGTTGTTCCTTCATGAGAGCTTCAGTTTGTTGTTGTTTTCCTTCAAAGCCACGTTTTCCGCATAAGAGCTTCATTTGTTGCTGTAAACAGTTGGTAACAGGAATGTTGCCATGAGCTGATGAGTTTTCTGCATATTTTTCACTCGTGGCTGCCAAACACAATTTTGCATAAGTAAAAAAATAATTTGTATTAGTATGCCTAATTGCCTATGACAGGTTCAGGAAAATAACTACCAAAATTTAAAATACAAAATAACAATTACAGAACTTTAGCAAGTAGTAGAAAAGGTTTTATGCAATTGTTCTTTTGACCGAGTGTCAACCTCTTATAGAGCTGAAAATCATCAGATGAAAATTGAGGAAGATAAAATTTTGACCTTCAAATACTAATATGCCAGAAAATACGGAGTAGTATTTTACTTCCACCGTCTAGAGAAAACCAGTTCTCATACTTTAAACATCATAAACACGTAGATCCTGTTTAGCAACACTATATTCTTTTTATTTTTTTATCTACCTTAAAAAAAAGAAAGAGTGGTTTAGTACCATGAATTATTGTGTAAAACCAAAGCCTTGGTACAAAAAAACCGTAGACACTAGATAGAAGTGTAAACAGATCCTCAACATATCAAAAGAATGTTCATGATCTGTAGCTTAAATGATCCTTAACGTGTTTGTATTCTCCTCTTGTGTTATAATATTCTAACATACTTACATATATTTGGTTCCGAGTGCTTAACAACGATACAAGACCACTGAAACACTATCTCTATGACATACCAAATACGTGAACAATTAACCATCGACCAAAATGCAAACACAAGTGCACGAAAAAAATCAACATGGTAAAATATATCATAAATGGAACCAAAGTAATTTTGAGTGCACATACCTGCTGCTGCATTTGATAAACCAGAATCCCCGTCCACATGTCCGAGACAAAGTTGGTTAAAACTCTTGATGACAGAATCGACATCATTGCCATTCTCTTGTAGCGCTTTCTCTAAACGCTGAAAGCAAAACAGAAGATCGATTATCTCTTTTAGTTCATAAATGTCAGATAAAATTTAAACTGCATATATATGAAGATCCAACAATTGATGTAACACACACATACATTAGCTAAGCTTGACAAAACAATACGCAATATAGGAGTACATGTAAAGATGAACCTGCTTATGTATATTAGGAAAAACCTCCATTAGCCGATCTAGCTGAGACGACGTCAGCCTCAGCTTCTTAGTGATCACTAACGGAAGAGACTCCCATTCTTCTTCAAAATAACATCTCTTACCACACACCATTTCAGCAGACATATATCGTGTTTTTAATCTATTCGAGTTTAGGGTTTTTGGTTTTCTGATGGGGTCAGGTGGGTGTTTAAATTTTGTATATTTATAGATTATGGGCCGCCAAACTCTCAACTAATTAATAAGTAACCGACCTCACGTAAAAAAAGTTTATAAATACAGTGATTGCTTGAGACGCAAGTACGCAACAATACATTTAAAAAAAATCGACGAATCTTTTTACGATTCCACTAGTTATTTTTTAGTTTAATTAGTATTTCTGTCGTATCGATCGATTTGCTTTATACAACATGGATGACGCTGATTCTAAGTGGACCAGATTAAACTCTTTGCGCATCAATGAATTTGTGTTTTCTCTCAACTTTGACAACATTAATTTAGTGAAGTTGCTACAATATATCAAAGATAGCAATATGATTCACAAGGTGATGAAAGTCATTTTATTTTTATTTTTATTTATTTTAGTAGTTAGTAATTCGAGTCGTGCAATGATATCCTCGAACCTTAGTCTTAGGGGAATAAACCCCACTCTTTTTCCCCGCTTCGCCTACAAGGAAAACCCTATTGCCAAGCCTCGAACCCGTGACCTCCAAGAGAAACAACCTCCCCAAAATTACCCCAATGGCCACTTGATCGAGATCAAGTGGTTAAAAGTCATTACCTATCTTGCAAAGTTGCTCATGGTCTCCGTTTTTGTCTATCACGTATCGATAAAAGTTATTAGCTTACAAGCGTATTATCGTGGTTTTTTTTTTTTTTTTTCTTTGAAGGATGGTAATAAAGATCGGTTGCCTCTGAGTGATGTTGATCCAAACAATCCATCAAATTATGTGGGTAATTTGGGTTTTGTTAAGGATATGATAAAAATCCTTAATGATATCTTTTCTGAAAACTCAATATTTTGAACTAATTAAACTTTCCATTTGCCATTTTCTTTGGATGCTACATATTTTTATATTGTGGTTATCTTTTATATGAGGTTAATGTAAGGTATTATTGTTTTGTATCTCATTCAATAAACAGGAACAATACAAATAGTGTGTAAACTTTAGAGATACTTGGGCTTTAGCCCATACAAAATACATTTGGGCCTACACTAAATATACAACTAAAACTCTCCCGCAGTGTGTGGTAGGGCACCGAACACTCATACTGGAATGAAACTTCTCAAACAAAGCGGAAGGCAAGCCTTTAGTAAAAATGTATGCATACTGATAACGAAAAGGAACATGAAGAACGTGAGCATGACCATCAGCAACCAAATCCCGAACAAAATGTATGTCAATCCCCATATGCTTTGTACGTTGATGTTGAACCGGATTATAAGACAAATAGACAGCACTGACTTTGTCACAATAAACAAGCGTAGCAGAAGACAATGAAGTATGCAACTTACGTAGTAAATTCCTTAACCAACATGTCTCGGCAACAACATTAGCAACGCCCCAATACTCAGAGAACGAGAAAGCGTCGGTTGACGCTTAGAGGACCACGAGAGCAAGTTGTTGTCAAGAAAAACATAATAGCCAGAAGTGAATCTCCGAGTAGTAAGACAACCAACCCAATCCGGATCCGAGTAAGCAACCAAGGAAGTAGTAGAAGATTATAACAACTGTAAAATGTATTCTAAGTACCCCGAACATACCTCAAAATCCGCTTAAGAGCCGAAAAATGAGGCTCTCTAGGATCATGCATATAGAGACAAGACTAATCAAGATTGTTGCAATGGATTCAATCTTACAAAAATATGCATTAATACTCAAATCTCCAAGTTTCAAGGAACGTAGTTCCGCCTTCAAAGCAATAGAGCGGGTTCGTTTATTGTTATGAAAAATATCAACAAGTATGTCCATGCTTCCTTAGGCGATTGAGGATTATCAACAACAAGGCATTGTTGAGGAGTTTTGGACAATGTGATGAAGATCCAAGAAAGAATGATTGTATCAATCTTTAACCATTCTGCATCGGGAGGTGGTTCAGTGCTCGAGGATGCGTCATCTTTATCTTTGCCTAAGAGATGATCCAAAGGAGAATAGCCCTTACAAAGATTATGGAAGAAGTAAACCCAAGATGAATAGTTCATTTCTTCTACATCCAACTTGACGGGAATGAGGTTGTTGAGATTGGTTATCTTCATGAGATTGGTTATCGAGCCAAGCCCGAGCCTGCCAGAGCTCGAGCTCGGCTCGTTTATATATAAAAAGCTCGAGCTCAAGCTCGAGCTCGTTTTGAGCCTTACATTTTTGAGCTCGAGCTCGGCTCGTGAAATTTTTCACAAGCTCGAGCTCGACTCGTTAACACAAAGCTCGGCTCATTAACATAAAGCTCGAGCTCGTTAACACGTTTATACGTATAGAAAATATATATACGTATATATTTCTAGGGCTCGTTTAGGCTTGCGAGCCTAAACGAGCCTTTTGTATAGAGCTCGGGCTCGAGCTCGATTATTAAATGAGCCCAAACTTAGGCTCGAGCTCGGGCTCGAGCTCGTTTAGGCTCGGCTCGTTCGAGCTTTTTACCGATTCGATTCCGAGCTTTTTACGAGCGGCTCGGCTCGTTTTCACCCCTAGTTATCGTCATGAGTTTGTCGGAAAGTAGGATGACCGGTTGTGGGGGAGGATCAATAACAGTCATGGTGATGGTACGTTATGAAACAAGTATAGTTAGGGTTTAATGGGTAACGTGAACAGTAACACCAAAGTAATAGAATGAACAAAACCCTAGTCAATTGGTTATATAGTGAAACTAACGATCGACTATACTAATGATGAACCTGTCGACTGGCTACCACAGCCAACGATCGACACTAACAAACAAAAGAAAAATGAATAATAATAGCAGCGGAAAAAATAAAACGATGCAACATGACCGATTCTTGGGTTTTTCTTGTGATACCATGTAAGGTATTATTGTTTTCATATCTCATTCAATAAACCGGAACAATACAAATAATGTGTAAACCCTAGAGATACTTGGGCTTTAGCAAATACAAGATACATTTGGGCCTACACTAAGCATACAACTAACAGTTAATAAAGCTCTCAACATACCTACAGACACAACTACTACAATACTACATAACATGGCCAACTCTCATTCTTCAAATGCATTGCCTACTAAAATGTGATGTATTCTTTAAAATAATCACTTTTAAGAAAATATTGACATTCTAGTACTGCATATCTTAAGATTTAGTTAATTTGTTTGTCAATTGTTTGAAGTAAATATTGGTTGCCTCCGAGTGACACGGACGCTACTTCGAGTGTTGTTGGTAAAGAATGATGAAGCGTCTTGCCAGAATCGATAGTCGTTTTTCGATCTTTTGGAGTGCTTTGCAAAGAAATCAGGCATTGTTTAGACACAAGCAAAGAAAGAAACTAAACACTTTTAGCAACATGTTTCCATACATGAGAAATTATGCATTCAATATTGTGAATGAAGTTGAAATCTGATTTGCCCTTTTTGTATATTTTTATTTAAAGTCTCATGTATGAAGTATTCTTTAACTTCTAACTTTCAGTTCATAAAAAAAGTATTCTTCAACTTTCCATTTTTGTTACATATATACTAAAGTCCTCCTTACTTCTAATTATTTACTAGTAGTTCATTTGTGATCTTTGTTCAATACTGTCTCTCTATGCATACAATCTTTAAGTTTGGTATAAACTCACATTTGTTGTGACGCGACCAATATAATGAGTCGAGATGATATGGTTTATGAGATATTAAACGAATGAGTCGAGATGATATGGTTATACATAAGATGTTAAACGAATGAGTCGAGATGATATGGTTATACATGAGATGTTAAATGAATGAGTTGAGATGATATGGTTATACATGAGATGTTAAACGAATGAGTTGAGATAATATGGATATACATGAGATGTTAAATGAATTAGTCGAGATGATATGGTTATACATGAGATGCATGTTAAACGAATAAGTCTAGATGATATGGTTATATATGAGATGTTAAATGAATGAGTCGAGATGATACGGTTATACATGAGATGTTAAACGAATTAGTCGAGATGGTATGGTTATACATGAGATGCATGTTAAACGAATTAGTCGAGATGATATGGTTATACATGAGATGCACGTTAAACGAATTAGTCGAGATGATATAGTTATACATGAGATGTTAAACGAATGAGTCGAGATGATACGGTTATACATGAGATGTTAAACGAATGAGTCGATATGATATGGTTATACATGAGATGTTAAACGAATGCGTCGAGATGATTTGGTTATACATGAGATGTTAAATGAATGAGTCGAGATGATATGTTTATACATGAGATGTTAAACGAATGAGCCAAGATGATATGGTTATAAATGAGATGTTAAACAGATGAGTCGAGATGACATGGTTATACATGAGATGTTAAACGAATGAGTCGAGATGATATAGTTATATATGAGATGTTAAACGATTGAGTCGAGATGATATGGTTATACATGAGATGTTAAAACTTCCCACCAAAATATTGGCGCCAAAAATTCCCACCGAAAGCTCTATTTTTACCATATATAACAGTTAGCAGATCTGCTCTTATCCTCACAAACACATTATATACACTCTTATCTTCACACCAATTTCAAAACCTGAGATGCAGCGAAATAATCCTTTTATGTGTTCTTGTGGAACATGAGATATAAAACTAAGAACATCACATCAAAAAGATACCTTTGGATTGTCTTATTATGCATGTCCTCTTTCGAAGGTGAGCAATCATACATTTCTTATTTATGTAAATATACACATAATTGGGTTGTTAAAAAGAAATTTCTTATAATTTCCTTATTATGTAACAGCCAAGAAAAAAAGATCATGGATGCGGATATTTTATGTGGAAGAGTGAATTTGATGACCAGTTAAGAGTAATCTCTTCTTCAACATCTCAAGGTTCTAGATCTGCACCAACAGAGTGCTTAAACTGTAATATCAAAGATCTTAGGATAAACAAGCTGGAATAAAAAATACAGGTGCTAGAGACAAGAGTAAGGATGATGGAGGAAAAGCTTGAAATGGAGGGGGATCCCGACGACCATGCATGTCAATAGGGTGCAATACTTCGTGAGCTGTTGGATGAAATAGAAAATCTTCGTATGCAGTAGTGTTGTTCTTGTTTAATGTGTTGTTGTTGTGTTATTGTTGTTGTTTAATGTATTATATTTCTGAAACACCCCTTTAAACAGACTCAATCATCTGCTTGTTATGTAATTCGATTTGTAATGTAATCCACTTTGTAATGTAATTCGTATGTATTTTACACTTGGTATTTGACATTAATCATCTGCTTGTTAAATCCATATCCAAACACCCCTTTAAACAGCAGGGTATTTCAAATATTCAATTTTCCAACACTAAATTACATATGCATAAAGAATGGAACTGAAGGAACAATGTCACAATTAACAAACACGAAATCAAACCTTTTATTTAAAACACGTAAGAGTTCTCAAACAGATTTCATACAGACTCAAATGAAATAACTTGACAAACAAAAGAGAACACTGTTTTTAGAATGAGTTCTCAGACACGTTTCTTACAGACCGAATGACATAACTTAACACACGACAAATACCAGAACAAACATCTCTCATTCATTCTTTTTTACTAGTACTTCCCACTTTGCTTGAACCTGCACCATCATCCCCCAGTTCATCATCTTTTGATAACTTTCTTCCACTATCATCTTTCAACATCACTCTATAGTATGGCTTTTTCTTTAGCCGTTTTAGAATAGCATCTCTCATCCATGGGCTAATGTTCTTATAAGAACCATACTCAGAAATAATTTCATCGCCATATTTATTAAGAACTTCATCAAAGAGTGGTAGGTTCGATAAAAATTTTGACCACTCCTCTTTCGGCGTGTAACGAGCCATTGTTATGTGTGTTTTGTGGGAATTGACGATTGGGTTATGTGTGTTTTTCCAAATTGAGGATGATCGGTTAGGTTATATATAAGTAAAAAAATTGGCGGGAAAAAGCGGCAATGTGGGGGGGAAATTGGCGGTACAAAAGCTAGTATTATTATTTTGGCCAAAATGTATATTAGTATCCTGAATTTGGTTAACCGGGTCCTCTAATACCCTGAACTATTACGGGTATATAATAGTACCCTCAACTTGGAAAATTGGATTCCTCAATACCCCAACTCAATTTTACTTGGTCACATGACTTTTTGTGTTAGTATTTTTGACTAGAATAATAAAAGGAAGTTATTACAAAATTAAAATCAAAATAAAAGATAGAAACCAAAGGACGCCTTTCCCATTCCAAGGCTTTGTGGACTCACCTAACCACTTGTGGATCAAAATTGATCTAGTGAAAGGTAAAAATTTGATTTTTTTTCCTTTTACAATTCCACACAAATATTATTTATGTCCTATTCATTTGAAAAACAGTGAACGCAAGGTTGGTGTTTGTTTCGTTTTCATTGTGTTTGCTTTATTTAAATTCAATTATTACAATATGTATATACTCTTTTATGCAGAATGGATAATAAGAACAAAGGAGATGAAACATGTGAGGAAGAGGAAGGGTATGGTGAAGAAGATGGGTCTAGTTCAACAGAAGAGTATGACCTTGAAGATGATTGTGAAGCTGAACTTAATGAAATAACTGAGACACTAGATCCCCATCAAGATATAGAGGTTGTTGCTGGTATAGAGGCAGTGATAGAGCATTATAGAAAGGAAAACCAAAAAAGAAGAATGGCTCCTATCAAGAACCCAAAGAAAGTATTAGAGCAACATGGCGATGGAGAGGAAAACAACTTCAATGATGGTGAAGAAACTTATCTTGACAACTTTGATGTTGATAGTTTAAACGAAGAGATAATAGAAGATGGAACTGTTGAATTAAGGAGAACACAAGTTAGATTCCCTAGGTACGATGAAAATTGTAGGACTGTAACTTTCTCCATTGGTCAAAGATTAGATGATATTGATAACATTCAGAGTGGTGCAAAGCAATCTCTCAAGAACAAAGACATTAATCAATGGTGTAGGGGTTTTTTCAAAAGTGGTACAAAGTGTGACTGTGTAGACAATAACAATACAAAAGCTTGGAATTTTGTCTTGATATCTGCTAGAAGTAAGCCTATAATTTCTATGAATGAGAGTATTAAAGAGTATCTTATGGAAAAAAGGATTCAAAGGATCAATTTTGTAAGTAAATGGAGGCTTTATTGTGGACCGAATATCATGGATATAGTGAATGAAAACTGTGCAGCAGGTTGTAGATGGAAGATCAAATGGAATTGTGCTGAGGAGTTTCAAGTTTATTATGGAAGAACTCAACATTGTGTTCATATTGGGGATAAGACATGTAGTTGTGGGGCTTGGCAACTTTCTGGAATCCCATGTTGTCATGCTACTGTAGCAATCAAAAGTAGATCGAAAGATCATTTGATTATCTAGACAAATGTTATTCTAAGGAGAAATTTATTGCATCCTACAACCATCCAATTAAAGTCATGGGAAGTGAAGAGTTTTGGCCAAATAGCGGTCGCGGGGAATTGTCTCCACCTCTCCCAAAACCAATGCCTGGTAGGCCAAAGAAAGCAAGAAGGAGAAGAAAGTATGAGCCGAAAAAAATCTAAGACTAAGCTCTCTCGCCATGGAAGAGACATGCATTGTGGAATTTGCAATTCTAGCACTCATAATTCAAAGACGTGCTCTCTTTATGATGTAAACAAAAACACTCTTGTCTTTTATTTATTTATATATATTGGATATATGCTTTTTCTAACATTTATAATTGGTATCGTATTTTCAGGGTGCATCCACCTCGCATGTTGCAAGTGCACCAAAAAATGGAACTGGCAGCAAGCGTAAGAAACGAGTCAAGACAACTGTTTAAAGCGCAAGTGCACCAAGACATTGAACTATGCATAACCTTGTTTGACCAATCCAAGAACTATTTTTTGTTGATTTAATATTGGTTATGTACTGACATTGGAATTTTGCTAAACTATGGATGTTCTCATGTATTTATTTTGAGATTTGGTATTTCTTTTAAGTGTTCTATCGCATTTCTATATATCAAATGACTTATGGTGATGTTTTTATATAAAGCATGTGGTTTTTATGTTGCATTTTCTATATATCAGGTGCCAAGTTCCAATAGGAAAGTCACATGCAAATCATGTGAGTGGGTTAAATTGAGTCAGGGTAGTACGGTATCCAATTATCCAAGTTTAAGGTACTATTCTGCACCCTTAAAGGTTCAGGATACTAAAGGATCCGGTTAACCAAATTCAAGGTACTAATATACATTTTGGCTTATATTAAAATATTACCAATTACTTACTAAGCAAAATCTTAAGTTTTAGTTGTCAAATGTGTTGTAGGTTCTCAAGTTGCAAGGTAATGATAAGGAGTTTGTGTTAAATAGATGAGTAAGTGAAGGTTACTCGTCCTTCACTACTTTAACGTATAGTACGTTCATGTGCAACACATATCATATGTCTATTAACGGATACTTTAATGACCGTTCGACTATCGATTTGCAACATTTACAAAATTTGGACAACCAAAGTGTACAAAAAAGTTCAAATGCTTATTCTTATTTTGGTACTTACCAAGGGAAAAATCCTCACCATCAATCTAGTTTGATCTAATTGTGGGGATTAATCTAAGATTTAATAGATAAACCTAAGTCCATGTTTTTTTCTTGTTTTTTTGTCTTTCTTTATTTATTTATTTTTTGTCTTTTTTTAAAAAAAATTCACGTTTTTTTTAATTCACGTTTTTTCTTCGCTTTCATACGTGTTCGTCTGTTTTCGTCCATTTTCATACGTTTTCGTCTGGTTTCATACGTTTTCCTCCGGTTTCTTACATTTTGTCCATTCTTCATACATTTTCGTCCATTTGCGTCCGTTTTCATACGGTTTTGTCCTTTTTCATACGTGTTTGTACGCTTTCATATGTTTTCGTCCGCTTTCATATATACTTGTCCGTTTTCTAACGTTTTCGTTCGTTTTTAAATGTTTTCGGCCGTTTTCATACGTTTCAGGATATCATAAGTGATATTCAAAATATCACAAGTGATATTCTATGATATTGATATACTGAATATCACAAGTGATATTCTGAATATCACAAATGATATTCTGAATATCAAAAGTGATATTCAGATGATCACAAGTGATATTCTGTGATATTCAGAATATCACAAGTGATTTTCAGAATATCAAAAGTGATTTTCAACTAATATTGTGTAACATGAAATCACAAGTGATATTCAGAATATCACAATGTGATATCTAGAAAATCACAAGTGATGCTCATAATATCACAAAGTGATATTGAGGAAATCACAAGTGATATTCAGGAAATCACAAGTGATATTCTGAATATCACATTGTGATATTCAGAATATCAGAATATCACAAAGTGATATTCAGAATATTACAAAGTGATATTCAGAAAATCACAAGTGATATTATGAATATCACTTGTGATAGTCAGAAACGTATGAAAACGGACAAAAACGTATGAAAACGGACAAAAACGTAAGAAAACATACCAAAACTTAAGAAAACGGACCAAAACGTGAGAAAACGGATGAATACGTATGAAAGCGTATATTAACGTCTTAAAACGGACGAAAACGTATGAAAACGAATGAAAACGAACAAAACCATATGAAAACGGGCGAAAACGTATGAAAATAGACGAAAACGTATGAAAACGGACGAAAACGTATGAAAACAGACGAAAACGAAGAAAAAAACACGAATTAAAAAAAATAACGCGAAAAGAACGTGAATAAAATAAAAAAAGCGTGAAATAAAAAAAAAAACAAAAAACAAAAAAAAAACAAAAAAAACAAAAAAATATGTGAATAAAAAAGAAAGACAAAAAGAAAAGAAAAAAAAACATGGACTTAGATTTACCTTTTAAATTTTAGGTTAATTCCCACCATTAGATCAAACTACCTGAATAATGAAGATTGGTACTTTGGTAAGCATGAATTTATGAGTAAACAAAATAAAATGACTCTTTTTTAAACTCGGCTTCTTTTACAAGTAATATAGTGGGTTTGATAAAATCTAATGTTTACATGGTGATAAGGTATTGTGATGATAAATACTCGATAGCACTCTAACTATATATTAAAAAAAATTGTATGATATTTAGATGTGCAAGTACCAATGATAAAATTTTCGACTAAAGATTTGTTGGAGTTCTTCTTTTGGGAAGAAGCTTTTCAAAAATAGGCGTATGTCAATTTATACAACGAGCACACGGTATTTTTTAGTAAAAGGCGAAAGAATAGTTCGCTTTGTGCTCATTGCTTGGCCAGTTGGCTGCGTGCCTTTTACCTTATGCAGCTTGTTCTTTTATATACAACCTGCCTCACTCTCAACTTCTACTACTCCAGCGATGTTAGACCCAACACCAACTTGCCCTTGAGCAATAATACAATCAGACTTTAACTACAAAAGGCGAAGGTCCAGTTGTATATCAACTATATATGCTAAAAATGAATACGGTTTCCATAACTTCCTTGGCTTTAATTCAGATAGAAGCTTTTGCAGAAACAACTACGTTTAGCACGTCAGCATTCGTCATGTAGCATAAACAGTTCTCATCTGTAATAACTTATGATTGAGTAACTTTCCGTTATCAAGTCACTAATTCTTAAAGACGTGGATTGGTTGTACCACCTGGCGAACCATAGGTGATATGCTAAACGCATGGTGTTCTGCTAAATCTAATCTCATCGTTAAAGGCAAGGTGACGGTATGGAGAATGCACGGAGTTTATGCATTTATATTTTTTGTACACCAGAACCATCTCCTATTTTTCTTTGTTCTTTCCCTAGTTGATCATATTGCAGCTTAGTTACAACTTGTTTATGACCGAGTAGCCATCATGTCAATATTCAATAAATTCGATTCTTCATGGATTCCAAGAAGTTGTCCTTGAGAAACAGTACATTTAGACTTGGTTAAGTACAAAGAAGAAGACTCAGTTGTATAAAAGTATACATGCACAAAATATGAACGATTGCCATGACTTTTCTGGCTCTAACCCGAAAGGAGTTTTTGAAGAACGACTACTCTTAGCATATCACGAATCGCCAAATAGCACAAAAAATACTCCTTAATAAGTTGTGATTGGGTACCTTTGTATCTAATCACTGGTTATTAAGGACGCAGTTTGTTTGTGCCATTTGGTAAGAATAGAAGCCACTGCTAAAACTCCTCTAGGGGTTAAAGCGAATGAAGCTATGTGAAATGCTGTGTAATTTATACTCCTCCTTGATGGATCTGAACCAAAGGACGTAAAGTGGTCCAATGAGAAAAAGGTATTTGAGTGACCTTAAAATGTACTTTTCCAAATGATAGTTACATTTAACACACGTATGTGTTATTATATGTGAGCTTCTGGTGATGCTTGAAACAAGAGGACTGAGAGTGTTTAACTTTGTAACTGATGATGCGATCGTGGAGGAGAGGATTACTCGCTGTTGGATCAATTCTGCGAGCATTCGGAGCTACCACTCAGAATTTTCTCCTCCTAAGGTTCATGGCCTAGATGATGTAAGTTTTTTCATTAGTATTTTTTGAGCTTATTGAAATTTCATTAAACCTGTTTCTATCATATGCTGATAAGTTCTACCCCATGTTGGCATGCATTTTGGAGGTCCGGGTGAACCTTTGATAAACGTGAAGATGACACGTCAGCTGTTCTGAAATTGGTTGGAGGCATTCTACAAAAAGACCGAACAGGTATGTTGGCTTCCCACTTCCCATTTTCTATTGCGAAATCTGATACAACTTGAATTACTCTTTGTTTCAACACAGTACTGGAATGTTATTAGTTACAAGTATTGCAATGTTTGTGAACATGATTAAGCTGCAACCAACCCTTTTGTTTTGCTGATACTAGTGGCAATATGGCCATGTTTGGTTAACTTATCAAAACGGGTAAAAAGAATAGGACGGGTCAGATAGGGTTCAGTTTGACCAGGCTACACTCTTTATGTACAGGTCTTTTGAATTTCTTAAATAACTGAGTTATAAATATGATGTAATAATTAGTGAATATTGAGTAGTAAACACTTGGATACACATTGGTACATTTTAAGCCGCTTGACCCATTGTCAATAAAACATAACCCAACTTTGACCCATTTTCACTATAATGACTTGAAGTTGCTCCCCTCTAGCACTCCATTATTTGTTTGTTTGGCGTGTCATGTATGGATTTGGTCCTTTGCACAGTTTTGTGTTATGCTAAATGACTAAATCCAATTGGGGTGTTCAGGTTATTGATTGTACTATAGGACAGAAGGTATAGTTACAAACCTCCATGCAGAAAAACTCCTTGCAGGAGGTAACAATCCCTACTTAACTGTAACTAGTTACAAAAATCGCAAGACATCAGTAACCCAACAATTATGCTTAACCTAACACTAAGTTCCAGTTAAATCTCAAAGTAACACTACACATACAGTCCATACATTAACCCCGATAATTAAACACATACATACATTAGCCTAAGTTTTGAAATCCATAAGAAGAGGAAGACTACTCACCATGGTGGAGGGAGGAATTGAAGGAATGGTAGTGGCTTGCTGTAGACAGGAAGAAATGGCAGTGTGTATTGAAAAAGTCAAAAAACTTGAATAATCCCGCCCACAGCCACAGGCCACAGGAATAGAGCGCGGTTTTCAACAACAAAACATGGCTTTATGAAAAAATGAGTAATAGAACCCGTTTTATTAATAAAGAACGAGGCTTTATTAGTGAAAAAAAAAATCTGGAGGTCTACATAGAGCCCGATTTTATGTAAAATGGGGCTTTAATTGGGGGACTCTATTACACTTTCTGTAGTAGTGACAACACGAATCCACATGGAATGTATCGTGCATATATGTCACTAGAACTAATCATAGGAGAAAGTGATCTAAAGAGTACGAGTTATCTAAATAACATGTTAAAAGTTGTTTATGTCATGCATGGATCTTGCTGTACCATGATAAACACGTCATTTGTTGTTTAGACTTAACCGGCTTCAAATTACACACCATGGCAAATGCAGTCTAATACAATATCGTATCTAACATAATGCTATTTCACATTTTGATTGTCTTCTAGCTCATCAGCCTTTTATTAGTGCACATCTGGGTGGAACCGCCAATGCATAGAGCTGCCTTCCTGTGCTTGCTTTTGCATTTTCAATGCATCCTTTTCCACCTGCATTACAATATACCAAAATATCAATAATTATACGAATACTTTTTTTACTTTTGAAACCATCAAGAATTGTTCTTTGTCTACTACAAGTTTTGGAGAGAAAAAAATAAAAGTAGTGGAACTTTCCATTCTAAATACCCATAATGCAACAACAAATAAGTCAACTCCGCAAAATAAGTATAAAATAGCAAATAAAAAAGGGACTTTTTTTTTTCCAAGAAAGCTTCGACGAAAGTCATTTGTGAATTTTTTGCACACCTAATGGCAGATTTTGTTATAAAAATCAAAACTTTTTTGACATTTTGTTAATTAAATCATGTTTTAGATAAACATTTTGATGAAACTACCTTATACTAAACAAAATGGTAGCAAAAGTTTATTGACTGACCTTCAACGTTGACACCTCCTTTTCTAAATCTTTCTGGCGTTCGTGTTTACTAAGCACACCACGTTTAAGTATTGTAACTTGTCCCTTCAAAGTCACTTTTTCCCGCATGAGAGCTTCAATTTGTTGCTGTTGTTTATTCATGAGAGCTTCAGTTTGTTGCTGTTGTTCTTTCATGAGGGCTTCAGTTTGTTGCTGTTGTTCTTTCATGAGAGCTTCAGTTTGTTGCTGCTGTTCCTCCAAAGCCACGTTTTCCCGCATGACAGCTTCAGTTTGTTGCTGTTGTTCCTTTTTTTCCCGCATGAGAGCTTCAATTTGTTGCTGTTGTTCCTTCATGAGAGCTTCAATTTGTTGCTGTTGTTCCTTTAAAGCCACGTTTTCCCGCATGAGAGCTTCATTTTGTTGCTGTAAACAGTCGGTAACAGGAATGTTGCCATGAGCTGATGAGTTTTCCGCATATTCTTCACTTGTGGCTGCCAAACACAATTTTGCATAAGTCATAAAATAATTTGTATTAGTATGCCTAATTGCATATGATGGGTTTAGGAAATAACTAGCAAAAATTATAATACAAACTTGCAATTACAGAACTTTAGCAAGTAGAAAAGTTTTATGCATTCTATTTTGACCGAGCGACAACCTCCTAAAGAGTTGAAAATCATCCGATGAAAATTGAGGAAGATAAAATTTTGACCTTAAATTACTAATATGCTAGAAAATAGTAATTAACTTCCACCATTTACAAAAAACTTCTCATACTTTAAACATAAACACGCAAAGTCGTGTTACAAAAAACAGTAGACACTAGATAAAAGTGTAAACAGATCCTCAACATATCAAAAGAATGTTCTGTAGCTTAAATGATCCTTAACATGTTTGTCTTCTCCTCTTGTATTTTAGTATTTTAGCATACATACTTTTGGTTCCGAGCAATTAACAAATATACAAGACCGCTGACACACTATCTCTATGACATACCAAATAAGCGAACAATTAACCATCGACCAAAAGGCGAAAAAAATCAACAGGGTACGTAAAATAATAAATGGAACCAAAGTAATATTCAGTGCACATACCTGGTGCATTTGATAAACCAGTTTTTCCGTCCACATGTCCAAGACACAGTTGTTTAGGAAAAGCCTCTATTAGCCGATCAAGCGGCGTTAGCCTCAGCTTCTTAGTGACCAACGGAAAAGACTCCCATTCTTCTTCAAAATAACATCTCTTACCACACACCATTGCAGCAGACATTGTGTTTTTAATCAGTTCGAATTTAGGGTCAGGGTTTTTGTGATGTGTTCGGGAGGAAAAGTGTTTGGATTTCGCATATTTATAGATTATTCTATATTTATTTAAGAGTAAATTCCATCGATAGTCCTGTGATTATATTATAGTTTCACGTTTAGTCCCTAAGTGTTAAAAGTTAATTAGTACATTGATAGTCCTTGTGGTTGATAGTCCTTGTGCTGCAATGCAATGGCTTGTTGATCGTAAAAACGTCATTAACAGTGTCGGAGCTAGAAAGTATTTCGTGGGAGGGCCGAAACAAATATTATTTTTACAAGACCCTTGTTGACGTTTCATGTTACCTAGTTTCGGTAACTGCTTGATTGGATACTTGCTATGCATAATTGTATGGTCTTACTTATAATCATTTAACAAGTACCCTAAAAGTATTATTAAGGTTGCGATTGTGAGAGATATAACACGACGAGGGGAGTTGTTGCTATGTGAAACTAAGCTTAATCGTACGTCGATCACTACACTAGTGAAATCATCATTTTTTGATTTAAGGGTTTAAATGTGGAGCTATGTATAAGATACGTATAAGCAAGGTTATAAATAGCGCTAGGCGTGGTTTGACGGCATGATTAAGCCTCGCGTCTTTGCGGTCAAGACGATGTTTTTGCGTTTATAAAGCGTGGCATAAGGCGGCACAAAATATAAAAATATTTATATATTTTATATCATATTTCATATATATCGAGTTTACGAAAAAATGTGACATAAGGCGTCATGGCTGCATTGCGTGATTGTATGACCAAGCCTCACGCCTTTACGGGGCTTCTACGAGCCTTTTAGAACCATCATTATTTTGGTTCGACCTTTGAGGCAAAGCGTGTGTTTTTTGAAATACAAAACATGTGTTTTTTAAAATTAATATAGTGTGTGGTTTTTTTAAAAGTCGGCAAGTTTAAAATTGATCAACTTTAAGGTGTATTAAAAGGTACTTAAGGGTACTTTAAGTAAACTACATTAATGTAAGTTTCAAGATTCAAAAATACACATGCACTCTTTATAAGTAGTAGTGATATATGTGTTAAAAGTACGATGAGATAAAAATCTTTCAAACATGTGTATTTAATATATATGATTTGTTTGTTTCTTGATTTTTTATCTTCATATTTTTATGCTCTACGCGGGTGATGCGTTAATATTCTATGCTCAAATCTACATATATAAGGCAATACGAGGTTTTCTCTATTTCAATTATCGGAAATAAACGAATTTTTGATTTATCTATACTACTTATAATAGAGGGATGCATCCTTTTTCTAAAATTTTTAGACTTACAACAAATTAAGGATGATATACAACACTTGAAAGCACATAATTTTCAGACTTACAACAAAATAAGCATAGTATACAACATTTTAATGCACATATTAAAAAAAGAAAATACCACATTAATGCTATTAAAGTGGTCAATGCTTAACAAAAGGAGTTAGCAATGTTATTCTTAAAGTGCTTACTAAAAATAAGCAAATGAACAGTTCTTCCTAAACACCCTCTTTGTCCAAAGGAAATATTGTCTCCGTCCCAAATTATATATCCTTTCATTTGTTTAAGAAAAGTGGGGCCAAATTAACCAATAAAAATTAATTCACCCACTTACAAGCATTTTGATTGGTTGAAATTGAAAGTGAACATTAATTTTAGGACATCAAAATTAGCAAAGTAGACTTATATTTTGGGACGGATGGAGTATTATGTTCTGTTGGTTAAGGATAACTTGCACCTTGGTGATCTACATAGTACTAAATCAAATTGACATGTATCTTCGTCTCACATCTGAACTTCATGATTTATGTCTCCAATAGTTCAATGCCATATTCAGATTCGTGCCATCAAAATCTTTTCCATCCATAAAACCCTGCAGGCTTTTCCCTCCATTAAAACCTGAAAATCAACAAAATATTATTTAGACTAAAAAACCTGGGATATATAAAAACAGTTACAATTCTCATGATTCCTGATTTACATCCAATTACCTTAATTTTCTCAATATGTTGTACTATATAAACCCCCTCAATCAACAATCAGTCATCACTTCACCCATTTACTTGCTATACTTGAATACTGCTCTTTCAATAAAAAAAATTGAATGCACCAAACCCAAACAATGCAATGCTTGACTTGCTTCCACTCAACATTCCGGCTGCCCCTGTCATTCCAAACATTGTTGAACCAATAATAGTTTGCCTCATCTTTGTCCAAATGTTACATTCATCCCTGAAAATTAAGAATAAAAATATTTAAAGCATCATGAAACAATTTCTTTTAAATACATATGCAAACCAGTGAACCACACTGGACACACTTTTTGGTTTTATACAAATCATAAATTTTCACATTTTCAGGTTTGGCAAAACACTCGACAAAGGCAAAGAGAAGAAAATCTTCGAAATTGGAATTGGGAGGAAGTCATTGATGTGGATATGATTCCGGATGAGGATATCATTGATGTAGATATGATTTTGGATGAGGAGTTCATTGATGTTGATATGGTTTTGGATGAGGAGGTAGACATCGCTACTTTGTATAAAATCACATTCTTGAGACTCAAATTTAACAACTTTCATACTTTGCAGGTTGGTAATGGTCTTCATCTAGAGGAGCTATTTGGGCTCGGACTCACCGATGAAGATATAATGCCAAATGGTGTTGAACCCAACATGCCTAATATCAATGCACAGAGGGAAAGCACGATGCAAGTGTTAAATAGACACCGTGTTTACAACATCCTGGATGAGAGTGACCTCATGGATGAGGCTGGTGAATAAGAATGAAAAAAATGCTTAGTTGTCTTTAGAATCATGTCCAAGATGTTTTGGATTTTTCTTTCATGTTTTCTAGATTTGACTATTAATAAAACCTATGTTTGATAATTGTTAACAACATGTTGTCTTTAATCCAATACCTACAATCAACTTAAAACATCACATGATTATAAAAGTGTCCATAGTAAATATGACTTTGAATACTTCACATTTACTTTAATTTGTGAAAAGATTAGCATGCAAACTTGATTAAAAGCCAGTGCAGACGTAACAAATATATAAATAAACTTTACAAACCTGGTTTTTTCTTTGATGACATTATGAAGTTAACAAGGAATGACCCACCATCGTCAACTACAAGCTCAACTACAATCCATGTGCACTTATGCTATCCTATACAAATCAATAGGCATATTCAAGAATAGAAATACCATTGTCATTGTCAGAAAATTAAAAAATAAGAATTCCTTAATATTTTGTACACATGATGGATGTTATGCAGATTCAAAGACTACTGTCATTGTCAGAAAATTCAAAATAAGAATTCCTAACATTCTGGAGTAGATTCAAAAGACGTCACAAAACGACAGATTGTATAATTTAAATTTGTTATGCTATTTCACAAAACTCACAAATCCCCATCAATGTTAAAAAGTAAAATTTGAAGAATAAATGTGACTTCAAAAAACTTGACCAAATTAGCGATTACTCCAGGGGTTGTAACAGTTCCATATTTTTTGTTTAGCTACAAATATGAACTACATTTAAAAGTGATGTTTGTAACACTAAAAATTGATTACTCTAGGAGTTGTAATTAACCCCATATTATAAAAATGACCCATTTATGGATCTACAAGATAGAAAATCAGGAATAGATTCAAAATAGGTCAAAAAAAATGTCAAATAAAAAAAATTGATGCTTTTCACAAAAAACTACCAAATCACCAGAAATGTTATAAAACAAAAATTAAAGAATAAAGATGGCTACAAATATCTTGACCAAGAAAGTGATTACTCAAGAATTTGTAACTGTTCCATATATTTTGTGTGGCTAAAAATCTGGACTACATTCAAAAGTGATGTTTGTAACAGTGACAATCAAATAACTATCCCATATTTTTAGCAAAATTGCCATTAAATCAAATAACTATCTCATATTTTATCAAAATTACCATTAAATCAAATAACTATCCCAAATTTTTAGCAAATTTACCATTAAATCAAATAACTATCCCATTGTAACAGTAAGTATCCCAATTTTTCAGCAAATTTACCATAAATATCACCATTTGAAGTACTATAAAAGCCATTCCAACTTCAGCATTTTAGTTCATCTACTTTTCTAAAACCTCATTCTAAGTAGTCACAGATCAACAACCATAAACCTATACACTTATTTTTATAACAACAAGCATGGACTCACCAATCATTGTTGAACACAATTATCCTGGAGATGAGTGGGTCATGGCTAAAACGCACCACAACCAGCAACTAGGCTCATAAAGCAGCAATGTGAATGCTCCCACGAATGATACTATGATGGTTGATTCAAACCCGCATGAAGAAGTAAATTTTTGAATCCCAATTTTCACAAATTATTGCCTGTCATGCCTGAAATATATCACATATTTTATCATAACATATTTTCATAGATTTCTCATATATATCAAATGGCCTCGCTTTATATAGATCACTTGCTTTATTCCTTTTTTTCATAAAAAATAAAAAATTTTGTTTGATAAATAATTTTTCTTTGTTTCATTTCTTTTTCACAAACACGACCATCGTGATATAAAAAAACTCTTGATTGGTGAACCTACACCGATATAACAAAACCACTACATCTGAAAAAATATCAATAAAATTAAATCTCAAGTTTCTGATTTTGAAAAACTAATCCTAAGAGATAATAATACCAACACAAACACAAAACTATCTCACCTTCACACACCATCGTCACACACATAGTTAAGCACACCCATCGTTATTTGGTTGTTGGTATAACCACAAAAATAACCACGCATCGGTAAAAGGCATACTTAAAACCTATAGATCTATCACTCCATTGTCACCGCCGCTTGATCTCGGAAAGTTGGACATCTTTAGATCTAACACGATTAAGTGTTAAGGGTGGTGGTGGTTCTTTGTGATTTTTAGATTTGATTGAGATTAAAAGGTGTGATTTTTATTTATTTGATATGAGATAAAAGGTCAACATAAAAATATGGGGGAATCTAACTACGTGTTTTAGATTTGTTTTTTCTTTGATTATGAATGGTTTAGAATTTTGGTAAGAGTAATACTCTATTATTTTATTTAATAATGTACATAAATGCTTTATACATACAAAATAAAAAGAGTTATGTTTTTTATAATAAACATGGGCTTTTTCAACATAAACTTAGTGTATACATATAATCAACAAAACATCTATGCAGATATTTGATGGGTGCTTCAGGATTGATAGTTTTTTTCAACTCTATGAAGTTCGGTTATGGTACAAAATTGATGTTGTTCGAGTCCATTATGTTTGGAAGGACACCCAAGAAAACAAGCTATATTTGTTTTTACTTGATAAACATGTAAGTTTCAAATACCATATTCAGTTTTTATTTAGAGATATGAATTGGTTTCTTATGTTGATTTTGGCTAACACCACTTTGTATTGTAGAGAGACATAATTGCAGCAATTGTTCCAAAACGCTTAATACAATTTTATGAGAGTCGAAGTCTTGTGGGTCATGTATTTTCAATGAGTTTTTTCCAAGTAGATCAAAGTGACCCCTACGATTACACAAGGTTTGAACACTACACTTTTGTTCGAGCCAATCATGTCATTAATATAAACCAACAAACACAACTTGTCGAGATCACCAATGGAGAACACAACAACTTCGCCAAATACCTAATCATGCCTTACATTAAGTACCTTGTCGAAGATAGGAGTCCACGAAGAATGATGACCGGTACATCTATATTTTTCACTTAAAAAATTATTTGTCTACATGTAAATCGGTTTAACTTATCATATGAAAAAATATGCGTTAGATGTCATTGGAAAAGTCTCGAAAGGATATTTTATGGGATACCCACATCCTAATGGCCAAGTTTCTCTATTTTTACGAGATTGGTCATAAGTACACAATCACATAATATAATATTTTTTACATACAGAAAGTTTCATTTATTAATTCACTAACACACATCTGTATCTCATTAGTGGCTCCAAAGTTTGGTTGATATTAAATCACTGTGCAACTTCACACTTAGCAATGCTTGCCGAGCAATAAAGGAGCAAGGAATAGTATACGCGTCAAGAGTCAAAATTATACACCATGCTACATGCAAGTTATTATGACTTGAAAAATATATACACAATTATGGCAAGTTATTACGATTATAAATATTATACTACTATGGTCGACTAATGTATTTTATGTACTTTTTAGGTAATTATTTGGAGTCTACACCTTTGACGGTGATTGAGTTTAACCCGGATATGGATGAAACAACATACATTGGACGTCTTGAAATACCTTTGTTGCCGCATTTGATGATTGGCGAGTTTAACCCAGAGATGCTAGGACTTGAATTCCTTGAACGTCTTCATATCTAAAAGATGCTTGACGAAATAAACATCGTTATTTTCCTTTTTATTTAGTTTGTTTGTTTTGTTTTCGTAATCGTGGAGTTTGTTTGTGTGATTTTTGTTGTTTATTTATTTATATCTCCGTCTTAATAACTTCAAACACCTATAACCAAACATCCAAAATAGCCATATGCAATATGAAAAGCATAAGTCATTCACAAATACATTTTGGTACAATATATGCATTCACAGATATGTAGGAGAACAAAGGATCGTGCTTGGTTAACATATTTAAACTTAAAATATTACTAATCTATTATATTCACCGGGTATAAAAACCCTTTATCCAAGTTCAATAAGGTAGAATAGACATGGATTGAAGTTCCGCCTCAACTAGAAGCACAACATCAACTACGCTAATCTAAGACCAAAATGGTCATCGAATAAAATTTTCTAAGTCAAGATTGTAAAAATAAAATTTGCTACGCTAATCTTTGAGTAGTCTAATTGGGCTTTACTTATGAATGGGTGAATTTGAGTAGTCTAATTGGGCTTTCAAATTAAGAAAAGTCAACTGGATGTGTTGAAGTAAATTTAGGAGTAATGCTGGTGTCAATCAGGTTATCGGGTCGTGTTGATCGGGTTTTGAAAAAATAAAAACTAACCCCTCAACCCGACCCGATAAGATATCGGGTCTATCGGGTTCGGGTCTATCGGAATGCGGGTTGTCGGGTTGAATCTATCGGGTTATCGGATTACATGTTAATCTTATCCTAAAATTTGCTTCATTTATTAAACATCGCTAAACATGAAAATTATTTAAAAAAAGAACTAACACAACGATTGCATTTCCTAGAGGCTAATATATCACGAAAAACAAACAGTTCAAAGAATGTTACAAGTAGCTATTTGGCTTGAAATTTTTTAGTCAGTAGCTATGTTGTTTTTTCCTCTGGTTGCACCAACTCATAAAATAGAGAAGAGAAACTAACCTACTGATGCATATAGCAAATACAGTAGAACTAAGTTTAAAGATTCAATTTATAGCTTTGTTCAAGAATTGTGACAAATGGACTATATCAAATGTGCTCTTATCGGGTTCATGTCGTGTTCGGGTCGGGTCGGGTCGGGTCAACCCATTTGACACCCCTTAATGCTATGTTATATTTGGTGTTTCGTGTTTCGATGACATGACCCATTTTTCTTGTTTTTCGTATTATGTAGCAACAATTACCATCTCAGAATGAGAATCAAAAGCGGAGAAAATTCGTTCGTGGCGATGTCTCTCAAACCAACATCGATAAAGAGAAACGTATGTCTACTGTATACATAGCTATCATTAAATTGTTTGTAATTTTAAGATGTTATAATCATATAAATGTTATTCTTATACCTGTTGTTGTAGAAAGAAGAAGCCAAATCAATCGACAAAATTACGCAAGAAGAAAAAAGAAGAACAAAAACATAGCAACTCCAAATAATGAAGGAAATATCACTCCATTAGATACCACTCAAACACAAACCATTTTGGACAAAGGTATGTCTACTGTAATCAACAAGTATCATTATAACATTTTTTCTTTTTTCTTTAAATGTTAGAATCATAATAAATGCCTCATTTGCCTGAAGTCAATAGTGTACCATCAACAAATATGTATTTAGTTTAGTATTGCTTCACGTTCAAATGGATTTCTTGTAGGCGGTTTGTTAATACAAATAAACCGTAAAAACGTTTATTAATATTTAGTGATCTCTTTGTGTTTTGTTGATAACAAATATAATGTTATCATAAGTAAAGTTATAAGGATACATGTTATTTGTGTAAAGCATCTACATATAGTCATTTAATACAAATTGTTAAGTTGTAATAATTCATTTGTTGTAATAGTTTATTAGGATGGGTAAAAACCACAACCCATGACCCATACCCATGGAGCATATCCATAACCCATGGAGTTAACCCATACCCATTGTCTAGATGCATTGCATCTATTAGATACATTGTATCTATTTAGATACACATGGTCCATAATCTAGGACCCATGACCCATGACCCATAACCCAAAAACCCATGGGCAAAAAGGAGCGTCTCACGGATCCCTCAAGTTACACTAGACGGATCCCTCAAGCAAGGGATCCGTGGGATCCGTCTGCAATGGGCAAGAATTTGCCTATAAATGAGAGAGCCATTTCTTCATTTTTACTCAACCTCTTCTTACAAACTCTCTCATATATTCTTACACTCTTACAACAAAAGATCACTTGATCTAGAGTAGTTCTTCTTTCTTTTATTGTGATTCTCATATAGGTCCTTCTCTAAGGTGAGATCACGAGCATTCTAAGTCATCCAAGCAAGGGGTCCTTGATTGATTTGTTCCACCACAAGATTTCATAGCTAAGATCTTGTATTTCATATTTCACATATTTGTTGTGTTATAGTAGTGTTGGTTTGGTCCTCCGTGTTACGGACTCGGTATTTAGCTTTGTACCGAAAAAGTGTAAGCAATGTTGTGAAGGCTTCTCCGCCAAGTTGAAGGAGTTTGTTGACATAGTGCTTGAACTCTCGAGTAGGTGACTCGGGGAGTGGAGTAGGGCAAGGAAGGTGTCCTTGTAGCCGAACCACTATAAATCGGTTGTGCCATTTCTATCCTTTACTTTACTTGCTTTCTTTACTTGCATTACTCTTAGATCTATACTTTCTCTTCATCCATACGATTTCACATAACATCGAATTTAAAGATTTTGAAATTAACTTAAAATCGGCAAAACTTTTCAACCCCCCCTTCTAGTTTTCCACAATTGGCATCAAGAGCTAAGTTTATAAAATTTTAAAGTAAACCGTATTTTAAAACTTTTCGATCACTATGGGTTCTGAAAATTACAAGGAAGGGCAATCCATGCAACAACCTCCACTACTTGAAACTAATGGTTTTATACATTGGAAAAATAGATTCGAAACGTATGTGAAGTTAAAAGATATTGATCTTTGGTACATCATTGTTGAAGGCGATTTTGAAGCCACTACAAAAGATGAAAACGGAAATTTAGTTAACACACCTCATGATAAACTCACCGATGATCTTAAGAAAAAGCTTTCTAAAAATAGTGAAGCTAAAATGGTTTTATATAATTCTTTACCCAAAAAGGAATTCTAAAGAATTTCCATGCTTAAAACCTCTAAAGGATATAGGAATTCTTTAGTTGTAACTCATCAAGGTAATCAACAAGTTAAAAACAATAAAATAGATTTATTTGTTCAACAATATGAACAATTTTCAATATCGGATGAAGATACTATAAATCATTCTTTTGCTAACTTTAATACTATAATTACATCTTTACAAGCACTTGACGAGTCTTTTTCTAGTCGTAATTATGTTAGGAGATATCTAAGGGCACTTCCATCCAAGTGGAGATCTAAGGTAACGACAATCGAAGAATCAAAAGACTTGTTAATCCTCACCCTCGATGAACTCATAGGCAATTTAAAAGTCCATGAGCTTGTCCTCGCTAAAGATTCCGAAGCCTCAAAAGTGAAAGAGAAGCACAAATCTCTTGCCCTTAAAGCCAAAAAGGTCTCAAGCGATGATAAAACTCCTCTTCGGATAGTGATGACGAGGAGTGATAAGGATTTAAAAGGTACACTTTTGAGGGATCATTTAATCCCTTAATCGACCACTTTTATATCCGTTACTACTTAATTTCGTTCCTTTTCACTTTTTAGGTCTCTTGAAGGCAAATTGCTATAATAACACTTATTAGGACGGAAATGCGCGAATATATGAAGAAAATGGCCAAAGACAAGAATCAAGACACTCAAGCTGCTGGAACAGAAGGTGACGGTGTCACAGCCAAATGGCGACGTCGTCGCAACACACTTTATGACGACTCAGTAGCCAAATTGCTATTTTGCACTTGACGACATCAGGTTTTAAAGAGTAGGGCGTCACAACTCAGACGGCCTAGATTTGGATCCCGACGACGTCAGAAGATGAAGCCGACTGCGTCACAACCATAAGGTGACACCGTCACAAAGTTTACGTGGCCAAGACGAAAACCTAATGGCGGCGATCGGCGTCACAAATAAAGAGTGACGCAATGATGCATCGCGTAACTCTATATATAGAATTGAATTTTCGGACTTTTAGGGAGGTAGTTTTATGGAGTAAAACCTAAACCAAACTTTGGCTGTCTTGGGCAGAATCTTAGGGTTCCATACCCTATTTTACAACAAGATAAGTAATTTACTTCATTAATTCAATTATGTCTTCAATTGTTTGTGTGTATGCTTGCATGTTTTCCATGTCCGGCTAATTTATTTATGTGTTTGCTTAGATCTATGAAACCTAGGTATTGAATATTGATTGGTTGTCTCTTATCTTAATTGTGATTGACCTAGTATTGCGATAGGTCATTCGTTGTGTTTTTAATGCTTGATAAATCTTTGATAGTTTATGAATAACTTAGTGGATTTCGTTTACTCAACCCAAAGATAACCTCAAAGTTAGTTTATGAATGACTTAGTGGATTTCGCTTACTACACTTAAAGGTGACCTCAAAGAGTTAGGGAATGCACACCCTACGACCTTAGAAAACACAACGCGTTAAGAATAAAGACGTGACAATTCAACCATCAATAGGAGAAAACTAGGGAGTAATAGCATCTAGGTAAACACATCTTTAAATCATCATAAGAGCACACAACAATAGACATAGACTACCCCTTAGCTTAGTTAATTAGAATAGTAGAGTAATCGGTAGTTATACCAACCCCCCAAATCCAATACCCCGAGATTTGTACCTTTCAATTTTCTAAAAAAATATAAAAAGATAAAAAAAAATAATCTTCCTCAACCCCAACCTTAGCGTAGTAACTTCTCACTAGCATTCCTATTCCCCTAGAGAACGATATCAATACCCGAGGCCTACCCTAATACTACACTACAACGATTAGGTTCACTGCCTAGGGTGTTGAAAAACTTGCTCGACGAAAAGGAAGTTCCTTTGACCCCGAACGCGCGTTGTACGCGTATCAAGGAGTATGCCATGACGGTAAGGGACTTCAAGAAGTTCTTTAGAAGAAAGGGAAGGTACGTCAAGCAACCTTATGACGACAAGAAAGGGTTCCGGAAAAGCAAAGATGACGAGAAGGCAAGGGATGAACGTGCTTGTTTTAAATGTGGGGATCCAACCACTTTATTAGTAAGTGTCCCAAATGTGATGAACAAAAATCGTTCGTGAGCGGTTCGTGGGGAATGAGCGAGGAGGAGGACGAAGAAATTTGTCTCATGTCAAATGATGAGGTATGTCACGAATACTGTAGTAGCTCATCATTAGATGATGACTCTTTGCATCATGAATATGATAAACTTTGCAAAATTAGTTTAAAAGTAATCAACAAAAACAAGTTTTTGAAAAACCAAAAACAACATTTAGAAAAAGAAGTCCTTGAGTTAAAAGCAACATTAAAACGTCTAGAAAAGGGGAAGATAGCAAGTGGGGAATGTGAACTTTGCGCTCAACTTCAAACAATAGTTGATCATCTAGACTCTAAAAATTCTAGAATTAATACTAATACTCTAGATATGATATTAAATAGTGTTAAAACAGGAAACAACCAAAAAGGTTGATGTGCTATTTCATCCTGCTTTTAATATTTATAAAGCTTAGATAACTGATGATAGACACATACTAACGGGTAGAGAACCCGATCAGATGTAGTAAAGCCTTAGGTAAATTAGAGTATCGTCCCAAGAGAGCTGTGACCTCAAAAGAACTAAGATGATTAGAAATGATATTGATAATATATTGGTATGACAAAGTTGTTATAATTCATCGATATGCTATTATTCTACTCACACAAACACCAGAAATTTAGGGTAAAGAGTTAAATAAACGAAGCTTAACAAAGAATACAAATATGAATTGATTCTCGATATTAAGGTTCAATATAGTGGTTAATTATCACCAGAATCCTTTGGTCAATTCGTCATGGCCTATGGTTCTTAGATTCCTCACCAAGATGAGCAGTCACCGGGATCATTCGGCAACCTAATAGCAATCATTACGCACCAAATCTACTAGATCTAGACGGTGGGAACCCGGCCGTTAGGAACTTAGATTCCCCAACCTCTTAAATACCTCCACTGATAGGTGATCATTTGGTCGGTTCACACACGAAGAGTGGTTGTACTATGGCCAATTCCTCCCATACTGCAATCTATCGACCTGGGTCGATTGGTCATATCTCCCGATCCTTTAGACACTACCAAGCTTATAATACTACCAAGGCTAGCGATCTATGAAAAGACTAGCAAATGTCTATAAAGAATTAAAGAGAATAACAATAACATAAATGCAAACTTCAATTAAGAATATGAATTCATAGTATAAGTCCTAGAAAAATATAAAAAGAATTCAAACTCGAATACAATGGAAATCGTAGATGAGGACTTCGTTATTCAGTTCTCCTAAACCATGCTTCTTCTTCTGTGTTTTGATCTCCCCAAACCCTAGAAGGTTTGGGAAAGGAGAGATGATTAAAACTGGTGAAACCTTCGACTATTTATAGGCTTCAAACTGGTTACAGCGTAACCTTATTAGGTAGTTACGTCGTAACCTCTTCAATCTTTTGTGCTTATCCATGGCTATGGCGTAACCTTATATGGGGTTACGCCGTAGCTTTCGTAAATCATATGTATTTCTTCATTACGGCGTAACCTGAGCTGAGGGTTACGCCATAGTCTTTGTCAATTGGGCGCTTATCAGTTGTTACGGCGTAACCTGAGCTGAGGGTTACGCCGTAGCCTTCATAATCTTTAGTTATGTCGTAACTTCATCACTTGTTTACGCCATAGTTAAGAGACAATCTTATCAATAGGGCTTAAAAACGTCCAATTGCAGCTTCCTTATATTGAATTGGTCCTGAAATGAAATAATAAGGAATAAGGATGTTTTCACGAGTATTTTACTCAAAATGTGATGATAAAGGGGGAAATTAACACTTAGAAAATCAGGACTATTTGATGTTATCAAAGGTTTAGGTTTTCAGCAACTTGATGCGTCAACTAATGAAAACAAAGAAACACAATTCGTAAAATCAATAGAAAACAAACCATCAGAGTCACGGATCCCACGGATCCCACAAAAGGAACACCTGCTAGTGTACGACCGGGGATCCGTGGGTCTGCTGAAGCAAGCAATAGCAATAATATAGCTTCCTCATCTAGAACCGATTTTGTTATTGTTAATAAGAAGAAACCAACCCATGTTACTATTAGACAACCACCCCCAAGACAAAATCAAAGTTTTACAATAAAAAAAGGTCCATCCTTTTCAAAACCAAACATATTTAGGAGACCTAATAATTTTTATCCAAGAAGTAATCATCAAATGGGATGGAATCCTAATATGCAAAACGGTTTTCCATTTCAAAACTTTGCACCATGGAATGCATACTCACCTTTTCCATATATGTCTAACATGAATGAAATGTTTAACACTAATGGACCCATGAACAAATGGGGACCAAACTTTTGAGTTAATTGTTTTCTTAGGTGTGCTTAAAGGTCGACCTAGATCCGGATGAGTGGATCAAGGATAGCGGGTGCACGAGGCACATGACCGGTAATAAAGATTTATTTTCCACATATGAATCCTTCAATGGAGGAATGTGGTATTTGGAAATAGCAAAAGCAAAATCATCGGTAAAGGTACGATTTCTAACAAATCTCTAACCATTAACGATGTGTGTCACGTAGAAAACCTAAACTTTAACCTCTTAAGTATAGGAAAAATATGTGATAAGAAGTGTAACGTACTTTTTAATGAAACCGGTAGTAAGATATTGAAAAACGGTATCACTATAGGTAGAGAAATTAGGAAACATGGAGTCTATGTCATTAAAATCGGTAATGAACCTAAAGACAAACTTTGTCTTACTTCTATGGATGATACTTCAACCTTATGGCATCGAAGATTGGGTCATGCCAATATGCGACTTCTTCAATCGCTATCATCCAAAGATCTAGTAAGAGATCTACCAAAATTAAAATATGAACATCACTTTTGTGATGCTTGTAACGTAGGAAAACAAGTCCATGCTAGTCACAAAGCTAAAAACATGGTCTTTACAACTAAGTGTCTAGAATTACTACACATGGATTTATTTGGTTCATCCGCTATCCAAAGTTATGGAGGCAACTAATACACTTTGGTTATAGTGGATGATTACTCTAGGTACACATGGACTAAATTTTTAAAGAACAAAACTGAAACGTTAGATTACTTTGAAATATTAAGTAAGAAAATCCAAAGACAATTAGGAAGTCCTATAGTGTCTATTAGAACGGATCATGGTAGGTAATTCGATAATGAAGTGCAATTTGGAGCCTTTTATGACGCTAATGATATTACTCACAACTTCTCGGCTCCTCGCACTCCACAATCGAATGGGGTAGTTGAAAGAAAGAATAGAACCCTACAAGAAATAAGTCGTACCATGTTAAATGAGCAATCCATACCTCAAAAGTTTTGGTGCAATGCCGTTGATACTTCAACGTACATACTTAACCGAGTCTTAATTAGACCATTTTTAGGTAAAACTACATACGAGTTACTTCGAGGCAAAAAACCTACGTTAGATCATTTTAGAGTCTTTGGTAGCAAATGTTTTCTACTTAACACTAAAGATTACCTTACAAAATTTGATCCTAAATCAACCAAAGGTATCTTTTTAGGTTACTCTCCTAATAGCAAAGCTTACGTCATATTAAATAAAGAAACAATGAAGGTTGAAGAGTCATTAAACGTAAAATTTGATGAGAGTCCACCCAAACCTACTCTACTTCTTGTCGATGACGAGATTGTCGAGAGTGAAGCTATGGAAATAAAGAAAAATACAAATAAAGAAGATGAACCTTTAAATAATGAAATCATCAATATTAAAGAGTCTAAAGATCACCCCGTAGATAAGGTCATAGGAAAACTAAACGAAAGAACCTTAAGGTCTCAAGTCCAAAACAAAAGTAGCTTATTTTGTTTCGTCTCAACCATAGAACCTAAGAATACACAAGAAGCCATAAAAGATGAACGTTGTGTAATGGCCATGCAAGAAGAGTTAAATCAATTTGTTTCTAACGATGTTTGGACACTCGTTCCTCCACCTAGTAATCAAAACATAATAGGAACCAAATGGGTATATAAAAACAAGTTAGATGCAAATGGTGTAGTGTCTAGAAACAAAGCTAGACTCGCTGCCCAAGGGAATAATCAACAAGAAGGAATAGACTTTGATGAGACCTATACCCCCGTGGCTAGATTAGAGTCTATAAGAATACTTCTTGTTTATGCTTATGCTAATGATCTTAAGCTTTATCAAATGGATGTCAAAAGTGCTTTTCTAAATGGTTTTATTAATGAAGAAGTATATGTAGCTCAACCTCCGGGCTTTATCGATTTTGAAAAACCTAAACATGTGTATAAGTTAAAGAAAGCTCTTTACGGTCTTAAACAAGCCCCAAAAGCTTGGTATGATAGACTCAAGTCATTTTTAATTAAAAACAACTACACCATGGGGTTAGTTGATAATACACTTTTACTAAGAAAAGGAATCACATATAATCATTGTTCAAATATCGTGGATGATATTATATTCGGATCTACTTGTCAAGACATGTGTGATGATTTCTCTAAAATCATGCATGACGAGTTCGAGATGAGTATGATGGGAGAACTAAGTTTCTTTCTTGGTCTACAAATCAAACAAGTAGAAGATGGTATCTTCTTTAATCAATCTAAATACATAAAGGAGATGTTAAAGAAATTTGGTTTAGAAGAGTCAAAAGAACACCAATATCATCCGACACTAAACTTACAAAAGATGAAGACGGCGAATCCGTTGATAACACAAAATACCGTGGCATGATTGGTAGTCTTCTCTACCTTACGGCTAGTCGGCCGGATATCATGTTTAGTGTTTGTCTATGTGCTAGGTTTCAAGAAAATCCTAAAACATCACATCTAGAAGTGGTCAAAAGAATTTTTAGATACATTAAGGGTACGACTCGATTAGGATTATGGTATCCTAAGGGTAAGGGAGTAGAAACCATTGTATATTCAGATTCTGACCATGCAGGTGATTATGTTGACCGAAAAAGTACAAGTGGAGTATGTACTTTTATGGGATGTTGTTTAACATCTTGGTTCTCAAAAGCAACGGCATTGGCCATATCAACAACCAAGCCGAATATGTCTCCGCAAGTAAAAGCATGCCAACAAGCACTATGGATGAAACAAGCGTTAGTTGACTATGACATTCACCTAAGTGACATAGCCATTCTATGTGACAACAAAAGTGCCATCGAATTAAGCAAGAATCCGGTATTACACTCTCGCACCAAGCATATAGAGATTCGTCATCACTTCTTAAGAGACAATGTTCAAAAGGGGAACATCTCTATTGAGAAGGTAGCATCCGAAGACAACATAGCCGACGTCCTCACCAAACCGTTGAAGCGGGAACAATTCAACCTACTTTGTCTTGGTCTTGGTCTCATGGAACAATCGTCATAATTAGTTTTTAAACTCTACAAGGTATGTAAACACTAGCCTTCTTCTTTCGAGTCTAGGATCTCTATTTCACACACAACTCACAAACAATACGAGAATTTTCAAAACCTAAGATAGGTTTCATTTACAACTCGTATTTTCTTTTACTTTTCAAGGTAGGTTTCTTTTACAACACATAATTTCACACATATTTTTTTTATAAACGTTTTCTTCAAACAAAGAAACTTTTTCAAAATGCTTTCTAAAAGGATACTTCTTCCCGTATCACTTTCATAAAAGCTATTTCTCACGTCTAGGACAAACCTCTTTTTAATTATTAATACAAAGTAAAAACCCGTTTTCATTGCATCTCATGTCTTTTGAATGCTAAAGAGGACACATAACTAATATGTGTTTTCGGGTACATTCATTTAAGCAACAATGAATTAGGAGCACTCGGGTTATCTCACATAATAGTATGCTTTCACTTCTAGCCTATTTTTCTTGTCTTTTTAGGAGTCGAGATAACCGCAACTCCAAATGGTTTGCATATAGGCACACACTAGGCCTAAATGTTTCCAAAAGGAAAAATTTTAGTACCACGGATCCCATCATTAACGCTGGACGGTTCCCTCAAGGGAAGGATCCGTGGGATCCATGAGACAGAAGCTGAAATTCTCTTCTATTTTTCTCACTTTGGCTAAAAACCTCTATATTTTCATCATCTTTTCTTTTTTACTAATGAGTATGTTACTTAATGCTTGTATTCTCATGATCACATGCCTTAAATTCATATCTAATCATTAGATTTTAGTCCACATTTTGGGTCAAGCATTCATTACAATGCATTTTTTTCTATAAATAGGGTTCCCAAAATGCTTGCATCTTCATCACTCTCAACCTCACAAACACCCATCATCATGTCATCCAAAAGATCTTCCAACATAGATGAATCACCTAGCGTAAACATCCCTTTCAAGAAATCTAAAATTTTGTCCTACCACCTTCCGTAGTACCACCATCCAAATCTAGAAAAACCGGACGGATTAGCATCCAGCCTTGTTGTAGTACCACCATCCAAATTCATTGATACACGTACAACGCGCGTTCGGGGTCAAAGGAAACTTCCTTTTCTTTGATCGAGTTTTTCAACAACCTAGGCAGTGAACCTAATCGTTGTAGTGTAGTATTTGGGTAAGCCTCGGGATTGATATCGTTCTCTAGGGGAATAGGAATGCTAGTGAGAAATTACTATGCTAAGGTTGGGGTTGAAGAAGATTAATTTTTTATCTTTTTAATATTTTTTTAGAAAATTGAAAGGTACGATCTCGGGGTTTGGATTTGGGGGGTGGTACTTGTACCAATTACTCTACTATTCTAATTATCTAACTAACTAAGCTAAGGGGTAGTCTATGTCTATTGATGTGTGCTCGTATGATGATTAAAAATGTGTCTACCTAGATACTATTACTCCCTAGTTATCTTTTATTGATGGTTGAATTGTCATGTCCTTATTCTTAACGCGTTGGGTCTTCTAAGGTCTTAGGGTATGATTTTCTCCCTAACTCTTTAAGAATTCCTTAAGGTTATTGCCTACAAAATCTCTAGGATTCATAAACTAACTCTAAGGTTATCTTTGGATTTTTAGCCTACAATTACTATAGGGGATCATAAACTAAGGTTCACAAAGATTACTCAAGCATTAAAAACACAACGATGGCCTATTGCAATCCTAAGCCAATTATAATTAAGATAAGAGACAACCAATCAATAATTAATAACTAGGTTTCATGGATCTAGGCAAACACACAAGTAAATTAGCCGGACATGGTAAACATGCAAGCATACACACATACAATCGAAGAGATAATGAAATCAATTAAGTAAATAACTTATCTTGATGTAAAATAGGGTATGAAAACCCTAAGATACTGCCCAAACCGGACAAAAGTCATTTTAGGTTTTTACTCCACAAATCTACCTCTCTAAAAGTCTGAAAATCGAATTCTATATATAGAGTTACAACTGCGATGACGTCACCTTTTAATTGTGACGCCGTCGGATCGCCGCCATTAGGGTTTCGTCTTGGCCAACTTTGGGACGGCATCACGTTGTGGTTGTGACGCCGTCAGCTTCAACTTTGACGCTTACGAATGGATCTAGGCCGTGCGAGGAAAAGGTCTTCGTGACGCCTACTCTTCAAATCTCGACGCCGTCGGTGCAAAATAACAAATTCACTCTGAGTCACAATTATAGAGCGACATCACTCTTTGTTTGTGGCGCCGGGTGTACTTCCGGCACTTGAGTGTCTTGATCTTGACTTTAGCCATTTTCTTCACATATTCGCCTTTTCGTCCAAGTAAGCATCATTCCAAAGATTTTGCCTTCAAGAGACATAAAAAGTGAAAAGGAACAAAATTAGCGATAACGGATATAAAATGGGCGATTAAGGGCTTAAATGACCCTCAAAAGTGTACCTTTAAATCCTTATCAAATATCCTCTTGGTATTTGCTTGTCCTCAAGCAAATGTGCTTTTGGCCAATCAATTTTTAAGTTAGGGGGCATGAAACATTGGTTTAGAACAATTCATAACAAGTATAAGCCCTGCGAAAGTCATAACAAGCACGAAAATTACATGCTAGCACCTCACAAGTGGTGTTTGGATACTCTTATCTCGCGGGTGTATATGAAATATATCAAATTGGAAATGGAAGATAAACACTCATTAACCGGTCATAGTACATAGATTACCATAGGCTTGAGACTAGATCAAACCTCCACCGCTTTAGTGTAAGCACCTAGGAAAAACTATCTAAGAGGTCTTTTAAAGGGTTGTAACGTTAGGCTTACGGTAGGGAAACAAAGGGTTTGGTTTGATAGGCTATTTAGTGGTGGCAAGTCAAAAAACTTTACGTTACAAGCATGAGAAGAATGACGTTGCTAAACCAAGACTCGACTCTTTAAACTCTAGATAACTTGAAACAAACAAACATAAATATAAAGATAGATGTAGGATGGTACCCCGTATGTTTTTTTCATTTTTTTTTCAACACTTCTTTTTTTTGATTTTTTTTTTCATACACTTTTACTCTACCATCCTCTACGATAACATCAAAATATAAGGGATTTATAGGCACATCCCTACACTTGAGTTTTTATTATTCTAACACTAATTTGACCCGATTTGAAAAGATCAAAACACTTGGAGTACATTATTACGTAGAAAAAAGGAATTTGAATTTAACGTTCTTTCCCGTCATTCCATAAAATTTAACTTTACCCATGAGTCCCAATCATCCCAAAACTGTATACAAAGGATATGACTCGACTTAGCAACTTATGCAAGTAACTAGATAATTGAACTAAGGATTTAGTATGATAACAATAATGCACTAAAAGTGAGTGCATACAAGGTAGGCTAAGGCGATTTGGGGTGTACATTTGGGGGTGGATTGTAAACAATGCTCTTCATTGATATTTCGGAAAACGGAAACATCACGAGAATCGCGAAAAGGATAGGCTCTGAGGGGTTAACTAGGGGTATCGTATACTAAAGATGAGTACAACGCAAAGGTGTAAGGGAATTACTTAACCGATGTGGAAGAAGTAATTATAATACGGGTATCAAACAGTTATCCTAATGCCTCTTATCATTTAGTTATTCCTAACTACACAAGTGTAGTCTCACTAACGATCTTGGGATGCATCACAAAACAAGTTCTATCATCTATTATACTACCGGTACACTCTCGAAGCCATAAAGGTGAATGCTTTAATTCCTACAAATCTAGGGGCAAACCTCACATTTTTGGGGTGGAATTTGAGTGGTAAAGGGTTTTGTGCTAGTCATATAACTTCCTATCCATGAGACGCTTTATTAAGACTAATGGCCCACTTCTACATGTCATGAAAAATTTTAAATTTGGTGCCAAAATTACCCTAACCGATATTTCTCATGGTTTATTACACGAATGAAATAGGACAAGACAAATAATCAAGGATAAGCATAGTTTCAAAGTTCCGCTTTATTCTCCTCCCTACACTTAAACCAACATTGTCCCCAATGTTCCCGAAATATCAAAGTTATGATAATGGAAGGTAATTAAAAGAGAAAGAAACTAATACTCCCGATTAGCTCGGTAGGATCCGTGTGAAGTAGTGGTTAAATTCTTCTCCAAGAAGAATGTATGCGTGAAAAGATCCTCCAATCTTATGTTTCTTCTTCTTGATAAATAAAACCTGCACACTTTAAGAAAATAGACGAAACCTTCGCGTAAAATCGGCGGTAAAACTATATATGACTCTACTATACTAGGATATAATGCTTGTGGAATGGATGTTCGCAGATTTTATGGAAAATTAAGACCTGAGAAATTCCAAAAAATTTATAAGTAGCACAGAAAACGAGAGAAAGTTAGATAAGTGGTTTCTCCTCCTCGACGCCTTGTGTAGCGAGTCCGATGTCGTCAGTTATCCCGACGTAAACCGGTCTGCATGCGTTTTGGAAAAATTACATTTAGAATCTGGAAAAATTCACGCAAGACATCCATTATGACTCGATACAAGCATTTGACTCTAACAAACACACATATATATCTTTTTCAATAATCGTAATTCTCATGTTCACGTTCTTTTAAAAACATGTGTAATCTTCCTTACACTTATCCTTTTTGTAAAATACCTTTATACGTAATTAAAACGAGGTTAAAGACAAAATAAAGCATTTTCACAAATTCAAACATGAGAATAAACAACCAATTAAAAGATATATGACACACAAACTAGCAAACAATTAAGCATGGGTTGCCTCCCACGAAGCGCTTTTCTTTATTTATGAGTCCTGTAGCTAGACTCGAAGTCGTGCCCTTACGTGGTCTCGTGCACGCTCACGTGCCCATATCTAAGCCATTCTAATGTTCTCTCACTTTTCTTGTACTCATTTCCTAACTCTAGGCATTTTTTATAGTACCGCTCATTTTTTTCATAAGTATGCCTAAGTCCTCGTTGTTTATCTCTTTCACTAAGTATCGGAATGGGAGCCATCCGATTGCATGCCTCTATATCTTTGTGCTTAAACCTAGGGTGCGTACGGGGCATTTGATAGACAAAATCTTCAACTCCATCGGAGAATGTGATTAGACCATCAATCATCCGTTCATTCAACCTAGTCATTCTCTTAAAGTTTGTTCCAAATATTACTTGAGTGAGGCTCCCATCAATGAATTCTCCTAAATCTTCTAGGACCATGAATTCAACCACATAGGCAAAACTTCCAACAAACACATCCAAGTAAGTGACCGCATCAACAACATTATCCCCTTGATAAGCTAATTCATCTGCCTTAATTTTGTTATATAGATTTCTTAAGATTAAGTTTAAAGGTAAGAATGAGTGCAAGTTAGCATCAAAACTTTCGAATCCTATCTTACAAGGGAATTGCATGTTAAAGGGGCCATTAGCCTCAATTCTACACCTAGGGTCAAAACATTGGGAGAAGTCTTCTTCCATTTCAAAATTAACTTCATCGATGACCTCCCCGTTATCAAGTGTCTCACCATAGTCAAACTCCTCATCAGAATCTGAGTCATAGAAAGGACTATGTTATTGCCAATTTATTTCATTATGCCATAGGTGATTTCCAAAGTGGTGAAAGGGTGAAAGATTTTGTGGGATTCGTTTTCTATTTCGTGATTTGGAGGAGGATTGGGGGCGGGTAGTGTGAAGACTCTGGCGAAGATGCGAATCATGGTGAGTGATGGGTTTCTGAACAAAGTCACGAAGAAGGGGATAGATTACGAGGAAGCTAAAAATGAGAAAATCTTACTTGATAGGAATCAAGCAAGGAAACCTAAACGAGATAGAGATCTAAGTAGCTATTCTATTCCCCGGCAGCGGCGCCAAAAACTTGATACGCGTACAACACGCGTTCGGGGTCAAAAGAAACTTTCTTTTCTTCGAGTAAGTTTTTCAACCACCTAGGTAGTGAACCTAATCGTTGTAGTGTAGTATTAGGGTAAGCCTCGGGATTGATATCGTTCTCTATGGGAATAGGAATGCTAGTGAGAAATTACTACGCTAAGGTTGGGGTTGAAGAAGTTTTGATATTTTTTTAGAAAATTGAAAGGTACGATCTCGGGGTTTGGATTTGGGGGGTGGTACTTCTACCAATTACTCTACTATTCTAATTATCTAACTAACTAAGCTAAGGGGTAGTCTATGTCTATTGATGTGTGCTCGTATGATGATTAAAAATGTGTCTACCTAGATACTATTACTCCCTAGTTATCTTTTATTGATGGTTGAATTGTCACGTCCTTATTCTTAACGCGTAGTGTCTTCTAAGGTCGTAGGATATACTTTTCTCCCTAACTCTTTGAGAATACCTTAAGGTTATTGCCTACAAAATCTCTAGGATTCATAAACTAACTCTAAGGTTATCTTTGGATTTTTAGCCTACAATTACTTTAGGTGATCATAAACTAAGGTTCACAAAGATTACTCAAGCATTAAAAACACAACGATGGCCTATTGCAATCCTAAGCCAATTACAATTAAGATAAGAGACAACCAATCAATAATTAATAACTAGGTTTCATGGATCTAGGCAAACACACAAGTAAAATAGCCGGACATGGTAAACATGCAAGAATACACACATACAATCGAAGACATAATGAAATCAATGAAGTAAATAACTTATTTTGATGTAAAATAGGGTATGAAACCCCTAAGATACTGCCTAGACCGGACAAAAGTCGTTTTAGGTTTGTTAGGATTTAGTAAATCCAGTTATTAAAGAGTCGGTCACCTCAAGTATATTTAATCGATAGAAAGCTCGTAGTCGTAGATTAGTTAATGTTTAGTAGTATTTAGTTAAGTAACTCCATGGAGGACGGGCGAGTCTTTACCCACTGTATGCCTGATCCACAGCCCGTAGGTGGCGACTTATGTAAGAACTATAAATACTCTCTACCTTCCAAGGTAGAGAGTTGGAGCTCATAATAAGATTTTTCTTTCTCTCACTAAAGTTCCCAACCTCTAACTTTCTCTCTCTAAAACATCATTTATACGCCTCTTGTGTTTATGGTTTGATGTGTTTGTGAAATCCAATATTTTACAAATGGTATCAAGAGCCATGGTTTGATCATCTCTCTTACATATACTTGGATTTCTTGTGGTTTTAGATGGTTTTTGAGTTTGAAAACGTTTAGTGGTTTTTGCATCATCTGGATCATTTTTAGTGTTAAAGTTTGAATTTTGGGTGTACTTTTGTGTTTAGAATCATTGTATGTGCTTGGGTTTTGATTTGGTAAGCTTGAACCATTGTGGTTGAGCTTGTTTTGGATTGAAAAGTGTGTTTTTGAAGTTTTTCTTGGTAGCGACTTGGTTCTCATAGTGAATTTCATCATAGCGACTTGCTTCAGAAAAAGGTAGCGAGTTGTAGTGCTTTTTGGTAGCGACTTGTCTATTGAGACAAGCCGACAAATAGTACAACTTAGTAGATTCTCCACTACGGCTAGCGACTTGGTGAAGGTAGCGACTTGCTTTCAATTTTGTTAGCGACTTGTACTTAAGATTATTAGCGACTTGGTGTTAGTGACTTGGACCTTAGCGAGTTGCTCTTTAGCGACTTGACTGCTTAGCGACTTGGTGCTTAGCGACTTGGTGTTAGCGACTTGGACCTTAGCGATTTGCTCTTTAGCGACTTGTCGGTGTAGCGACTTGTGACTTAGCGACTTGGTGACTAGCGACTTGGTTCAAGAATTCGTAGCGACTTGGTTGATTTTGTTTATGTCGGTTTTCTCTTGATTTAGTAAAATCCGTGAAAGAATATATTTCCAGTTTAATCATAGAGTTATAAAATCCGTGCAACTGTTAACATGTCTACCAACGTACCTACAATCATCTCCATCGTTGTCGAGGATGTTCAAGCAACCGTTCGCACACTCGTCCACCCATGCTTGATGTAACCGACTACTACTCTTGGGCACAACGAATCGATTGTCTTGTATTGGAAAGGAAACGGAGTCAACATTCTCAAATCTATTGATGAAGGACCTTATCGATTGAGACTACAAGAGACTTAATCGATACAACCGCAGATGGAACAATGATCTATGGAATAGACATACCAAAGACGTATGATGAGCTCAATGATAAGGAGAAAAGAGATTCGATGTTGATATCGTGGCTTTTAACATTATACTTGTGGTCTTCCAAAAGATATCTACAAGCTTATCAATCACAACACCGAACCCAAGGCAAGTATGGGATAATGTCATGATGCTTCTCTCGTGTTCGAATTAACCAAGGAAGACAGAGAATCACAATCAGATGATGAGTTTGAGCACTTCAAATGAAACCAGATGAGAGTGTCTATGAATACTATGTGAGATTCCATAAGCTTGTGAATGACATGAGGAACATCAAAATGACCATGCCAAACATTCAATTGAACTCAAAGTTTGTGAACAACATGAATCCCGAATGGCATAAGTTTGTCACCATGTAGTGAAGCTAACCAAAGGATTGAAGAACACCAACTATGAGCAACTTCATGCATTCCTTCTTCGAATGAGAGACATGCTATGTTTGAAAAAGGATTCTTGAATAGTTCAAACCAACCAGGGAGAAACAAGTTCGTCAAATGACTCTACGACTTTTTACACCAATGTTGGAATTACCACCAAAGCTTCTCAAGTCATACCCATGGGTAATGGTAATTACAAGCTCATCCCTCGATCCAAAGATATAAATCTCGACCCAAACACATTCATGGAAAACTTCATCACTCAAGCTGTCTCTCATGGTTAGTCAAAACATGAACTCTCTCCCACACACCAACAATAATCTCGAATCGCATCCAATCCCCACAATCAAGCTACTATCGAGATGGGAAGATTATGGTGCAACCAGTTCAAGAAAGGCGGTATGAACATGGAAGAGGTGGAGTTGGTAGAGGATATGTGGCTAATCGTAATCGTGGAAGGAATCCAAATCGTGGTCAAGCTAAGCCAATTAAGTGCTACAACCTGTGGTGGTGATGGACACATAGCACGGAACTGCACCTCTCCAAACGCCTCAAAATGCGTAGTACTTCAAAGACAAGATGTTACTAGTGCAAGCTCGGATAATGGAGTGTGTTGGATGAAGAGGAGTTGTTGTTTCTTCTCGAGGCAATGCAAAGACATATGATGCGATGTGGATGAGCAACCAATTCGTGAGATAGGTCATAATCATCGAATGCCTTTCAAGTTACCGACCGTGATGCATACGACTCGTGACGTTGATGATGAACCCATCGCACAGACAATTTTCATGGCTAGCATTTCTCCAATGGTCTCTCCAAAGGTCCCTCACCACGACAAGCTAGTCCATCCAAAGAATCAATCATCTCGAGGTATTAAAACTATACGATGATGTTGATGAGCAAAAGATACATGACAAAGTACAATCAATCGAAACTTTTGAGTCGATATTGAAAATATGGGTAATATCAATGTTGTCCCATATGATCAATATGTGAAACAAAGTGAAAGTGAGACTGCACTCAAGTGATGCATCTTCTGCAACAATGATGACAATGTATTTGATGAATTCACTGCATGTGCCCCGATGATTCTATTATCTCTAAACCGAATGCCTATAAAGAACAAGTAGCTATTCATGAACAACGTGCTAAGTTTGAGTTAACCACCGCGAGCAGTGAAATGGATGACCAAATGCATACAACTATTAGAAAAGTAAGTTTAGAGAAGAAGTATTAAAACAAGAGTTAAACTCCTTACAAGAAAAGCTTTCTAAAACTGCTAAGCAAAAACAAGAACTTCAAGAAAAGTTAAAATGCTTAAGCAAGAATTCATGCTAAGGAATCAAAACTTTTGAATGATTTTTCTAATATAAAACCTTGAAAAAAGCTTGAAAATAAGTTGTACGTACAAGGAATACCATTCGGACTACTCACATGATCACTAAGCATGTAGTTCTCACGATAAGCATAGTATCCCCATTATAAAGGAATCCAACCCTAAGTATGGTAAGATAGCAAAAGTCGCTCAAATGTAATCTATGATGGCAATGAGATTCTTAAACCTACACGAAACCTAGTTGCATTGAGTGCACCGAGAAGATAGAAAACTAGATGATGCATCTAGGAGAAAATGAATAAGAAGCTTAACGATCCTGCGTGTAAAGATAAAAACATAACGATCAAACCCCATGATTACACTAAGGAAAATTGGATATCCTTGAATATGTTTAAGCCTCAAACTCAATTAACCCATGAATGATCTTTTGGAAGAAAGACATGGATAAGCTAAAAGTTAATGTACTTGTTGAAACAAACACTCCCTTAGGAAAATGCATGTAGCCACTGTATCCTCCAAATACACCAATGCATCTAGTTCCTAGATCTATTGCCACTAATAGCAAGACCTTAATCACCTATATGTTGTTTATCACCGTTTGTTGATTTTGAGAAAACATGTAAAAAGAATCACACCCACTTGGGATAACTGAGGGGAAAGGGTTTTGAGCAAACTAAAGAATGTTATTTAACCGAGGTCATGCCTTTCTTCAAACAATTAAAAGGTCAATTTGAGAGTCTTCAAAAGGGATAAATTCGGATATTAAAGAAATGGAAAAGAAATTTGATGCAATGATAGTTGAAGTCAATGATTGTGAACAGAACTCAAATATAATGAAGTTGAAAGAAAGAACTTGCACATCTTAAATGAGAATTTGATTTGAGTTGTGTTGCTCAAGATGTGTTTTCTGTTACTATGCACTCTATTATCGCTTCTCAATTTCATGAATTATCTATTGCATTGAAAGTTTCCCATGATCGTGTCATTGAGCTTGAAAACAAAACTCGTAACTAAGTGAGAAAATTGATCGGCATGATCACGATAATTTGGTAAAACATCTTTCTAAACTAGAAGTTGAACATTTTGATTTACATCTAAAATATCAACATCTTAAAGAAAATGTCAAACCTCAAATATCAAGACATCCTTAGATGTTCCGAGTTTGATGCGCTTTTCGGATAAACAAACGCGACGAGCGATTCAAGCTCATTGTAACATGATCGTAAAGTTGAAAGCCCAAATCTCTCAATTAAAGGGTGAAAAGAACAATGTGACCGGCTCCCAAATGCCTCCTCCTTTAGATTCTCAAGATTCTCAAACTTTTCATCTTCAAAACTTAGTTAATGCTTTACAAAAGGAAAACGAAAGTTTTCTAGAAGAAAATGAAAAAGTTAACGACACTTTAAAGAGTTATATGATTCATTGAAAGTCACTCGTGACAAAAACAACGAAAAATAACGTCTTTACAAAAGAAATTGAGAATCAGTCGTGAAAAGGGAAACCGCCACTTGTTTTAATGAGAATGTTGCATCAAAGTCATCCTCGATCGCAAATATATTGCGATCAGTAAATACATTCCTCCTCATCATAGGAATAATGAACCGTGTTTCACAACTATTGTGCTCACCTTAAGGATAGTCTAGAATGTCTCCGTGAGATCGTAGAAGAGGATTTCTTAAATAAGCCTCTTGATAGAGAAATTAGGTTTGCTTGTATTCAGGCCAAACGATCTCAAGAGCTGCTAGAATATTTAATAGCAACATGTCCTAAAACCTTAGGTACGAAAGGAAAAGCTGTGATGCCTTGTTCTATGCCTAGTGCCAAGCATACAAACCATTCTATGCCCAGTTTTAAGAAAGTGAACACTAATGAGCCTTCAAATAGTTCGGATCCTGCACGCCTAATTCGTGAATGCAAAAGTAGATCAACCAACTAATGTTCCCATAATTCCATCTACAGAGTAATCGGTGACATTAAAGCAAGCGGTCAAAGCCTCCGTGCAATACCAAGCAAGATAGGACCTCGCAAGCTAATAATGTGCATTGGAAGAGAGAAGACCAACCTAGAAACTTTAAGTTTGTGTTGAATAAAACAAATCGTGTTGATTCTAGTATTAGCCATAGGCGCATCTTGTAATTAATTCAATTCGATACTATTTGCAAACCATGTAATGATGACCGCTTGAATTACATTAATCTTAAATGTGGTGTGAATGATTTGTCTAATGTTGTTAAATGCTCGCTAAAATTGTTAATGTTAAAATTCAAGCTAAAAAGGCAAAAAGGCAAAGGCGAAAGAAAGTTAGAAAACAATGGAAACCTACAAGAAGGAAATTTAGTAATATAGGTTATCAATGGATACCTCTCGGGCGTAAGGTTAATGAGTTTGGCCCTAAATTTGCTAAGTCAATGCCCACTAGAAAATGGATGCCTCTTGGTAGAACTATTCCTTAAGAAGTGAACATACTTTGAATAGGTCAAATCACGGACACTAGCGCCGCATCTATTTCTAATAAGTCCATTGTTTCTACCTTTGATGTGGGTGTTTCAATCATCGTTACTAACCAAATGGAACCCATTCTTGCATGGGATCCCAATTATCCGCTTATCCACTCTTGTCATGTTCAACCGCAGATCGCTCAAATCGCTCGTGGTACACGGACTCAGCCGCTCCAAGCATATTCGGAGATCGGTCACGGCTCATGAACTTCATGAGCAAATTCATCAAACCGTGAGATTCGGAAGCGATCATTTTGGTGCTATTATGGGTTATGGAGATTACGTGGTTGGAAATAGTGTGATTTCCGGGGTATATTATGTTGAAGGTCTTGGACATAATCTATTTTACGTCGGACAATTTTGTGACTCGGTTTAGAAGTGGCCTTGAAAAACATACTTTTTGTTAGAGAACTTGATGGTGTGGAACTTCTCGAGAGAAACTCGTGGTTCAAACCTATACACCATCTCTATCGAAGATATGATGAAATCTTCACCCATCTCGCTTGTCGTCAAAGGCTTCCAAAACTAAGTCATGGCTATGGCACCGCGTCTCAATCACTTGAACTTTGGTACCATAAACAATCTTTCCGAAAAGGACTTAGTAAGAGGATTGCCCAGATTAAAGTATGAAAATATCATCTTTGTTCGACTTGCCAATTGGGAAAAAGCACAAAATATGCCAACAAACCAAAACCCACAAACTCGAATGGAAGTTCTTCATACCCTTCATATGGATTTATGCGGACCAATGAGAGTTCAAACTATTAATGGGAAGAAATATATTTTAGTCGTTGTCGATGACTACTCTCGATTCACTTGGGTAAAGTTTTGAGGACAAAGGATGAAACTCGGATGTCATCATTAAACTTATCAAGCAAATTCAAGTTCGACTTAACAATCTTAGAATTGTTCGAGCAGAATGGCACGAGTTCGTTAACAAAGATTTAATCCGCTTTTATGAAAGTGTTGGAATCACCATCAAAGAAGTGTTCCACGAACCCCTCAATGAGCGGTGTAGTTGAAAGACTAAATTGAACTCTTGTGGAAGCCGCTAGAACAATGCTTATTTACTCAAAGGTTCTAATGTTTCTCCGAAATTTGAAGCCATTGCCACCGCTTTACACCCAAAATCGTTCCCTTATTCACACCTCTCATGGAAAACCCATATGAACTTGTCCATAAACGAAAACCCGATCTATCATACCTTCATGTGTTTGGTGCTTTATGTTACCCAACTAATGACGGTCAAGATTTAGGTAAACTAAAAGCTAAAGCGGACATTGGTGTATTTGTTGGTTATGCACCAAATGTAAAAGGATACCGAATCTACAACAAGAGAACCCGAAATATCATGGAAACAATTCACGTTACGTGGATGAGCTAACCGTCAAATGGCTCGTGGCAATCCAGCCTCGGATCCGTGCTTCAACCTTTATCCAGTAGTCCTATCGGTTCTACTCTTGTTTCTAATCCTCACCAAAGAACTCCGTATGTACCTCCTTCGAAGATGATTTGAAGAAATTATTTGATCCAATGTTTGATGAACACTATGAGCCAAGTGCTAATGATATGTCGACTCCATCAATAGAGGCCGCCTCTATCCCTCATCAATGAAGTTAACCCTTCGGTTTCAATGTCATTAAGTCAAGAAGCGCTGTGCTTGATCACTCGTCTCATCAACAAATCATCAATCATCGAGTGTACACAATGGAAATGTTCTTTTTATTACGATGATGAAAACCCTTTTGCTCCTCCGATGATGAACCCTTTGAGAACATATTTGCTCTCGAATCATCATCGAACCATCTTCTTTAGGAGATATAGACTCGCTACTTGGTTCCTCAACAACAACCACATGAACATCTTAGAAAATGGACACATGATCATCCATTGGACAACAACATTGGAAACCTCTCGTCCAAGATCCACACGGAAACAACTTGCAACCAATGCCTTATGGTGCTTCTTCAACTCTTTACTCTCTAAGATCGAACCGAAGGCGTGAAAACCGCCATGAATGAAGACAATGGTTCAATGCCATGCAAGAAGAAATTCATGAGTTTGATCGACTAGATGTATAGGAATTAGTACTGCTCCGGTTGTGCAATGATCATTGCTCTAAAGTGGATCTTCAAAGTAAAACTTGATGAGCTTGGTGATGTTTTAAAGAATAAGGCTCGATTGGTTGCAAAAGGATACCGTCGAGAGGAGGTATTGACTTTGAAGAATCATTTGCTCCAGCTTGCTCGTATCGAGGCAATCTAATCTTCTTGGCTAATCTGCAAGTAAGAACATGGTAGTCTATCGGATGGATGTAAAGACGGCTTTTCTTAACGGAGATCTTAAAGAAGTAATATCGTCACCCACTGAAGGCTTTGTGAATCCGAGCATCCTACTCACGTCTATCGTTTGAAGAAGGCTCTTTATGGTTTGAAGCAAGCTCAAGGGCTTGGTATTATACGCTATCAAAGTTTCTTCTATCTACCGGATTCAACAAAAGGCGCAGTTGATCCGACATTGTTCACCGTAAAGTCGTGCAAACATTTAATTCACGTTCAAATATATGTTGATGATATCATTTTGCCTCTCATCGACCCCAATAAATGTGACCATTTTTCAAATGAAATGGGTTCTAAATTTCAAATGTCAATGATGGTACAAATGTCATTTTCTTGGGATTACAAATTTCACAAAGTCCGGAGGCATTTTATAAATCAATCTAAATATGCAAATGAGATTTTAAAGAAATTTTGATTTGATTCTAGTGACCTCGCTGACACTCCCATGATAGGCGTACTAAAGCGGATGAGGACCACTCGGGGATCATGGTAGACCAAACGAAATATCGTAGTATGATTGGATCCCCGATGTACCTCACGGCCGATGAACCGGACATTCTGTCATTGTTTGCATGTGTGCTAGATATCGAGCTAAGCCTACCAAAAGGCACCTTGAAGCGGTTAAATGGGTCTTCGGTATCTCAAGGATCCATCAATATGGGACTTTGGTACCAAGGAAACCGGTATGTCACTAACGACCTATGCGATGCTTGATCATGCAGGATGTCAAGATACATGTCGAAGCACGCCTGAGGTGCTTAGTTTTGGGTGATAAGCTTGTGAGTGGTCTTCAAAGAAGCAAATGAGTACTTCTATTTCCTCTGAGGCGGAATACATAGCCATGTCATCTTGTTGTGCTCAAATCCTATGGATGAGATCTCAATTATCGACTATGGCTTTGAATTCAACAAAATCCTCTGTCTTGTGATAATAAAAGTGCTATTGCTCTCTCATGCAACAACGTACAACACTCAAGAGCAAAGCACATCGACATTCGACATCATTTCATCGGGGAGCAAGTAGAAAACGGTGTGGTGGAACTCTATTTTGTGAGGACTTAATACCGGTTAGCGTACATCTTCTCAAAGCTCTTCCTAGAGAACGTTTTGAGTTTATCCTCCCACGACTTGGTCTAAAGAGTCTACAACCGGAAACACTCTAACGTCTTCAAGAGGAAGACGAGGAGTAAAGGTCTTTCTTCATCCATCTCTTGTAAATATCTTTTCGAAAAGCAAAATACAAAATTACAAAACCTTCAAAAAGCAAATAGAAAAATATAAAACTTTCAAAAATCCATAAAATTTTGAAAAATCTTGAAAAATTTCGAAAAAATATTGTCTTTTTGTCATGATTTTTTTTCTCGATTCGATAATATCTATGGTCTTTGTGCTGTCGTCCAAAGAATGACACGGGACTTTAGATGTTGTTCGAATGTTCAAAAAAAAATCAAAAATCAAAAAATTTTGGGAGAAAGTGAAAAAAAAATAAAAATTGGTTTATTGTCATTTCAAGCAATAACCCGCTTTTCAAAGAAAGAACAGAGCCATGCTTTATCTTATTTTTCAAAACTCATCTCTGATTCTATAAACAATTACTTACTATCTAATGAAAAACTAATTGCTTTAAAAAATAACTCGGACTCTATTTTTGAAAATCATCTGGACTCATCGTTTGTAAAAAATATCTATCTCTCAATCAACAACTTATGTCATTGATTGAGGGGGAGAATGATTTCAATTAAATCAAAATGTTATTTGTCATACAATTGTTTTCAAAAGATAATCATGCATGTTTAATCAATGGAGTTTAAAGTCTCAAAATCCGATCCTTATCGATTAAAACGTTTTCATAATCAAGTCACAATTCTCCTTAAAAGCTTTCAAAATCAATTTAAATCTCTGAGATCACAAATCTCAAATGATTTGATAATTGTGATCGGGGAGAATTTGTGATTTAAATTGGATTTAAACCGATAATTGATAAATGGTTTTATAAGGATGTACAAGCTCTCCTTCCCACATGTGCCAAACGATTTCAAATTTTCCATGCACATGTTGACGGGGAGCATCTATCTTAAACCACAAAGATTTGAAACGTGATCAATCTATTTCAATGTGCAGTTTTTTCCTAATATGTGCAAAACATTTTCAAATATATATGCACATATTGAGGGGGAGCAACTATTTTGAAAACCACATTCTTTATATAACTACTCTTAGATGCAAGTCAACCCCTCAAAGATGAAATTTATTTCTATTACAAAATGATGCTTGATGCACAAAGTGAGGGGGAGATGTTGTCCTAAAAAATATCAAAAAACAATTCAGGTACAAAATGCTTTGATAATATATCACAATTATCTGGATTGATTTCTTCAAATGGTTTTCAATTGGTTCCAACGGCAGATGAACAATACCAAATAGACCGACCAAATTTACTTTATGTATGGTGATATAAGGATGGTTAGGTTAGGTATTCGTTCCCACGATCCGCTGTAATCGGAGGGATCTACCAGGGGACAATCCACTAGATAGTGTAGAAGTCCTTAGGTATATTGAAAAAAGAGAAAAATGATATATGAGAAGAGTGCGGACTAAGACCGAGCTAGTCTTGGAATAAACCCAACAAGGTTCTAGTTATGAAGTCTCGGTAAGCCTTGAAGGGTTGAAGAATGAAAAGAATTGAATGAGAAAGGGTGAAAATAAATAGCCTCCAATAATTCAACCTTAGGGCGTAAACCGGGTTCAATTCATATACTCTTGGTGGTTACCAAGGTAACATCGGTATTGAAGACAAGGCGTCATGGACCCAAAGGTGACGCCGCACTTCAACTTCCCAAACCACTCAAGTTCCTCTTAAAAGGACTTGTTTCATTCTCACGGGAACCGACATAATCTATCGACTTTCTCTAGAGATTGTTGATATTGAAGAAGGAGACCCTCTCCTAGTCTCGAAATAGGATCCAAATATGCACAATTGAGTCTAGAGCCACGAGATCATCTATAAATCTCATTAGGACACTCTCAATGAAGACTCATGTTTCACACAATGTGGAAAGAAAGATTATATCTTATGAGTCCCACGCATTATCCTTGTGGTATTGCGGAACATCCGGTGATATGCAAACATATTCAAAATGAAGATGGAAAACCTTCGGAGCCAACATCAAACAAGCTCACGGTGGGTGACATGTGAGATCTATCAATAGATCAACCATGTGACAACCGAATAGAAACAATGGGGCGATTCAATCTATTGAATCAATCTCGGTTCGAGTTATGGATTGACGGATACCTTTGAAAACCGGTCGTTGTGCTTAAAAATCCTTTTCCTTAGCACATCGATTTGTGTACTCATATTTCAAATTAAAAGGTGTTTATGATTGATAATTGATTTTCATTAAAACCTTCGTTGTATTGCAAAACAATTTCTATTGAGCGATGCACGATTGTTTTCAAATCTCTTCGTATCAATCGGTGAATCTCAATTATTGGTTCACTCACTCCGTGTTGTCTTCTTTGAGACATTCCGGTTTGAGAATAGCTAGAACAATTTCGAAACCCTATCAAGGAAATTCTTAGAATTATACCGATCACAGGCGGTACTTGTCTTGATCAACGGGGAACCGTGGGTCGTGTACCTCAATTCAACGAAAGTGATCAAAGACACTTTTGTGCGCTTTATTGCTAATCGTTGTATGCGGGGGATCCCCGACATTTGCAAATGATCAGTTAGGCGGTTAATCCATAGCCGCATGCTCACACAACACATTCATTACTAAAGAAATCATGATTAGTGCATCAATGACTCGATATTTTCACTCCATGCTTCGCTTTCTGCTGCGCCAATATCATGAATCAACGAAGCTTCCGCTACTCGATGAGAATATATCATGATCCGTGTGAGCATGTCGGTCCATAAGTCACAACATCACACAATACCAACACCACAATGGAAGAGTCGAGATTTATGATAGTGATGATCTCAAAGTCGGCTCAAAACTCATTAGCACGTGGATCGCTTAAAGACCTCCACAATGATTATCCAAACATGCAATTATGAAGAATCAATGACTACGAGCTCCCGAGCAAAGAACTACATCAAGAATGCAAGAACAATTTTAAATGTAATATTTGTTTGTGTTCAATGTAATTTTGAGGTGATCTTGAGGTGACCTCCTTAGGGGAGATTGTTAAGATTTAGTAAATCCAGGTTATTAAAGAGTCGGTCACCTCAAGTATATGTAATCGATAGAAAGCTCGTGAGTCGTGATTAGTTAATGTTTAGTAGTATTTAGTTAAGTAACACCGTGGAGGACGGACGGTCTTTACCCAATGTATGCACGATCCACACCGTAGGTGGCGACTTATGTAAGAACTATAAATACTCTCTACCTTCCAAGGTAGAGTTGGAGCTCATAATAAGATTTTTCTTTCTCCCACTAAAGTTCCCAACCTCTAACTTTCTCTCTCTAAAACTTCATTTATACGCCTCTTGTGTTTATGGTTTGACGTGTTTGTGAAATCCAATATGTTACAAGGTTTTTACTCCACAAATATACCTCTCTAAAAGTCAGAAAATTGAATTCTATATATAGAGGTTACAACTGCGACAGCGTCACCTTTTAATTGTGACGTCGTCGGATCGCCGCCATTAGGGTTTCGTCTAGGCCAAGTCAACTTTGGGACTGCGTCACGTTGTGGTTGTGACGCCGATAGCTTCAAATTCTGACGCCGTCTGAATTTGGATCTAGGCCGTCTGAGAGAAAAGGTCTTCGTGGCGCCCAATCTTCAAAGCTGGCCGTCGGTGCAAAATAACAAATTCACTCTGAACATGTCATAATTATATGGATGGCGGCTCTTTTGTTTGTGGCGTCGGTGCACTTCCAATGACTTGAGTGTCTTGATCTTGACTTTAGCCATTTTCTTCACATATTCATGCCTTTTCGTCCAAATAAGCATCATTCTAGCATTTTGCCTTCAAGAGACCTAAAAGTGAAAAGGAACATAATTAAGCGATGTGGATAATAAAAGTGGGTGATTAAGGGCTTAAATGACCCCTCAAAAGTGTACCTTTTAAATCCTTATCATTCATCACCAACTACTCTTTCACCACCAAATGGTTGCATAGTAGCACCTCCCTCATCTCCAACAAGCACACCACCATCATCACCTATCAAGTCTCCACCTAAAGTCACTCTATTGGAACTCCTTAAAACTCCAACAAGATCCCACCAAACCAACCCCAAAGAACTAGTCTTTTTAACACCTCCCACATCTCCAAACACAATTTACAATGATCTTGTAACTTCACCACCTTTAGCTCCCATTCTCTTACAAGAACATCTAGGTTCTTTTCCACCACCATTTCCAAACATTCGGACTATGATCCATATTTTCCAACTTTTCCACCACAACTTCCGCATCTCACAAATCAAACTAACCCGGAAAACTTCCGCACACATTACCCACATCATTTACATTGTGAACATTGCAAATCCACTAGGAATCTTGCAATAGAAATTAGGGAAGATATGCGACTCATACTTGTTAGGAATTAGAAAATTCAGTCGTTAAAGAGTCGGTCACCTCAAGTATATGTATTCTATAGAAAGCTCGTAGTCGTAGTCGTGTTATGTTAGTAAGTAGTTTGTTAAGTAACACCGTGAGGACGGACGGGTCTTTACCCACCGTATGCCCGATCCACAGCCCGTAGGTGGTGTTTATTTGTAAGACACTATAAATACCCTCTACCTTGGGAGGTAGAGGTTGGAGCTCAATACCATTTTCTTTGTTTCACATAGTTCCCAACTCTCTTCCCTTTCTCTCTCTAACTTTCTCTCTAAACATCTTGAACGCCACTTGTGATTATGGTTTAATGTGTTTGTGAAATCGTATATCCTACAATTGGTATCAAGAGCCATGGTTTGATCATCTCTTTTACATATCCTTGGATTTCTAGTGGTTTTAGATGGTTTTTGAGTTTGAAAAAGTTTAGTGGTTTTTGCATCATTTGGATCATTTCTAGTGTTAAAGCTTGAATTTTGGGTGTACTTTTATGTTTAGAATCATTGTAGGTACTTGGGTTTTGATTTGGTAAGTTTGAATCACTGTGGTTGAGCTTGTTTGGATTGAAAAGTGTGTTTTTGAAGTTTTTCTTGCTAGCGACTTGGTTCTCGTAGTGCTTTTCATCGTAGCGACTTGCTTCAGTAAAAGGTAGCGAGTTGTAGTGTAAATTGTTAGCGATTTGGTCCTAGCGACTTGTCTATTGAGACAAGCCGACAAAGCAAGACAACTTAGTGGATTCTCCACTACTGCCTAGCGACTTGGTGAAGTTAGCGACTTGCTTTCAATTTTGTTAGCGACTTGTACTTAGCATTCTTAGCGACTTGGTGTTAGCGACTTGGACCTTAGCAAGTTACTCTTTAGCGACTTGACTGTGTAGCGACTTGGTGCTTTAGCGACTTGTGTCCAGCGACTTGGGTCTTAGCGACTTGGTCTTAGCGACTTGGTTCACAGGAAATTGAGATCTTAGCGAGTTGCTACTTAGCGACTTGGTTCAAGAATTCTTAGCGACTTGGTTGACTTTTTGTTTGTAATATGGTTTCTCTTGATTTAGTAAAATCCGTGAAAGAATCTATTTCCGGTTTAATCATAGAGTTATAAAATCCGTGTAATCTGTTAACATGTTCGCCAACGTACCAACAATTATCTCCATTGTTGCCGAGGATGTTCAAGCAAATGGTTCGGATACTCGTCCACATATGCTTGATGAATCGACTACGACTCTTGGGCTCAACGAATCGATTGTCTTGTCTTGGAAAGGAAAATGGGTCAACATTCTCAAATCCATTGATGAAGGACGTTATCGATTGAGACTACAAGAGACTTAATTGATACAAATTGCAGATGGAACAATGATCTATGGAATAGATGGACCAAAGGCGTATGATGAGCTCAATGATAAGGAGAAAAGAGATTCGATCTCGATATCGTGGCTTCTAACATTATACTTGAGGTCTTCCAAAAGATATCTACAAGCTTATCAATCACAACACTGAAGCCAAGGCGGTATGGGATAATGTCAAGATGCTTCTCTCAGTTCCGAATTAACCAAGGAAGGCAGAGAATCACAACCAGTATGATGAGTTTGAGCCTTTCAAATGAAACCGGATGAGAGTGTCTATGAGTACTATGTGAGATTCCATAAGCTTGTGAATGACATGAGGAACATCAAAATAACCATGCCAAACATTCACTCAACTCAAAGTTTGTGAACAACATGAATCCCGAATGGCACAAGTTTGTCACCTCGTGAAGCTAACCAAAGGATTGAAGAATACAAACTATGAGCAGCTGTATGCCTTCCTTCTTCAGAATGAGAGACATGCCTTGTTTGAAAAAAGGATTCTTGATCAGTTCAAAACCAACTAGGAAGAAACAAGCTCATCAAATGATTCAACAACTTTTTACACAAATGTTGGAATTACCACCAAAGCTTCTCAAGTCATACCCACGGGTAATAGAAATCACAAACTCATTCCCGATCCAAGTTTCAAGCAACCTGATGCCAATGCAGTCATGGAACACTTCATCAATCAACTGGCTCTCATGGTTAAACAAAACTTAACCTTCACACCACATACTAACCGTCTTAACACTAACAATGAAATCTGGACTGCATCCAATCTACACAATCATACTTTGGTCAGAGATGGAAAGGTTACGGTGCAACCGACTCAAGGAAAACAATATGAACAAAAGGAGGTGGAGTAGGAGGAGGGTATGTGGCAAATCGAGAATAGAGGAAGGAATGACAATCGTGGACAAGCAATGCCGCTTAAGTGCTACAACCGTGGTGGTGATGGACACATGGCACTGAATCGCACTTCTCAAAACGCCTCAAAATGCGAGAGACTTCAAAGACAAGATGTTACTAGTGCAAGCTCGGGATAATGGAGTTGTGTTGGATGAAGAGGAGTTGTTGTTTCTTCTTGAGGGCAATGCAAAGACATATGATGCGAGATGTGATGAGCAACCAATTCGTGAGATAGGTCATAATCATCGAATGCCTTTCAAGTCGCCGACCGTGATGCATACGACTGACGGCGTTGATGATGAACCCACTTGCGAGACTATCTTCATGGCTAGCATTTCTCCAATGGTCTCTCAAAGGTCCCTCACCACGACAAGTGGTCCATCCAAAGAATCAATCATCTCGAGGTATTAAAACTATACGATGATGTTGATGAGCAAAAGATACATGACAAAGTACAATCAACTGAAACTTTTGAGTCGGATATTAAAAATATGGGTAATATACATGTTGTCCCATATGATCAATATATGAAACAAAGTGAAAGCGAGTGTACCAAGTGATGCATCTTCCGCATCAATGATGACTATATTTTTATGAATACAATGCATGTGCCCTGAGGATTCTGTTATTTCGAACTAAATGCCTATAACGAACAAGTTGCTATTTATGAACAGTGCTAAGTTTGAGTTAACCACCCGTGAGCGTGAAATGGATGACCAAATGTGTACAATTATTAGAAAAGCAATTTTAGAGAAGAAGTATTAAAACAAAAGTTAAGCTCCTTACAAGAAAAGCTTTCTAAAGCGCTAAGCAAAACAAGAACTTCAAAAAATGTTAAAATGCTTAAGCAAGAATTCAATGCTAAGGAATGAAAACTTTTGAATGGTTTTTCCAATCTAAAACTTTGAAAAACAAGCTTGAAAATAAGTTGTACATACAAGGAACGCCATTGATTTCGCTCACATGATGACTAAGCAAAGAGTTCTCGCGATAAGCATAGTATCCCCATTATAAAGGAATCCAACCACAGTATGGTAAGATAGCAAAAGCTGCTCAAAATATAATCTATGATGGCAATGAGATTCTTAAACCTAGATGAAACCTAGTTGCATTGAATGCACCGAGGAAGATATAAAATTAGATGATGCATCTAGGGAGAAAATGAATAAAAGCTTAACGATCCTGCGTGTAAAGAGAATAACATAACGATCAAACCCCATGATTACACTAAGGAAAATTGGATATCCTTGAACATGTTTAAGCCTCAAACTCAATTAACCCCGAGCAGATCTTTTGGAACAAAGATGTGGATAAGCTAAAAGTTAATGTACTTGTTGAAACAAACACTCCCTTAGGAAAATGCTGCAGCCTCGTGTATCCTCCAAATACACCAATGCATCTAGTTCCTAGATCTATTGCCACTAATAGCAAGACCTTAATCACCGTATGTTGTTTATCAATTTGTTTGTTGATTTTGAGAAAACATGTAAGAAGAGAATCACACCTGCTGGGGATAATCGAGGGGAAGGGGTTTTGAGCAAACTAAAGAATGTTATTTAACGAGGTCATGCCTTTCTTTAAACAATTAAAAGGTCAATTTGAGAGCCTTCAAAAGGAATTAATTCGATATTAAAGAAATGGAAAAGGAATTTGATGCAATGATAGTTGAGGTCAATGACTATGAACAGAACTCAAATACAATGAAGTTTAAAAAAGAACTTGCATATTTTAAATGAGAATTTGATTTGAGTTGTGTTGCTCAAGATGTGTTTTATCTTTTACTAAGCACTCTATTACGACTTCTCGATTTCATGAATTGTCTATTGCATTGAAAGTTTCCCATGATCGTGTCATTGAGCTTGAAAACAAAACTCGTAACTAAGTGAGAAAATTGATCGGGATGATCACGATAATTTGATAAAACATCTTTCTAAATTAGAAGTTGAACATTTTGATTTACAACTAAAATATTAACATCTTAAAGAAAATGTCAAAACCTCAAATATCAAGACATCCTCGATGTTCCGAGTTTGAAGCGCTTTTTCGGATAAACAAACGCGACGAATGATTCAAGCTCATTGTAACACGATCGAAAAATTGAAAGCCCAAATCTCTCAATTAAAGGGTGAAAAGAACAATGTGATGGGTCCCAAATGCCTCCTCCTTTAGATTCTCAATATTCTCAAACTTTTCATCTTCAAAACTTAGTTAATGCCTTACAAAAGAAAACGAGAGTTTTCTAGAAGAAAATGAAAAGTTAAACGACACTTTAAAGAGTTATATGATTCAATGAAAGTCACTCGTGACAAAAACAACGAAAAATAACGTCTTTACAAAAAGAAATTGAGAATCGAGGAGTCAAGAAAAGGAACTCGCCACTTGTTTTTAATGAGAATGTTGCATCAAAGTCATCCTCATCTGCAAATATCATGTGATCATAAATACATTCCTCCTCATCTTAGGAATAATGAACCCGTGTTTTACAACTATTGTGCTCACCTTAAGGATAGTATAGAATGTCTCCGTGAGATTGTGGAAGAGGATTTTATAAATAAGCCTCTTGATGGTGAAATTAGGTTTGCGTGCATTCAAGCCAAACGATCTCAAGAGCTGCTAGAATGTTTAATAGCAACATGTCCTAAATACTTAGGTGCAAAAGAAAAAGTCATGATGCCTTGTTCTATGCCTAGTGGCAAGCATACAAACCATTCTATGCCCGCTTTAAGAAAGTGAACACTAATGTGCTTTTAAGTAGTTCGATCCACACTTCTAGTTCGGGAATGCAAAAAGTAGCAAAACCAACTAATGTTCCAATTCCTCTACAGAGTAAGTAAGTGACACCAAAGCAAGCGGGTCAAAGCCTCAAGGCAACACAAAGAATGATAGGACCTTGCATGCTAGGAATGTTCGGTGGAAGAGAGTAGAAGATCACCTTAGGGAGAATTTGAATAAGATGAATCGTGTTGATTCTAGTGTTAGCTCTAAGCGTCATCGTAATTAATGCGAATTCGCTACTTTTGGCAAAACATGTAATGATGATTGCGTGGTTTACATTACTAATCTTGAATGTGGTGTGAATGATTTGTCTAATGTTGTTAAATGCCCACTAAAATTGTTAATGTTAAAATTCAAGCTAAAAAGGCAAAAAGACAAAGGCGAAAGAAAGTTAGAAAACAAAGGAAACCCAGGAAGGAAATTTAGTAATATAGGTTATCAATGGATACCCACGGCCATAAGATTAATGTGTTGTGCCCTAAATTTGCTAAGTCAAAGCCCACTAGAAAATGGATGCCTCTTGGTAGAACTATTCCTTAAGAAGTGAACACACTTTGAATAGGTCAAATCGGACACTAGCACCGCATTTATCTCCGATGATTCCATTGCTTCTACTTCAATGTGGGTGTTCCAATCATTATTCTTGACCAAATGGAACCCATTCTTGCATGGGGATCCCAATTATCCAGCTTATCCATTCTTATGCGTGTTCAATGCGGATCGTTCAAATCGATTACGTGGTACCTTGACTCAGTTTGTTCCAAGCATATGACTAGAGACCGGTCAAGGCTCATGAACTTCGTGAGTAAATTCATCGGAATGTGAGATTCGAAAAGCGATCATTTTGGTGCTATTATGGGTTATGGAGATTACGTGGTGGGAGATAGTGTGATTTCGGGGTATATTATGTTGAAGGTCTTGGACATAATCTATTTTCATCGGACAATTTTGTGACTCGGTTTAGAAGTGGCCTTCAGGAAACATACTTGCTTTGTTAGAGAACTTGATGGTGTGGAACTTCTCAGAGGAACTCGTGGTTCAAACCTATACACCATCTCTATCGAAGATATGATGAAATCTTCACCCATCTGCTTACTGTCAAAGGCGTCCAAAACTAAGTCATGGCTATGGCACCGTCGTCTCAATCACTTGAACTTTGGTACCATAAACAATCTTTCCAGAAAGGACTTAGTTGTAGGTTTACCTAGACTAAAGTATGAAAAGGATCATCTTTGTTCAGCATGCCAATTGGGAAAAAGCAAGAAGTATGCCCACAAACCCAAACCTACAAACTCGATTCTGAAGTTCTTCATACAATTCACAAGGATTTATGTGGACCCATGAGAGTCGAGAATATCTTTGGGAAGAAATATGTGTTAGTTGTGGTTGATGATTACTCTCGATTCACAGGTTAAGTTCTTAAGGACAAAGGATGAAACTCGGATATCATCATCAAACTTATCAAATAGCGCAAGTTCGACTTAACAAAGCCGCCGTAATCATCCGAATGACAATGGGCCGAGTTTGTTAATAAACAACTTAGTGAGTTTTATAAAAGTGTTGGAATCGGTCATCAAAGAAGTGTTCCACAAACTCCTCAACGAGCGGTGTAGTTGAAAGACGAAATCGAACTCTTGTAGAAGCCGCAAGAACAATCTTTGATTTACTCAAAGGTTCCAACGTTTCTCCGGGTCAAAGCCATTGCCACTGCATGCTACACTCAAAATCGATCCCTAATTCACACTTTGCTCATGGAAAAACTCCATATGAACTTGTCCACAATAGAAAACCTAATCTCTCATTCCTTCGTGTATTTGGTGCATTGTGTTATCCAACTAATGAGGGCCAAGACTTAGGCAAACTTAAAGCTAAAGCGGACATTGGTGTTTTTGTAGGATATGCACCAAACAAAAGGGATACGAATTTACAACAAAAGAACCCGAAATATTATGGAAACAATTCACGTTACGTTTGATGAGTGACCGTCCAATGGCTCCGGACAACCCGCCTACGGACCTACATCATCAAGTAGTCCCATCGCCTACTCTTGTTTACGACTCCTCACCAAAGAACTCCTTATGTACCTCCTTGAAAGATGATTTGAAGAAATTATTTGATCCAATGTTTGATGAACACTATGAGCCAAGTGCTAATTATATATCGGTTCCATCAATGAGGTCGCCTCTATCTCTGTCAATGAAGTTAACCCTCAAGATCAATGTCATTAAGTCAAGAAGTGTCTGCTGCGATCACTCTGTCTCATCAACAAATCATCAATCATCGAGTGTACACAATGGAAATGTTGTTTGCATTACGGATGATGAAAACCCGTTTGCTCCTCCGAAGATGAACCTTTGAAAACATATTTGCTCTCGAATCATCATCGAACCATCGTCATCGGAGATATAGACTCGCTACTTCAGTTCCTCAACAACAACCACATGAACATCTTAGAAAATGGACACATGATCATCCATTGGACAACAACATTGGAAACCTCTCGTCCGGTATCCACACGGAAACAACTTGCAACCGATGCCTTATGGTGCTTCTTCAACTCTGCTCTCTAAGATCGAACCGAAGGCGTGAAAACCGCCATGAATGAAGACACCGGTTCAATGCCATGCAAGAAGAAATTCATGAGTTTGATCGACTAGATGTATGGGAATTAGTACCTTCTCCCGATTGTGCCATGATCATTGCTCTAAAGTGGATCTTTAAAGTAAACCTTGATGAGCATGGTGATGTTTTGAAGAACAAGGCTCGATTGGTTGCAAAAGGATACAGTCAAGAGGAGGGTATTGACTTTGAAGAATCATTTGCTCCAGTTGCTCGTATCGAGGCAATCAAAATTTTCTTGGCTAATGCTGCAAGTAAGAACATGGTAGTTTATTAGATGGATGTAAAGACGGCGTTTCTTAACGGAGATCTTAAAGAAGTCATATACGTCAGCCAACCTAAAGGCTTTGTGTATCCAGAACATCTTACTCACGTCTATCGCTTGAAGAAGGCTCTTTATGGGTTAAAGCAAGCTCCAAGGGCATGGTATGATCGCTATCAAAGTTTCTTCTATCTATTGGATTCAAAGAAGGAAGCGAGTTGATCCGACATTGTTCACCGTAAAGTCGTGCAAACATTTAATTCACGTTCAAATATATGTTGATGATATTATTTTTGCCTCGATTGACCCCAATGAATGTGATCATTTTCAAATGAAATGGGTTCCAAATTTCAAATGTCAATGATGGGATAAATGTCATTTTCTTGGGATTACAAATTTCACAAAGTCCGGAGGCATTTTATAAATCAATCTAAATATGCAAATGAGATTTTAAAGAAATTTGGATTTGATTATTGTGACCTGTTGACACTCCCATGATAGAGCGTACTAAAGCGGATGAGGACCACTCGGGATCATGGTAGACCAAACGAAATATCGTAGTATGATTGGATCCACGATGTACCTCACGGCCGATGAGACCGAACATTTTGTTCATTGTTTGCATGTGTGCTAGATATCGTGCTAAGCCTACCAAAAGCACCTTGAAGCGGTTAAGCGGGTCTTTCGGTATCTCAAGGAACCATCAACATGGGAATTTGGTACCAAGGACACCGATATGTCACTAACGACATATGCGGATCAGATCATGCGGGATGTCAAGATACTCATCGAAGTACGTCGGAGGTGCTCGGTTTTGGGTGATAAACTTGTGAGTGGTCTTCAAAGAAACAAATTAGTACTTCTATTTCCTCTACAGAGGTGAATACATAGCCATGTCATCTTCTTTGTGCTCAAATCCTATGGATGAGATCCCAATTATCGACTATGGCTTTGAATTCAACAAAATCCCTCATCTTGTGATAATAAAAGTGCCATTGCTCTCTCTTGCAACAACGTTCAACATTCAAGAGCCAAGCACATATACATTCGACATCATTTCATTCGGGAACAAGTGGAAAAAGGCGTGGTGGAACTCTATTTTGTGAGGACTGAATACCAATTAGCAGACATCTTCACCAAAGCTCTTCCTAGAGAACGTTTTGAGTTTATTCTTCCACGTCTTGGTCTAAAGAGTCTATAACCGGAAACACTCAAGCGTCTTCAAGAGGAAGATGAGGAGTAAAGGTCGTTATTCATCTATCTCTTGTATATATATATATTCAAAAATCAAAATACAAAATTTCAAAACCCACAAAAGAAAATATAAAAATATAAAATTCTAAAAAATCCATAAAAATTAGAAAATCTTGAAAAATTCCAAAAATATTGTTATTTTGTCATGTTTTTCCTTATTCGATATCATCTACGGACTTTGTGTTGACATTCAAAGAATGTCACGGGTCTTTAGATGTTCTTGAATGTACATAAGTTTGTTTAAAAAAATGAGGCGGAGAAAAATGGTGGTTTCTTGTTATTTCGATGAACCCGTTTTATAAAGTAAAAACGAGCCATGCTTTATCTTATTTTTCAAATATCATGCTCGATTCTTAAAACAAATGTTTGTCATCTAAAAGACAAATGTTTATCTTTCCAAATATTTTTCCGTCTAATGATTCTTCCAAAAATATTTGCCATCTAATGAAAACCAAATTGCTTTGAAAATACCTCGTACTCTATTATTCTTGTTAATCATCCGTGCTCATCATCATCAAAATCTCTATCTCTCAATCAACTACTTGTGTCATTGATTGAGGGGAGAATAATTTCAATCGAATTAAAGGTTATTTTGAAAGGTTATTTTTCAAACAATTGGCACGTAAATGAGCAATGTTATTCTTGGAAAATCAAAAGAACAATGTTTTATACAATTGATTCAAAACTTTGCATGATTTTATGCTTTTCAAAAGATACTCTTGCATGTTTAAACAATGGAGTTTAAAGTCCAAAATCGATCCTTATCGGTTAAAATGTTCTTTTCAAAAGCAAGTCACTATTCTCCTCAAAAGCTCTCAAAATTTTATTTAAATCAATAGAGATCACAACTCTCAAAGGATTTGGAAAGTGTGATCGGGGAGAATTTGTGATTTAAATTGGATTTAAACGATAACTTGATAATTGGTTTTATAAGTGTTTAATGAGCTTTCCTCCCCTCATGTGCCAAACGATTTCAAATTTTCCATGCACATGTTGAGGGGGAGCATCTTTTAAACCACAAAGAATTGAAATGTGATTGATTTGTCTCTAAGTGAAGGTTTCCTCTAGTATGTGCAAAACTCTTTCAAACCTCTAGGCACATATTGAGGGAGCAAACTTTGAAAACCTCATCCTTCCCAATATGCTTTATCTACTTGATTTAATCGGGGAAGTGATGTTGATATCTTTAGAAAATGGTAATCAAAAAGTTAATTCTTCCTCTTGCCTCCGTGTACTAAAACGATTTCAAATACATGAGGCACATGTTGAGGGGCTCTCTTTCTAAAAATATCAAAAACAATTCGGTACAAAATGCTTTGATAATATATCACAAGTATCTAGATTGATTTTCAAATGGTTTTCAATGGGTTCCAATGCGGATGAACAATACCAAATAGACCGACCAAATTTACTTTATGTATGGTGGTATAAGGATGATAAGGTTAGATATTTGCTCCCATGATCCGCCGAACCGGAGGGATCTACCTAGGGACAATCCACTAGTTAGTGTAGAAGTCCTTAGGTATGATGAAAAAGGAGAAAAGTGAGATATGGGAAGAGTGCGGATGAGGCGAGCTAGTCTTGGAATAAACCCAACAAGGTTCTAGTTATGAAGTCTCGGTAAGCATGAAGGGTTGAAGAATGAAAAGAATTAAATGTGAAAAGGGTGAAAAGAAATAGCCTCCATTTATTCAACCTTAGGGCGTAAACAGGGTTCGATTCATATGCTTGATAAGGTTTTAAAGGTACCTTTTGAGGGTCGTTTAAGCCCTTATTTGATCACTTTTGTATCCGTTATTGCTTAATATCGTTCCTTTTCACTTTTAGGTCTCTTGAAGGCAAAATCTGGAAATGGCACTTATTTGGATACCTTTGAAAAGCGCGAATATCTGAAGAAAATGGCCAAAGTCGAATCGAGACACTCAAAGGTCTCTTGAAGAAAACATAAGGTGCGGCGTCGGTGCACTTAAGTCTGTGGTGACGCCGTCGGAGGATTTTGTGACGGGACGAAGCCAAAACTCCTATTTTCAAGTGGCGACGTCAAGTTATAAAAGAGTAGGCCGTCGCAACTCGGGCGGCCTAGATGCAATCGAGCGGCGTCGAAGTGAAGAGGACGGCGTCACAAGCATAAGGTGGCCGTCGCAAGTCTAACGTGGCCAAGCGAAACCCTAATGATGGCGACACGGCGGCGTCACAAAACATAAGGTGACACCGTCGCATATGTAATCTTATATATAGAATCCGAATTTTTCGGTATTTGTGTGTAGTCTTTTGGAGTAAAACCTAAACCGAACCAAGGCTTGTCTTGTACAGTATTTTAGGGTTCCAAACCCTATCTTACACCAAGATAAGTGTTTTACTTCATTAATACAATTATGTCTTTGATTATTTGTGTGTATGCTTGCATGTTCTCCATGTCCGGCTAATTTACTTGTGTGTTTGCTTAGGAATATGAAACTTAATTATTGAATATTGATTGGTTGTCTCTTATCTTAGTTGATTAATGATCTAGTAATGCGATAGGTCATTCGTTGTGTATAATGCTTGATTAAATCTTTGTGAACCTTAGAATATAACTCCTTGAGTAGTTGTAAGCTAAACCATCCAAAGAGTGCCTTAGAGTAAGAGTTTATTATCCTAGTGGGTTTTGTAGGCGAGACCCTTTGGTAAGTTCAAAGAGTTAGGGAGAAACGCATACCCTACAACCTTAGACACACAACGCAACTAAGAATAAGGGCGTGACAATTCAACCACCAATAGGAGATAATTAAGGAGTAGTAAAACCTAAGTAAACACATCTTTAAACTATCATACGAGCACACAATAATTAGACATAGACTACATACACCTTAGATTAGATAATTAGATAAGTAGAGTAATCGGTAGCAATACCAACCCCAAATTCAAACCCGAGATTCGTACCTTTCCTTTTCTTAAAAATATAAAAGATAAAAATAATCTTCCTCAACCCCAACCTTAGCGTAGTAACTTCTCACTAGCATTCCTATTCCCTAGAGAGCGATATCAATACCGTGGCTTACCCTAATACTACACTACAACGATTAGGTTCACTTGCCTAGGGTGTTGAAAAACTTGCTCGACGAAAGGAAGTTCCTTTGACCCCGAGCAGCGCGTGTAGCGTTATCAAGTTTTGGGCGCATTGCGGGAATAGAATAGCTAGTTAGTAGTCCACCTCGTTTAGGTTTCTTTACTTGATTCCTATCAAGTAAACTTTTCTCATTTTAGCTTTCTCTTAGTCTATCCCCTTCTTCGTGACCTTTGTTCGTAATCCCATCACTTTTCATCATGGAAGGTGATAACCAACCACCATTCATCAACCCACCACCAATTGACCCGCCAAGAGCCCGTACTCTTGGTGAATACTCGAGACCAAGCCACTTAGGCTATAGGAACACCATTGAGCTTCCGACCAAGCCCAAACTACGACCTGCGATCCGACACCATCCGGTTGGTGCAAAGCGGATGTGCATTCCATGGACTTCGTTCGAAGATCCAAATCGACATCTTAGGGATTTCCTTAAAATTGTCGATTCCATCGACCTTGATGCTACTACTCGGGAGACCACGCGCTGCGTCTCTTCCAATTCTCTCTACGGGACCAAGCTAGTAATTGGCTTGAGCGACTTCCCCGGCTCCATCTCAAGTTGGGATGATCTTACCTCTCGCTTCCTTGCTCAATTTTTCCCACGGGAGAACCACTAAGCTTAGGAATGACATCTTGATGTTCCAACAACGTCGGGGTGAATCTCTCTGAAGCATGGACTCGATTCAAGGACTTACTTCATAAAGTCCCTCATCACGGCATTGATCTTTGGCTCCAAGTCCAAATCTTTTATGATCATGTCAACTTCCCACCAAGCGATCCATTGACCAAGCGGCGGTGGAAAACTTAGTGATCTCACCGCGGAAGAATCATGGGGTATAATAGAGGACCTTGCCCTCTATGACAACGAAAGTTGGGATGACCCCCGTGAGCTACCCAAAACCGTTAAGGCAATCTCCTTGCCTCCCATTACCTCACAATCTTCCGACCGTAGGATGATCGAACTTGAAGATCAAGTTAAATTCCTAATGAGTTCCTACGAAAATCCTAAGTCCTCACGTCAAGTGAATAAAATCACTCTACCTTGTGAGTTATGTAGTGGTCCCCATGACACTCGTGATTGCACAAGACTCCCCGAACAAGCTTTTGCGGACTACGCCTCCATGCGTACCGACGGAGCGGGAGAGAAGTGGTACACTTTCAAGCCCGAACAAAACAACTTAGGAAACTCTTACAACCTCTCATGGAGAAATCACCCTAACCTTAAGTGGAACCAAAACTCAAGCACACCCCAAAGCTCATCTAGTCCACCTAATAGGTTCAACTCTCTAAACACGGGAACCCCACTAATCTTGAGGCAATTGCATCTAGATTCTGTCATCTCAAGAGACTCGATTGACTAAGCTTGAAGCCGATTTTAAGCAAAGACAAAGCGAGATGACAAACAAGCTTGATGCCCTCTTAAAAGCCTTCAATGAGCGGGAAGTTGGAGCACTCCCAAGTGATACTATAAAGAACCCAAAAGTGAATTCGATTTAAATCGACTTCATGTTCTTGTTCACCATGGGAGAATGCATCCATGCCCTCACACCCAACGGTTCACTCGGTAAATGCTATCAAAAGGGTTCCAAGCCATCCAAAATGAGGTACCAAGGCCTGCACCATTGGTAGAACCTACTCTTGAGAAACCCGTCAACCAAGAATCCAAACCTAGTTTAGAGGAGGTACAAGGAACTCCATCAAGAAAAACCGATTCTTGAGGTCTTAGCTCATGCACCTTATTATAATGCTTTAAAAGAAAAATATGAGTTAGAACTTAAGCTTGGAAAACATGGGTCCGCTTTTGTGCGAAATAATTTACCTAAGAAGTTAGACGATCCCGGGCTATTTACTCTTCCGTGTAGGCTTGGAACTTCCAAACCTCTCGACGCTCTAGCCGACTTAGGGTCATGCATCAATCTTGTTCCGTTGTCCCTCCATAGAAGCCTTAACTTAGGTAAAATAGAACCAACGGAAACCATCTTAGGTCTAGCGGACGGTAGTGTTGCACGTCCGGTAGGAATAATAAAAGACATGGTAGTACACGTAGGAGAGTTGACTCTTTTGGCCGACTTTCATGTGCTAGACATGAATAAGGACCCGACATGCCCATTACTAGTAGGAAGAGGATTCTTAGCTACCGCTAGTGCCATCATCGATTGTAAGATGTCCAAGATAGTGGTAGGAGAGGGGAGTGCTAGGTCAATTTACGATGTCAAAAGCATCGTACTACAAAGAAGAGAAATCCCACATGAGATTAGGTTGGATAGAGAGCCTTCTAGATATGGACCTTGGATAGATAAGAACCTCATAGGCCCCCAAAGACCTTTTTACCTAGATGAAGCCTTCACTAGTAAAGCAACTTTCCAAGAAAAAGAAATGGCTAGGGACATGGAAGTGAACCCGTTCGAGGGCCTTAGTATTTAGGAAGATGACCGAGTTCCTAGGAAGCTTGCCCGTCAACCTTGTCATGAATAAGTGGAAAGTTGAGAAATCTAAACACAAATGGGATTGGGATAGACCGCCTAGTGACGGTGATGGAGAGTGGCACATTAGGATAACAATCTATGATCCCGATGGAGAAGTTTGAAAAGGCATATCTAACCGAGCGTACTACTAGGAACTTGAATGATAAGTTTGATCCTTATGACATTGTTGAGGATAGGCTTACTTATATCGATGCGTAGGAGCACGACTACGAGTCTAGCTACAAGACTCTTAAATAAAGAAAAGCGCTTCGTGGGAGGCAACCCATGCTTAATTGTTTGCTTGTTAGTGTCATATGTCTTTTATTGATTGTTTATTCTCATGTTTAAATTTGTAAAATGCTTTATTTTGTTTTAACCTCGTCTTAATTGCATATAAAGGTATTTTACATAAGGGATAAGTGTAGGGAGGATTACACGTTTTCAAAAGAAACGTAAACATGAGAATAACAATTAACTAAAAGATATATATGTGTGTTTGTTCGAGTCAAATGCTTGTATCGAGTCATAATGGATGTTTTGCGAAATTTTCCATTCTAAAGATGTAAATTTTCGAATTTTTTCGAAAAATCGCAGACCGGTTTTGTCGGGATAACTTTGGCGTCGAGATCGCAACTGACGGCGTCGGGAAGGAGTAAAACAACATATTACTTTTTCTCGTTTTACGAGCTACTTAAAAAATTTGGAATTTTCGGTCTTAATTTTCCGAAATTGCAGTAAACATCCATTCCACAAGCATTATATCCTAGTTTAAATCGAGTCTTATATATATTATTACCGCCGATTTTACGCGAAGGTTTCGTTTGTTTTCTTCAAGTGTGCGGTTTAATTTATCAAGAAGAAGTTACATAAGATTGGAAGGAGCTTTTCACGCATAAATTCTTCTTGGAAAGGATTTAACCACTACTTCACACACGGATCCTACCGAGCTAATCGGGGAGTACTAGTTTCTTTCGTTTTAATTACCTTCCATTATCATAACTTTGATACTTTCGGGAACATTGGGGACAATGTTCGGTTTAAGTGTAGGGAGGAAAATAAAGCGGGAACTTTGAAACTATGCTTATCCTTGAATATTTGCTTTGTCCAATTGTATTTGTGTAATAAACCATGAGAAAATGTCGGTTAGGGTAATTTTGGCACCAAATTTAAAATTTTTCATGACATATAGGAGTGGGCCATTAGTCTTAACAAAAGCGTCTCACGGATAGGAAGTTGCATGACTAGCACAAAAACCTTTTACCACCTAAATTCCACCCAAAATGTGAGGATCGCCCTTAGATTAGTAGGAATTAAAGCATTCATCTTTAATGCTTAGAGTGTGAACCGGTAGTATATTAGATTCTAGAACTTGTTTTGTGATGCATTCCGAGATCGCTAGTAAGACTACACTTGTGTAGTTAGGAATAACTAAATGATAAGAGGCATTAGGATAACCCTTGTTTGATACCGTAATATAATTACTTCTTCCACATCGGTTGAGTAATTCCCCACACCCTTTGCGTTGTACTCATCTTTAGTACACGATACCCTAGTTAACCCTCGAGCCTATCCTTTTCGCGGTTCTCGTGATGTTTCGGTTTTCGAAATATCAATGAAAACATTGTTTACACCCCCCCAAATATACACCCAAATCGCCTTAGCCTACCTTGTATGCACTCACTTTTAGTGCATTATTGTTATCACCCTAAACCCTTAGTTCAATTATCTAGTTGCTTGCATGAGTTGCTAAGTCGAGTCATATCCTTTGTATCTGATTTTGGGACGATTGGGATTCATGGGAAAAGTTAAAGTTTATGAAATGACGGAAGGGCGTTAAATTCAAATTCCTTTGTTTGCATAATAATGTACCCCAAGTGTTTTGATCTTTTCAATTCGGGTCAAATTAGTGTTAGAGTAATAAAAACTCAAGTGTAGGGATGTGCCTATAAATCCCTATCATTTTGATGTTACCGTAGAGGATGGTAGAGTAAAAGTGTATGAAAAAAAAAAAAAAAAAAAAAAAAAAAAAAAAAAATAGAGTGAAAAAAAAAAAAAAAAAAAAAAAAAAAACATACGGGCTACCATCCTACATCTATCCTTTAAATTTATGTTTGTTTATTTCGATTAGCTAGAGTCTAGAGTGTCGAGTCTTGGCTTAGCAACGCCATTCTTCGTATGCATGTAACATAGAGATTTTGACTTGCCACCACTATATAGCCTATCCCACCAAACCCTTTGTTTCCTACCGTAAGCCTAACGTTACAACCCTTTAAAGACCTCTTTGATAGTCTTTCCTAGGTGCTTCGCCAAAGCGATGGAGGTTTGATCTATTCTCAAGCCTATGGTAATCTATGTACTAGGACCGGTTAATGAGTGTTTATCTTCCATTTCCAATTTGTTATATTTCATATACACCGAGAGATGTGAGTATCCAAACACCCCATGTGAGGTGCTAGTATGTAATTTCCGTGCTTGTTATGACTTTTTGGGCTTATATGTGTTGTGGACTGTTTTAAACCAATGCTTCATGACCCCAACTTATAAATTAATTGGCTAAAAGCACATTTGCTTGAGGACAAGCAAATACCAAGTGTAGGGATATTTGATAAGGTTTTAAAGGTACCTTTTTAGGGTCGTTTAAGCCCTTATTTGATCACTTTTGTATCCGTTATTGCTTAATATCGTTCCTTTTCACTTTTAGGTCTCTTGAAGGCAAAATCTGGAATGGCACTTATTTGGACGAAAAGGCGCGAATATCTGAAGAAAATGGCCAAAGTCGAATCGAGACACTCAAAGTCTTTGAAAACATAAGGTGGCGTCACGGCTAATCTGCGGACGCCGTCGGAGGATTTTGTGACGGAGACGAAGCCAAAACTCCTATTTTCAAGTGGCGACGTCAAGTTATAAAAGAGTAGGCCGTCGCAACTCGGGCGGCCTAGATGCAATCGAGACGGCGTCGAGAAGAAGAAGAGGGGCGTCACAAGCATAAGGTGACGCCGTCGCAAGTCTAACGTGGCCAAGACGAAACCCTAATGACGGCGACACGACGGCGTCACAAAACATAAGGTGACGCCGTCGCATATGTAATCTTATATATAGAATCCGAATTTTTCAGTATTTGTGTGTAGTCTTTTGGAGTAAAAACCTAAACCGAACCAAGGTTGTCTTGTACAGTATTTTAGGGTTCCAAACCCTATCTTACACCAAGATAAGTGTTTTACTTCATTAATACAATTATGTCTTTGATTATTTGTGTGTATGCTTGCATGTTCTCCATGTCCGGCTAATTTACTTGTGTGTTTGCTTAGGGAATATGAAACTTAATTATTGAATATTGATTGGTTGTCTCTTATCTTAGTTGATTAATGATCTAGTAATGCGATAGGTCATTCGTTGTGTATAATGCTTGATTAAATCTTTGTGAACCTTAGAATATAACTCCTTGAGTAGTTGTAAGCTAAACCATCCAAAGAGTGCCTTAGAGTAAGAGTTTATTATCCTAGTGGGTTTTGTAGGCGAGACCCTTTGGTAAGTTCAAAGAGTTAGGAGAAAGCATACCCTACAACCTTAGACACACAACGCAACTAAGAATAAGGGCGTGACAATTCAACCACCAATAGGAGATAATTAAGGAGTAGTAAAACCTAAGTAAACACATCTTTAAACTATCATACGAGCACACAATAATTAGACATAGACTACATACACCTTAGATTAGATAATTAGATAAGTAGAGTAATCGGTAGCAATACCAACCCCAAATTCAAACCCGAGATTCGTACCTTTCCTTTTCTTAAAAATATAAAAGATAAAAATAATCTTCCTCAACCCCAACCTTAGCGTAGTAACTTCTCACTAGCATTCCTATTCCCTAGAGAGCGATATCAATACCGTGGCTTACCCTAATACTACACTACAACGATTAGGTTCCTTGCCTAGGGTGTTGAAAAACTTGCTCGACGAAAGGAAGTTCCTTTGACCCCGAGCGGCGTGTGGCGTTATCAACTCATCATCACGTGGATCGGTTAAAGACCTCCACTTGAAATTATCCAAACATGCGGCACATGAAGAATCAAAGACTACGAGCTCTTGAGCAAAGAACTTAATCAAGAATCCTAGAACAATCTAATGTAATATCTGTTTGTATTCATTAAAATTGAGGTGACCTCCTTGGGGAGATTGTTAGGAATTAGAAAATTCAATCGTTAAAGAGTCGGTCACCTCAAGTATATGTATTCTATAGAAAGATCGTAGTCGTAGTCGTGTTATGTTAGTAAGTAGTTTGTTAAGTAACATCGTGGAGGACGGACGGTCTTTACCCACCTGTATGCACGATCCACACCCGTAGGTGGCGTTTATTTGTAAGACACTATAAATACCCTCTACCTCCCAAGGTAGAGGGTTGGGCTCAATACCATTTTTCTTTGTTTCACATAGTTCCTAACTCTTCCCTTTCTCTCTAAAACTTTCTCTCTCTAAACATCTTGAATGCCACTTGTGATTATGGTTTAATGTGTTTGTGAAATCATATATCCTACAACACTTAACCTCATCCTTGATCGCATCAACATCATCACTCACCAAAACCTCCATCCATAACCTTATACGAGCATGGAAGGAATCATTTTTTTTTCTTTAGTATTTTTTTGAGTCATTTTTGTTAAAACAAGTCTTGTTCTTACTTTTACATGTTTGTATGTGGCATAAATACCACTACATTTTGTTATTTTATTACAAGGCTTTTTTACATACCTTGGATCCCAATCTTGTTTCTCACAATCACAAGATTATTTATGCATGTTACTACTAACCTTTTCTTTGTAGGTTTTTATATTTTCACACTTGGCGCCCATTTTAGGGGAGCTACCGTCAAGGGAGTTAGAGATCGTGGACTATTTTCCACACTTTATTTCTTCATTAGGGTCACTTTTTTTTCGACAAAAAGGGGGAGAAGTAAAACTTATGCATTCAAAACATACATCTAATCTTAAGTTTTACTCATCATAACATTATGTTTTGTCATCAACAAAAAAGAGGAAGATTGTTAATACAAATAAACCGTAAAAACGTTTATTAATATTTAGCGATCTCTTTTGTGTTTTGTTGATAACAAATATAATGTTATCATAAGTAAAGTTATAAGGATACATGTTATTTCTATAAAGCATCTACATATAGTCATTTAATATAAATTGTTGTAATAATTCATTTGTTGTAATAGTTTATTAGGATGGGTAAAAACCACAACCCATGACCCATACCCATGGAGCATATCCATAACCCATGGAGTTAACCCATACCCATTGTCTAGATGCATTGCATCTATTAGATACATTGTATCTATTTAGATACCCATGGTCCATAATCTAGGACCCATGACCCATGACCCATAACCCAAAAACCCATGGGCAAACAGGAGCGTCTCACGGATCCCTCAACCAAGGGATCCGTGGGATCCGTACAACAGTGGCAAGAATTTGCCTATAAATAGAGAGCCATTTCTTCATTTTTACTCAACCCTCTTCTTATAAACTCTCTCATATATTCTTACACTCTTCTAACAAAAGATCACTTGATCTAGAGAGTAGTTCTTCATTTTTTTATTGTGATTCTCATATAGGTCCTTCTCTAAGGCGAGATCACGAGCATTCTACAAGTCATCCAAGCAAGGGGTCCTTGATTGATTTGTTCCACCACAAGATTTCTGTAGCGAAGATCTTGTATTTCATATTTCACATATTTGTTGTGTTATAGTAGTGTTGGTTTGGTCCTCCGTGTCACGGACTCGGTATTTACCTTTGTACCAGAAAAAGTGTAAGAAACGTTGTGAAGGCTTCTCCACCAAGTTGAAGGAGTTTGTTGACATAGTGCTTGAACTCTCGAGTAGGTGACTCGGGGAGTGGAGTAGGGCAAGGAGGGTGTCCTTGTAGCTGAACGACTATAAATCGGTTGTGTCATTTCTATCTTTTACTTTACTTGCTTTCTTTACTTGCATTACTCTTAGATCTATACTTTCTCTTCATCCATACGATTTCACATAACATCGAATCTAAAGATTTTGAAACTAGCTTAAAATAGGCAAAACTATTCAACCCCCCTTCTAGTTTTCCACACGGTTGTGCAAGCACAAATTTTGCTCCTTCATTTATCGATGGCAATGATCAGTACAATTTTGTTTTTAATGGCGTCCCCAAAGCACATCGGGTCTTAAAGGACCAATCACCATGTCATATTTGTGGAGCCAAATGGTTTAAATATGAATTCCCAACATTTTGTTGCATGATGGGAAAGACAAATTTAGCAGACCCACATGTTTTACAAGAGTTGAAATATATATTCACATCGCAAAAGAGAAAACACTTTTCTCTTTTCTACGATAATTCCTGTTTCGTTTTCTACTAGGCAAGATGTTTCGGGACAACATCCGTGCGTACAACACAAGCTTTTCATTCGCGTCAATAGGTGTCAATTTGGACAGTACCATGACTAATATGACATCTGAAGTATATACTTTTTGTATTCATGGTTGAATATATCACAAACTCGATCAGTTGGTTCCAAGGGAAGGAATACCTCGATACTTGCAGTTGTATTTCTTTGACGACGATGATGGGATTTCACGTAGACTCTAGTGTCCAAATCTTGATAGAGATGTCGTTAAAATATTAACACGTATTCTAGCCACAAACCCATATGTGACAACGTTTAAGAGACTTGCAGACCTAGGACCACTCGACAAATACAGAGTTACCTTGAACGCATCAGTGGAACTTGACCAAAGGGTTTACAACCGTCCAACCACATCAGAGGTTTGATTTACTCTAATTTTCTCAATCAGTTATACATGTAGCACATGTATATACTTTTTCCAGCATATTTAGGTATATAAAATGTACAAAGTTCTTTGGTATATGGGTTGAAGGTAATAACGACATAACCGCATACAAGAGGAGCATTGTTGTATATGGGAGGTCTCAATACCGAACAAATTCAGCCTCACTACGGTTCTTATGATCCATTGTCATATGTTTTGTTCCATCCAATCGGTGAAATTGGATGGCATACTAAAATACCAAGGCGGGAGAATCCATCGGTGAAATTGTTAATGATAATGAAGTTATTGATGAGGATTTAGTAGGTGAAATTCTATTACAATATAAACTTATACGATTTACATAATGGTAAGTGATTATTGAAATTCCATTACAATTAAAACACCATCGTCATGCAGAAGAAAACACTGGAAAGAATAGGAAGACGGTAACTATGCGGGGGTATTATTGTTACAAGTTCCAGATTCGCTCAAACGATAACCTCATGTTGATGGGGGAAGATTGTTTCAACAGTTTGTGGTGGATACATATGTAAAGCTTGAGACGTCGCGCTTGCTTTTTTGTGCACGAAACCAAGCCAAGATAAGAGCGGATCTGTACCAAGGCATAGTGGACTGTGTCAACACCGGTGAGGCACAACCGAACAGATTCGGACAACGTGTTGTGTTACCCGCATCTTTCATCGGAGGACCGCGCGACATGAAACGACGGTTTTTAGATGCAATGACGTTAGTCCAAAAAGACAGAAAACCTGACATATTTCTTACCATGACGTGCAACCCAAATTTGCCTGAAATTCAGCAAGAGTTATTGTCGGGTCAAAAGGCGCAGGACCGACCAGACCTTATCACAAGAGTGTTTCGTGCGAAACTGGAGGATCATAAGGAACGCTTATTCAAATACAATCTTCTTGGCGTTATTAAGTCACACGTGTTTGTCATCGAGTTTCAAAAGCGTGGCTTGCCGCATGCACATTTTCTGTTGATAATAGCTCCGGAACACAAGATGATGAGTCCAGACCATTATGACAAGATTGTATGCACCGAAATCCCAGATCCACAAAAACACCCTCAAATGCACGAATTGGTTGTAAAGCACATGATGCACGGTCCTTGCGGCCGTTTACGGCCATCAAGTCCTTGCATGCAAAGCGAGCCTAAACAATGTCGTTTCAACTATCCTCAACAATTCAATGAAGAAACAAAACATTCCAAAGACTCATATCCTTTATATCGGAGGCGAAACAATGGAATAGTGGTTACTGTACGAAATAAAACCCTTGATAATCGATGGGTGGTTCCGTATAACCCAAAACTCCTAATGATGTTCAATTGCCACATAAACGTTGAGGTATGCTCGAGCATTGTTTCGGTAAAATATATCTTCAAGTACGTCTACAAAGGGTCAAAACAAACAAGTCGTCCACATCGATCCAGACGCAAAAGGTGTTGTAATAAACGAGATAAAGAGATTCCAAGATGCACGTTATGTGTCTCCCCAAGCAATATGGAGGATTTTGGTTTCTCTTTATCTCACATGCAACCTACGTCATGGCATTGCGATTCATCTCCTAACTAACAAATGGTTAGGTTTAGAGATGATGAATCGATGATGATATATCATCGATAGGGAGAGAGATAAAAGATCGATGTTGAATGCCTTTTTCGAGAAGAACAAAACGAACCTGAGTGCGAGGAAATATCTGTACCGAGATTTTCCAAAGCATTACACATGGAATATCGCGAAAATGGAATAACCGGAAAAAAGGATCAATGAAAGGGTGATTGGTTTCCGCTAACCCCGTTGAAGGAGAGCGGTTCTACCTTTGTGCACTTCTTTCACATGTTCCTGGGCATACGGGTTGGGATGATCTTTACACTGCCAACGGCGTAAGACACTCGACATTTTGAATAGCTGCTCTCGAAAGAGGGTTAATACATTCTGACAACCCATTATCAGAAACACTTGTTGAGGCCTCACTGAAAGAGTTTCCACCCGCTCTCCGAAGGCTATTCGCCACTTTATTGATTTTTTTGTGAGCCGAGAGATGTTCGTAGGTTATGGAATGACCATTATGACTCGCTTTCCGAATATTTTAAGCGTCGATATCAAAATGGACATCTTGTGCGCAATATGGTCCTCAAAGACATCAACGTTTATATGCAATCTATGGGTAAGAGTGTTGCTGATTTTGATCTTCCCGAATAAACCCCAATCTCGACATGCAACTGAGATTTTCGAGAAGTGGAAGAGGAGTACTCCATTCTTGTGGAAGAAAACACCTCCGCGCGCATGAGACTTTAAACCCCGACCAACAAGCCGCGTATAATGAGATTATGAAGCACGTGATCTTGATTTTCCTAGTGTATTCTTTATAGATGGGCGGGGGACCGAAAACGTATCTTTACAAGGCCTTGCTTTCCGGGTTCGATCGCGTGGTTACACAGCGATCATGAACCGCATCATCCGGTCTTTATGCTAATAACATGTCGGGAGGGAGAACTGCTCATTCATATTTTAAAATTCCTTTAAATCTTGATAACAACTCTGTTTGCAACATCAAAAAATAGAGCGAGACATCTCAACTTCATCGTTGTGCCAAAATAATAATATGGGACGAAGCATCGATGGCCAAGAGGCAAGCGGTAGAGGCTGTAGACCGAACCAGGCAAGACACCACGAGGGTAAGACTTCCGTTCGGTGGTAAAATAATGGTTCTTGGAGGCGATTTTAGGCAGGTTTTGCCAGTAACAAGACGTGGCACTCGAGCACAGATCGTTGACTCGAGCTTCACGTATGTCGCCTCTTTGGTGTTTGATTAAAAGATGTCTCTAACTCTAAATATGAGAGCTCTAATGATTCATGGTTTTCGATTTTCTACTGTGCCGGTAATGGAGACGAGGAAGCGGTTGATGGAAACTATATCCGAATACCCGATGACATGGTCATACCCTTCACAACGAAGACAAATCCAAAGATGCTTTGATTGATGCGTTTTTCCATCTTTAGGAACAAATAAGGGTTCTTCGGATGATATCATCTCGAGGGCAATATTATCAACAAAAAACGAGAACGTTGACGATATTAACGAGAAGTTGATAGACCGTTTTCCCGGAGCGGAAAAAATCTACTACAGTTTCAACAAAGCAGAAGACGACACAAATAACTATTATCCGACGGAATTCTTACACTCGCTAACTGTTAGTGGTTTTCCCCCTCTAGTTCTCCGGCTCAAAGTTGGGTGCCCGATTATACTTTTACACAATATCGATCCCTCAAATGGATTATGCAATGGGACGAGATTGAAATGCAAATCTTTAGAGACGAACATGATCGATGCAGAGATAGCTGTCTGCCAACACGCTGGAAAGAGAGTCTTCGTGCCTAGAATTCCGTTATGTTTGTCCGAAAGTGACATGTTCCCGTATAAATCAGTTCCTTGTCCGCTTTAGCTTTGCCATGACTATAAATAAGGCGCAAGGACAGACGATTCCAAACGTGGGTGTTTATCTACCAGATTCAGTATTCTCTCATGGTCAGCTTTATGTGGCGTTGTCGAGAGGGATTTCACGTGAAACTACAAACGTGTTAGTAAAACCCGCCAAAAAAATCGCTAACGACGGAGTGTACACGTCAAACGTTGTATATCGAGAAGTCCTACGTGAAGAGTAGAATGCACATGTGTATTTGATATGTGACACTGTTTGGACACACTACTAGATATTTTACGTCGATAAAATTTATTTTAGGGTACCCGCCGCCGCATCGCGGGGGTACCTGATAAGGTTTTAAAAGGTACCTTTTTGAGGGGTCGTTTAAGCCCTTATTTGATCACTTTTGTATCCGTTATTTCTTAATATCGTTCCTTTTCACTTTTAGGTCTCTTGAAGGCAAAATGTGGAATGGCACTTATTTGGACGAAAAGGCGATTATAATAAGAAATGACCAAAGTCGAATCGAGACACTCAAAGTCACGAAAACATAAGGTGACGTCGGTGTTAATGTGACGCCGTCGGAGGATCTTTGTGACGGGACAAGTCAAAACTCCCATTTTCAGTGACGACGTCAAGTTATAAAAGAGTAGGCCGTCGCAACTCGCACGGCCTAGATGTAATCCGAGCAGTCGGCGCCGGTCAAGAGGACGGGTCACAAGCATAAGGTGATGTCGTCGCAAGTCTAACGTGGCCAAGACGAAACCCTAATGATGACGACACGACGTCACAAAACATAAGGTGGCGCCGTCGCAGATGTAATATTATATATAGAATCCAATTTTTCAAGATTTAGTGTGTAGTCTTTTGGAGTAAAAACCTAAACCGAACCAAGGTCGTCTTGTACAAGTATTTTAGGGTTCCAAACCCTATCTTACACCAAGATAAGTTTTTACTTCATTAATACAATTATGTCTTTGATTATTTGTGTGTATGCTTGCATGTTCTCCATGTCAAGCTAATTTACTTGTGTGTTTGCTTAGGAATATGAAACTTAATTATTGAATATTGATTGGTTGTCTCTTATCTTAGTTGATTAATGATCTAGTAATGCGATAGGTCATTCGTTGTGTACTTAATGCTTGATTAAATCTTTGTGAACCTTAGAATATGACTCCTTGAGTAGTTGTAAGCTAAACCATCCAAAGAGTGCCTTAGAGTAAGAGTTTATTATCCTAGTGGGTTTGTAGACGAGACCCTTTGGTAAGTTCAAAGAGTTGTGGAGAAACGCATACCCTACAACCTTAGACACACAACGCAACTAGGAATAAGGACGTAACAATTCAACCACCAATAGGAGATAATTAAGGAGTAGTAAAACCTAAGTAAACACATCTTTAAACTATCATACGAGCACACATTAATTAGACATAGACTACATACACCTTAGATTAGATAATTAGATAAGTAGAGTAATCGGTAGAAATACCAACCCCAAATTCAAACCCCGAGATTCGTACCTTTCCTTTCCTTAAAAATTATAAAAGATAAAAAATAATCTTCCTCAACCCCAACCTTAGCGTAGTAACTTCTCACTAGCATTCCTATTCCCTAGAGAATGATATCAATACCCGTGGCTTACCCTAATACTACACTACAACGATTAGGTTCACCGCCTAGGTGATGAAAAACTTGCTCGATTTAAAAGGAAGTTCCTTTGACCCCGACGACGCGTGTAGCGTTATCAAGTTTTGGCGCATTGCCGGGAATAGAATAGCTAGTTAGTAGTCCACCCGCTTAGGTTTCTTTACTTGATTCCTATCAAGTAAATTTTTCTCATTTTTAGCTTTCTCTTAGTCTATCCCCTTCTTCGTGACCTTTGTTCGTAATCCCATCACTTTTCATCATGAAGGTGATAACCAAATACTTCCTTAGACAACTTAGAACCCGCAGTTCCACCAAAACTCTTCTTGAACCTTTTGCGGAACCCAAAAGAGAGCTCGATAGGCGAAGAAAAGCTCTCCATGATTCGGAACCTTATGGCACTTCTATCAACTTTGATGAAGTCACATCTGATGAAGAGTCCCCTCATTCCCACAATCCCTGAAACCATCATCATTGACGATCTAAGCCAAAATGACGAGGAAATTCACGCCACTCCGGTCAATGGACCAATTAATCCTCCCGAAGCAAAATCCCTGGGAATACTCTTCCCCTCGCATCTGGATTCACGGTGCCATTGTTCATCCTTGAGCAAGTCAATGAGGTCTGCATGCCTCGACATTTGGTGATCCAAAATGCATGTCAATTCCATGGATCCCACAACGAAAACCCAATCCACCACATCAAACAGTTTTTAAAATTGTTGATGCTATCTATGCCGACGGGCATCCAAGGAGACATCTAGACTCGGTTTTCCATTTTCTCTTGAGGGCAAGCCAAGGAGTGGCTCGATAAGCTCCTCCAAGGTCTATTTTCACATGGGAACAACTCACAACCAAGTTCACCAAAAGTTCTTCCCCACGGAAGAATTGCATCAATTAGGAGCAAAATTGCACTTCCATCAAGCGGATGGAGAATCTATCACTACCTCTGGAGTCGTTACAAAGATCTTATCCAACAAGCCCCACACCATGGTATCAACCTTTGGTTGCTTGTTCAAATCTTTACGACAATGTCTCCCGAAAGGATAAAAAGGGATTGATTTCTCAAGCGGCGAAGAATTACGAACCTCACCTGCGAGAAGAAGGGTGGAACCGCATTGAGGAATACATTCAATACCAAGGCAACCATTGGAATGAGCGATGAGACGCGCTAAGTATCTCTACCTTCTCGAATGAAGAATTATCCTTCGACGATCGAATTAAGAAAGCATGAAGAAACTTGCATACCTCACAAAATCGCCGTAACCAAAAAGGCTAATTAACCCATACCTCATGTCGACATTTGTGGAGGGCCACACGAGTGATGAGTGTGATGACACACATGAGAGCGTCTTCCTTTCGGTCATGATATTTATAATGACCTTCACTCCTCACGTTCTATCAAAACGATGAATGTGATCCCTGGGGCAATCTGAAATGGAGAACTGAAGGAAGGGAAGGATCTGAATACACCATCCGTGATGCCTTTGAAGAAGAACTCGGGCATTTTACCATGGAAGGGACCACACTCTTAAAAGGTCTTGAGGAATTTATCCATGAGCAGCAAGCTGAATTAGAAAGCCAATTCGCCAACCTCCACGAAAGAATAAGCGGATCCGGCCCACCCTTCCCGATCCAACTTGCGCCATCACCACTCGATCGGGAACTACTACCAAGGATCCCCGCGATCCCGCCGGAACCCCACCACAGGGAACTGTGTTAGGAAGTGAGGCTAGTCCTGAACCCCTTTAACCCCTCGGGGTCCCCTCACAAACACCACCCGACCCAACGACCAACTCTCGCACGGATTCCCTATCCTCTCGCCTAAAGAATCAAAAGTCAAGAAGACAATGAAAGAATATTGTCTTATTTGAAACAAACATCCGTCAACATACCACTCTTGATGTATTTTATCACATTCCTAAACATAGCAAATACTTCAAGAGGTTAATATCTAATCGGAAGAAACTTGAAGGGTTGATATCATTAGGAGAAGAATGTTCGGCTATCATCCAAAAAAGCCTGCCCAAGAAGAAAGAAGATCCGGGCAGTTTTACCATTCCTTGCTCTATAGGGGCACTTTCTATGAAAAACGCCTTGGCGGATCTTGGGGTAAGCATTAACCTGATGCCTCACTCCCTGTTTCTTAAACTCAGATATTCAGAGCTGAAACCAACCAGGATGAGTATCCAATTAGCTGATCGATCAATCAAATATTTCATTGGAGTTTGTGAGAATGTTCTTGTAAGGGTAGGAGAATTCAAGTTTCTAGTTGATTTCGTGACTTTAGAAATGAAGGAAGATAACTCAGTCCCAATAATCCTTGGAAGACCTTTCTTTGCTACAGCTCGTGCCATCATTGATGTTCATGATGGTAAACTCACTTTACGAGTGGGGTCCGAGAGCTTAACCTTCGACATCAAGGATTCTATGAGCCATTCCTCCTCCTGCGATCACCCCATATATTTTGTTGAGGAAGTTGACGAATTTGTTGATGACATAGATGGCTGCATTGACGAGTATCTATTAAACGAATTCATGAATAATGATAACAACACAATATACGTGACGATGAAATTGAGATGGTTGAATGCTTTCCTTTTATCCACGTAGGGAAGAAATTGAACCTATTGAGCTTCAAAAGCCAGAAAACAAGCTAAAACCATCAATCAAAGAACCCCCTACCCTAGAACTAAAAGATCTCCCGATTCACCTGGAATACGCCTTCCTTTAAGGAGAGGACCAACTCCCTGTCATCATAAGCTCCTCGCTAACTACTAGTCAGAAAGAGAAACTTTTGGAAGTTTTAAAAAAGTACAAAGGAGTGATCGCGTGGAGTGTTGCCGACATTAAGGGAATTGATTCTACATTCTGTACTCACAAAATCCTCATGTAAGAAGATTACAAACCAACCGTTCAACCGCAAAGACGAGTTAACCCCAATATCAAGGAGGTAGTGAAAAAGGAGGTCATCAAGCTTCTCGACGCAGGTCTCATCTACCCCATATCAGATAGCCCATGGGTCAGCCCAGTCCAAGTGGTTCCAAAAAAGGGAGGAATGACGGTTGTGAAGAACGAAAAGGGTGAGTTGGTGCTGCAAAGGATGGTTACTGGTTGGCGTGTCTGTATTGACTACAGAAAGTTGAATGATGCCACCCGGAAAGATCATTTTTCTCTGCCATTCATTGACTAAATGCTCGAAAGGTTGTTCGGGCATGAATACTACTGTTTCCTTGATGGCTTTTCAGGATATTTCCAAATTCCCATTGCCCCTGAAGATCAGGAAAAAACTACATTTACATGCCCTCACGGACGTTTGCCTGGCGAATGCCCTTTGGGTTATGTAACGCACCTACCTTTCAACGATGTATGATGGCCATATTCCATGAATTAATTGAGGACAACATGGAAGTCTTCATGGATGATTTTTCGGTATTTGGAAATTCCTTTGACCTTTGTCTTTCCAACCTTAGGAAGATGTTAAACCGATGCGAGGAAACTAATTTGGTCCTAAATTGGGAAAATGTCATTTCATGGTAAACGAAGGAATTGTCTTAGGGCATAAAGTCTCAGGAATGGAATTGAGGTCGATAGAGCAAAAATCAAGCAATCTCCAAACTCCCTATCCTACCACCGTTAAAGCCATTCGCAGCTTTCTAGGTCATGCGGGTTTTATCGAAGGTTTATTAAAGACTTCTCGAAAATTGCCCGGCCAATGACCCAGGCTTCTTGTTAAGGATGCTCCTTTTGATTTTTCTGTAGAATGCAAGGAAGCATTCAACCGACTAAAGACAGACCTCACTCAGGCACCTATAATGGTCACCCCTGATTGGTCTCAGCCATTCGAAATCATGTGTGATGCTAGTGATTATCTTTGTGAGGCGTGCTCGCCAAAGGAAGAGAAGCATTTTCAACCAATCTACTATGCTAGCAAAACCATTAATGTAGCGCAAGAGAATTACCGACCACCGAGAAAGAACTCTTAGCCGTAGTTTTGCCTTCGATAAGTTCGAGCAATATCTCGTTCTCTCTAAACTGCTCGTCTTCACCGATCACTCCGCCTTACGCTACTTGTTTTCAAAACAAGATGCTAAGCCCGCACTCATTAGGTGGATCTTATTACTTCAAGAATTCGACATTGAAATTCGAGATAAAAGAAATTTGAAAATCTCATTGCGATCATCTATCACGCTTGGAAAACCACGATCTTAAGAATTCGATCATACCGAGATTCGCGACTCTTTTCCCGAGCGGCTAATGGTCATTAAGGAAATTGAGCCATGGTATGCAGTTATGCTAACTACATCGATGAGAGTTTTGCCAAATTACATGACCAAGCAAGATAAAAGAAATTCTTCACTACGCTAAAACATTACTTACGGATGAGCCCTTCCTATTCCGCATATGCCCGATCAAATCATTCGACGTTGCGTGGCCGGTAGGGAGGTTGATCGAGTTCTGAAAGAATGTCATGCGGGACCATCTGAGGACATCACGGTGTAAATGTCATGGCACGAAAGGTTTTCGATGCCGGATTCTATTGGCCTACCATTTTTCGAGACGTTAAGAGATTAATTCAAACGTGTGATGCATGCCAACGATCAGGAAACATCTCGCGAAGGGATGAATCACCTCAGAACTATATCCAAGTCTGCGAAATATTCGATGTTTGGGGTATAGACTTCATGGGACCTTTTCCATCCTCCAGGAAATGAATACATTCTCTGGCTATTGACTATGTATCCAAATGGGTAGAGGCTCAAGCCCTTAGGACTAATGATGCGAGGGTAGTTATCCATTTTCTTAAAAATCTCTTCATACGATTCGGGATTCCCAAGGCATTGATCGGTGATAGAGGACTCACTTTGCAATGCTCAAATGGAAAAGGTGATGAAGAAGTATGGCGTCCACATAGATTTTCTCTCGCATATCATCCTCGAGACGAATGGACAAGTAGAAAACACAAATAGGGCATTAAAGCGGATACTTGAAAAGGCGGTCCACCGTAATAGAAAAGATTGGGCATTCAAACCGGATGAGGCACTCGGGCATTTAGAGCGCTTAAAACACCCATCGGAACAACCCACCGCTTGGTATACGGGAGGCGTGCCACCTCCCTATTGAACTTGAGCAAAATGCATATTGGGCACTTAAGGCCCGCAATATGGATTATTCGAAGCATGGTCAATCGGTTCTTCAGACTTCAAGAATTAGATGAACTAAGGCTGGAAGCGTATGAATCATCAATCATGATCTTGCTAAACCGTCAAGTCTAAAAGACTTAAAACAGCTTAAACACAAATGCAATGAAGTCCTGGAGAATACAATGGATTCCCGGGTCGTTATGTCCCACGGAGACTCAATGGTGTGCGAACACTGATCAGACGATAGAATGATCACTCATGATAGTGATCAGAAAGGATTTGAATGGATAATTACACTACTGAAAAAGTTTATAAATTAAAGCGACTTAAATACAAATTAAGAAAATTAAAAAGATAAAAGATATTAAATAAACGCTATCACTATATTTAAAGTGATGAACGTTTAAAACCTAAAACTTACGTTTAAATTAAAATTACGCAAACGTCTGAAATAAAAAGTGAAACTTATACAATATAGATCCTAAAAATATGAAAATACATTTTACAAACCTAATGATAAAATAAAATTTATAGAAAAGGAAAATTATTTTATAACTATTTAATTAATTATTATTAATTAAAAACTAATTTAAACTATTTAATAATACTCTAAAATAAAAGAAAATATGAAATAAGACTAAAAAAATAAAATTAAGATTTAGAAAAATCTAAAATATGATAAAACTAATTTTAAAACTGAAAATATATTTTTTTAGACTTTTTATGTATTTATTATTAATTAATTAATATTTAAAACTAATTAAATTATTTAAAAATACAAATTTAACTAAGAAAAATATGGAAAAATACTTTTTATTACTTTTATATTTATCTTAACCTAAGAAAATAGAAAACATATTTTTTTAAGCTTTTTCTAATTTATTTGTATTAAAAGCTATTTAAAAAGGATTAAAAACTAATTTAAATTAAGAAAAATAGCAAAACAACTTAGAAAAATCTGAAAATTTCAGGAAAACTCTAAAATAAAATATAGAAGCTAGGAAAAATAGAAAAACAGGGGCTTGAATGGAGAAATAAGGAACTGATGGCACAATTGCTTAAAAATAAGCACTTGAGATAAGCTAATTAGCACCAATAAGCACCAGCTGATAACAGAAGCAATAATATGCAAGAAGAACCAGAATACAACAAAAAACAACTGCTTTAAACCTCTTGAATGCTGATAACCAAGATTTGATGTTTTGAGATTTAAGCTAAAAACAGTGACTGGGGGTCTACTTTAAGCAAGAAATTAAGCACTCAAAATAAGTTACAACTGCAAACTAAAAATTGGAACTAGTAGTAGACCTGGTTGAGAGCTTGAAAACTAAATTACAGACCTAGGGGATCTATGATGAGCTCTATGCAGAAACTACCAAATCAACAAGCCACACAGAGCAGCGGTGCCTGCGCAGGCACTTTAACTATCATTGATAAGCTCTTTTGAGCTTATAAAAAAAATTGCAAAAATATACTAAAATGAGCATGAGAAAATAGACCAGGGGAATGTTTTAAAACAACAAGAATAACTGAAATTGGCCCAAAGATGACCTCATTAAAATTCCTGCTAGAATGGCCAAAACTGAGTTTTTGAACTTTTGACTTTTGAGCAAAAATGAAAAGTTGACTATATTGGATTTTGAAGCTAATCTTTGGACTGATTATGATATGAATACATGAAATAAGACTGCTGCAATATTTATCTATGTGATTCAAACACAAAATAAGATTTTGAGTTGCAAAATCTTTAACAGTGCACAGATTAGGACAATTTTGAAGTAATGTTGACTTTAGAGCTTGCAGGCACAAGTCAAAGACAGAAATGAGTTTATATGGACCTAATAAGCATTAACCAACAACCAATTTCCAAGGCATAAACCTGTAGGGCAGATTAAGACCTAAAACCAAACACCACTTTAACTACTGATAAGCAATTTAAATGAAACAAACCACTGATCTAGCTAATCTAACTGATTGAACTGAGTTTAATTATGCTTAATACAACTAAACAAACACATTTAAACTAATAAAGACCACAAATAACAGATAAGCAAAAAAAAAAAACTGCAAATTGACTAGAAATGTGAAAACTGATAAACTAACTTACATGTGTCCAGATTGTTTGCAGGCTAAAACAAAACCCAAGACTACACTAAATGAACCTAATCCAACCCATGTCCAAGTCTGCAACACCCATTATAAGCACCAAAGCCATTCTTAGTCCAGTTTGACTTATGTTGACCCAAATCCAAAAATGAAAGAAACTTAAAGACAAGCTTGCAGAGAGCTATAATAAGCTAGTGCAAGCTTGTTTGAGCTTGTAAATAAGCTGCTAGATGATTGAGCATGAGAATTTGAAATTCAAATTTGTAACAGTGACCATGGATTAAGAAAGCTTAATTCAAACTTAAATTGATACTTGTAAAGAGTTGCAATACACTTAACTAACTTAATCTTGGTACAATTTAACTTGAAAATACAAATAAAAAGCTTTTTAAGTCTAGGAATTTAAAATACGACATACATTATGTAAAAACAAACTAACTACTCCCACCAAGTCTTCCTCTTGCTCCTTTTATACTTCCAAACTGCTTCTCCACTTGACTTTAGCATTTCCCACCAATAATAATAGCCATTGGATTATTTGGAGCCATCTTGGCCGTTTAATCTGTTTTGGCGCCAAACGTGTTAGCCAGGTGTAGGGGTTGAGTGAAATGGGAGAATGAGCATTAATGGTTTTTGGAGTTGTGTTGAGGTGGGGGGACAAGGGAGTGTGAAGATTGACTGGAGGAATGGTGGCTAGAGTGATAGCAGGGAAGCAGGTGGGAGGTTGAAGAAAAAGGGCGCGCAAGTGGTTTTATTTGACTGGGTTGAACGGGTCTGTTGACCGGGTGTAATATCAAAGGGGTTGGGTTGGTTTTGGGCCAAGGTGGAATTGGGCTTGGTATATGAAATGGGATCCGTTTGGCTAAGTGGTAACAATAAGGACCAAAAGTGTAAATTAACCAAACCCCAAGGACTGAAAGTGCACTATTTCCAATGCTCTCACAAGGACTAAACATGATAAACATTTATAGAGCAAGGACCATTTTTACACAAAATCCATTTTTTAAAAGTCCAAGGACTAATTTTGCAAAATTTCAAAGTTTAGGGACTTTTCTTGCTAATTTACCAAAGAATCATTCAAGGATCATTTTAACAACTTAAAATACTTGGGACCTTGAATGATAAATTTCCACATTTTGATATTCCGGGGACTAGATTTGACAACTTTTAAAACTTGGGGACTAAAGCGCCAATTTTGCAAACTTGATACATTTTCATCGATTTTGATATTTTGCATCTAAAACACATAAAACACTAATTTGTGATATTTTGATCATTTTGATTCGTTTAGAGTGTTTTCGGATGATTTTGCGGTTTATATTGTACAAAATGATGAGTATTTAGACACTCATCAAATCACATACAAAGAAAGGGCAAAAAAATGGCATGATCAACGAATAAAGAGTACTAAAGAGTTTTGGAAGGAGATAAGGTGCTCTTGTATAATTCAAGACCGAGATTATTCCGGGAAAACTCAAATCGAGATGGTATGGACCCTTTTCGATGAAAGCGGATGAACAATGGGCGGTGGTACTACTAGACCACGATGGAAGAGAATTCACCACGACAACGGGTGAAGCATTATCAGTTGGATAATAATGAAATGGTGAACGATGAGGATATTGTTTTAGAAGAAGATGGTGGTAATGAGGTAACGTAGGAGCACGACTACGAGTTTAGCTACAAGACTCTTAAATAAAGAAAAGCGCTTCGTGGGAGGCAACCCATGCTTAATTGTTTGCTTGTTAGTGTCATATATCTTTTATTGATTGTTTATTCTCATGTTTAATTTTGTAAAATGCTTTATTTTGTTTTTAACCTCGTCTTAATTGCATATAAAGGTATTTTACATAAGGGATAAGTGTAGGGAGGATTACACACGTTTTCAAGGAAGCGTAAACATGAGAATAACAATTCATTAAAAGATATATTTGTGTGTTGTTCGAGTCAAATGCTTGTATCGAGTCATAATGGGTGTTTTGCGAAATTTTTCCAGATTCGAAGATGTAAATTTTCCGAATTTTTCCGTAAAATCGCAGACCGCTTTTTGTCGGGATAACTTTGGCCGTCAGATCGCAACCGACGGCGTCGAAAGGAATAAAAACAACATATTACTTTTTCTCGTTTTACGAGCTACTTAAAAAAATTGGAATTTTCGGTCTTAGTTTTCGAAATTTTGTAAACATCCATTCCACAAGCATTATATCCTAGTTTAAATCGAGTCTTATATATATTATTACCGCCGATTTTACTGAAGGTTTCGTTTGTTTTCTTCAAGTGTGCGGGTTTAATTTATCAAGAAGAAGTTACATAAGATTGGAAGGAGCTTTTCACGATAAATTCTTCTTGGAAAGGATTTAACCACCACTTCACACACGGATCCTACCGAGCTAATCGAGGAGTACTAGTTTCTTTCGTTTTATTTACCTTCCAATTATCATAACTTTGATACTTTCGGGAACATTGGGGACAATGTTCGGTTTAAGTGTAGGAGGGAAAATAAAGCGGAACTTTGAAACTATGCTTATCCTTGATTATTTGCTTTGTCCAATTGTATTTGTGTAATAAACCATGAGAAAATGTCGGTTAGGGTAATTTTGGCACCAAATTTAAAATTTTCATGACATATAAGAGTGGGCCATTAGTCTTAACAAAAGCGTCTCACGGATAGGAAGTTGCATGACTAGCACAAAACCCTTTACCACCTAAATTCCACCCAAAATGTGAGGATCGCCTTAAATTAGTAGGAATTAAAAGCATTCATCTTCAATGCTTAGAGTGTGAACCGGTAGTATATTAGATTCTAGAACTTGTTTGGTGATGCATTCCGAGATCGCAAGTAAGACTACACTTGTGTAGTTAGGAATAACTAAATGATAAGAGGCATTAGGATAACCCTTGTTTGATACCCGTAATATAATTACTTCTTCCACATCGGTTGAGTAATTCCCCACACCCTTGCGTTGTACTCATCTTTAGTACACGATACCCTAGTTAACCCCTCGAGCCTATCTTTTCGCGGTTCTCGTGATGTTTCGGTTTTCGGAATATCAATGAAGAGCATTGTTTACACCCCACCCCAAATATACACCCAAATCGCCTTAGCCTACCTTGTATGCACTCACTTTTAGTGCATTATTGTTATCACCTTAAACCCTTAGTTCAATTATCTAGTTGCTTGCATGAGTTGCTAAGTCGAGTCATATCCTTTGTATCTGATTTTGGGACGATTGGGATTCATGGGAAAAGTTAAAGTTTATGAAATGACGGAATGGAACGTTAAATTCAAATTCCCTTTGTTTGCGTAATAATGTACCCCAAGTGTTTTGATCTTTTCAATTCGGGTCAAATTAGTGTTAGAGTAATAAAATCTCAAGTGTAGGGATGTGCCTATAAATCCCTATTATTTTGATGTTCTTGTAGAGGATGGTAGAGTAAAAGTGTATGCAAAAAAAAAAAAAAAAAAAAAATCGAAAAAAAAAAATAGAAAAAGAAAAAATAGAGTGAAAAAAAACATACGGGCTACCATCCTGCATCTATCCTTTAAATTTATGTTTGTTTATTTCAGTTAGCTAGAGTTTAGAGTGTCGAGTCTTGGCTTAGCAACACCATTCTTCGTATGCTTGTAACATAAGAGATTTTTGACTTACCACCACTATATAGCCTATCCCACCAAACCCTTTTGTTTACCTACCGTAAACCTAACATTACAACCCTTTAAAGACCTCTTTGATAGTCTTTCCTAGGTGCTTACGCCAAAGCGATGGAGGTTTGATCTATTCTCAAGCCTATGGTAATCTATGTACTAGGACCGGTTAATGAGTGTTTATCTTCCATTTCCAATTTGTTATATTTCATATACACCCAAGAGAGATGTGAGTATCCAAACACCCCATGTGAGGTGCTAGTATGTGATTTCCGTGCTTGTTATGACTTTTGCGGGGCTTATATGTGTTGTGGACCGTTTTGAACGAATGCTTCATGATCCCTAACTTATAAATTAATTGGCTAAAAGCACATTTGCTTGAGGACAAGCAAATACCAAGTGTAGGGATATTTGATAAGGTTTTAAAATGTACCTTTTTGAGGGGTCGTTTAAGCCCTTATTTGATCATTTTGTATCCGTTATTGCTTAATATCGTTCCTTTTCACTTTTAGGTCTCTTGAAGGCAAAATCTTTGGAATGGTACTTATTTGAATGAAAAGCGCGATTATCTGAAGAAAATGGCCAAAGTCGAATCGAGACACTCAAAGTCGCCGAAAACATAAGGTGGCGGCGTCGGTGTTAATGTGGCGCGTCGGAGGATCTTTGTGACGGGACGAAGCCAAAACTCCCATTTTCAAGTGACGACGTCAAGTTATAAAAGAGTAGGCCGTCGCAACTCGGGCGGCCAAGATGTAATCCGGGCGGCGTCGAAGGCGAAGAGTGCAGGCGTCACAAGCATAAGGTGGCGCCATCGCAAGTCTAACGTGGCAAGACGAAACCCTAACGACGGAGACACGGCGGCGTCACAAAACATAAGGTGGCGCCGTCGCGGATGTAATATTATATATAGAATCCGAATTTTTCATTATTTAGTGTGTAGTCTTTTGGAGTAAAAACCTAAACCGAACCAAGGTCGTCTTGTACAAGATTTTAGGGTTCAAACCCTATCTTACACCAAGATAAGTGTTTTACTTCATTAATACAATTATGTCTTTGATTATTTTTGTGTATGCTTGCATGTTCTCCATGTCCGCTAATTTACTTGTGTGTTTGCTTAGGAATATGAAACTTAATTATTGAATATTGATTGGTTGTCTCTTATCTTAGTTGATTAATGATCTAGTAATGCGATAGGTCATTCGTTGTGTACTTAATGCTTGATTAAATCTTTGTGAACCTTAGAATATGACTCCTTGAGTAGTTGTAAGCTAAACCATCCAAAGAGTGCCTTAGAGTAAGAGTTTATTATCCCTAGTGGGTTTTGTAGGCGAGACCCTTTGGTAAGTTCAAAGAGTTGGGAGAAACGCATACCCTACAACCTTAGACACACAACGCAACTAGGAATAAGGACGTGACAATTCAACCACCAATAGGAGATAATTAAGGAGTAGTAAAACCTAAGTAAACACATCTTTAAACTATCATACGAGCACACATTAATTAGACATAGACTACATACACCTTAGATTAGATAATTAGATAAGTATTGTAATCGGTAGAAATACCAACCCTCCAAATTCAAACCCCGAGATTCGTACCTTTCCTTTCCTTAAAAAATTATAAAAAGATAAAAATAATCTTCCTCAACCCAACCTTAGCGTAGTAACTTCTCACTAGCATTCCTATTCCCTAGAGAACGATATCAATACCGTGGCTTACCCTAATACTACACTACAACGATTAGGTTCATCTTGCAGGGTGTTGAAAAACTCGCTGACGAAAGGAAGTTCCTTTGACCCGAACGACGCGTGTAGCGTTATCGATTCTCGCTAATATATTCTAATATGACATCTCATTATTGTTCGGGACCGCCTTAAATGACCTCAAATTTTTTACTTAAGAAGGTTTAAACATGACACGCTTTTACCCCAAAGCCACTTTGCTAATGTTTCAAAGACATCATAACATATCCTTTTACGATCTCAAACTTAATAATCATTCTACTTATCGGATCGAGGCACTGATTTAACGATATCACTCATTCACAACAAACATTCATTTGACCGGTTAGTGAAAATATAAATAACGTGTTGCTTGTTTCCTCATAATGTCTGATCAACGCCCAAAATGATTACTAATGCCCAGTTCTCTAGTTTTTTAAGAAAAAATAAAAAAATTGAGAAGTAAACATTTTCTGTCTAATTTTATTTTACTTCAAAATCAAACAAATTATCTTGATACCAACAACCTTTAATTTTTTTTAATTTTTTTCTATTTTTTTTACTTTTTTTTTTTAATTTAACACTCTCCAAATAACCAAACCCGACCCGAGTGTTAGTGATGCATGGAGGACTATTATAAATAGAAAAATAAATAAAAAAGTCATCTATTTCCGGAGCTCACACAGATAGCATTGACGAGAAGACTCGATTTCAGCCGGAACTGTTACCGGTAGATCTATACTGCTCTTAAACACCCCTTAATTATTAATTATTAATGTCCTTGAAGTTTATTATTGTTATTTGTATCAGGTGATTTTTTAGTTGTTATTATTCTATATCACTAGTTAGTGTTGTTCATGTTTGTGGATCTTGTTAGTTAAGTGTTTGTTGTTATCATTCAGATCAGGTGTTAGATCGTGTTGATGAAGTTCGTTATGATTCAGTTATAATTTGATCTGTCTACGTAGTGATTAATACAAATATATGTCGCAATGTCGAGTCCGAAACTGATTTCGCCGTTTTAAGTTACATTTCTAGAATTAGTCCTGATTGGTGTAAACTGTGGAGTACGTAGTTTTGTACAGTATTTTTTAGGAAAGATGGTTAGTTCATTTAAGTGTAACGAAAGTTATTAAGTGTGAATAGCTTAGTTAGAAGAGTATGAGGTGGGACAGGCGGAGGAGTGCTTAGGGTGAGCATTGAGCTACTCGATATGGAACCCCTAAACAAATCAAGTACTTATATTTCGTTGAATTGCTATGTGTGATGTTGTTAGGATTGCTACTCTTCACATAAGCCCAAATGGCGTTCCATTCCAATACCAGTTGGCAATAGAAGTAGTAGCTTTGAGACTAGTCGTTTTATGATTTAGAATGTGTTTACACCCGACAGGTATAACCACAACCAAATGGCCTAGTGGTAAGGTCCGTTGCTTTCAAACAAGAGGTCAAGGGTTCAAAGTTCAAACCTTGCTAAATGTGTACATTTGGGGGTGGCCAGGGAAGGGTCGGAAACGGTCCCGGGATTAACCCGGTGAGGCCGCGTACATCTGAGTCAAAAAGGCTCACCCTCTCCGGGTAACCTGAATAGGGAAAACCACATCCGTTTACCCGTTTAGGTATAACTTATAAGATGTAAACACTCGCATATTACACACGGACACACACTATTTGATGGTTACTCATCTTAGAATCTAATATCTAGCAAATCAAATGGTAAATGATGTTAATTCATAGAACCGGACAACAACTCATACTAACTCAGAATATACTTGCTTCCCTATGGCACTATGTTGAATTGAGATGCAAGGTTATATAACACACATGTTTATGTCCTTTTCTCTTAAGTTTCTTTTGATGGTATTCTGCCTATTAGCTTTGTATGCGTGTTTTGCCTTATGTGTTTTAGACTGCTTATCCTTCTATGTGCTCACTTTCACACATACACTTATGTCTTCCTGGAATCAGTCTCCCTACTCTCGGTTTTTTCCTGGGGTAGGGTTAGGATCTGTCTACATTCTACCTCCCCTGCCCCGGCGGGATTGGGCATGTTGTTGTTGTTGGAATTTTTAATCAGGATTCTTGGAGGATCAATTCTTCTTTCTGGTGTTTTATCTCTTTACTGCATTGAAATTATGATAACTTCTTACTCGTTCTAAGCCGCTGAGAAAACGTTTTATTAACAGATGCGGAGGTTCTACTGGATCAGTTTCTTTTTGGCCTTTTCTTGTTCTTTGGGGGTTCTTCATGCAAGTATTGGTGATGCTGATCCCTCATATAGGTAAACCTTGTATTTTGCCAACATGATGATGTTTCTCTTATGAGTCTTAACTATGCGGGGGTGGATGTCTGTTCGTAGTTTATCTGGATATTAAATTTATATATATAAGCTATGGAGTAAATACAGATTATTCTTGCATTGTGAGGCATAAGCAAACTTATACATATTTGTCATACCTGATTTAGGTCTTGCCTAACAGACTGCGAGACAACCGGATGTGTAGATAGTTTATGCTTTTCACACTGCAACTTTTCATCAAATGGTGCATCGGTTGATGGTCCCTGGTACATGCAAGAACCTCAGTATAATAAATTGAAACAATGGTCTTGCCAAAGTGATTGCCGGTACCATTGTATGCTCAATAGGGAGAATGAGAGAGCAGCATCTGGTCACGGGCCCGTTAAGTATCATGGCAAATGGCCCTTTAAACGTGTATCCGGGATTCAGGTTTGTTATGTCAATCTTATACCTCATAATCCCATTATGATCTAGGTAAAGGCGTAAAGCTGATTCGAAGTACCTTATTTAATCTTATTTTTTTTTAAATATTGATTCGAGTAATGTCTTCTATTATTTTCAGGAGCCTGCTTCTGTAGCATTTTCTGTACTCAATCTGGTAATGCATTTTCATGGGTGGCTATCCTTCTTTATCCTTTTGCATTACAAGCTACCAACGAAATCAGATAATAAGCCATACTATGATTATGCTGGTCTATGGCATCTGTATGGTCTCCTAGCATTGAACTCGTGGTTTTGGAGCGCTGTTTTTCACAGTTGGTGAGTTTTAAGGCATTGCTAAGCCCATATCAAAGCCTCTTATTTATCTTTCTTGGTTGCTTCTTTAATAGTTTCCTGGATCCAGAATTGTTTGTAATATCCTTTTCATTTATGTGTTTAAACATTTTACAAAAAATTGTCCACGATTAATCAGTTATCATGTATATGAAAAAAAAATAAAAATAAAATAAAAATAAAAAATAAAAAACTATAAGTAGATTTATCTAAAGACATGACACTACCTTTGTAGGGAGCTTCTTTAATGTAACACACTAACTTCTCCCCTGATCCTGTTAAAGGGGGGCGGGGGCCTAGAGTGAGACAACGGATGGATGGGCGTGGAATAATATTAAATCAGGTTAAAGTGCAAGTAGTTTTGTATCTTATGCATATCAACTTGCAGACTTGTACCTTAAGCAAAAAACTTCTTTTTAATGCGACTAACACTCATGATTTCCAATAAGGTAAATTTAATCACTCTGGTAAGCTACCATAAAACTGGTGAAAAGCACTAGAACAGTCCTGACTCCTGATCATACCGATTAAAATGTTTAAAAGCCTATAGTTGATGTGCTAAGGTTCACAAACCCAAATTAATCTCTCACCTAAAGCTGATGAACCCCATTAGTGTTATAAGGTGCCCACAATTCCGGTAGGGTGTGGACAAAGTTGGCATTTCATTGTTGCATGGTTTTGTCATGCACATTCATGTCCTACTATGTTACTAGTAGTAACTAGTAAGGTAGATGGTCTTCTCTTCATCATACTGCATATTGATTAGAACTAGTTTACTAATTGATCAATACGAACCAAGTGTGACCATATTTAAAACTGTAATCAAATCTGTATCACAATTGCTTTGTATTCCCAAACGGAGCTTTCATCCTAAAGTTTGTACATTTGTTGATATACAGGGATGTGGAGTTGACAGAGAAGCTAGACTACTACTCTGCAATTGCATTGCTTGGATACTCGCTCATTGTAGCCATACTAAGAAGCTTCAATGTTAGACAGGAAGCTGCAAGAGTCATGGTTTCTGCTCCATTGCTTGCATTTGTTACTACCCACATATTGTACCTAAACAATTATAAACTAGATTATGGTATCTTTTCTATATCCGTATAACTAAAAGTTATTGTGGGTTATCATTGACCTCAAATTATTCCAAAGCCCGTCAATAATTAATTCCTCTTATTTATGAAAATTGGTAGGGTGGAACATGCAAGTGTGTGTTGCGATGGGCGTTGCACAGCTACTCATCTGGGCGATATGGGGTGGAGTCAGTGGTCATCCTTCTCGTTGGAAATTATGGTTTGTGATAGTGGCGGGTGCGTTGGCAATGCTTTTAGAGATATATGATTTCCCTCCATATGAAGGATTTCTGGACGCACATGCTGCTTGGCATGCGACTACTGTTCCTCTCACTTATATGTGGTGGAGTTTTATTAAAGACGATGCTGAGTATAGAACAGATATCCTACAGAAGAAGATAAAATAGAATATCTTGAAAGCCTCTGACAGGTAAGAATTTGTAGCTACTGATTTTTTGTTGTTGCGGATTTATTTGTACCTTGTATTACAAACCTCATGATGGAATCATTGCTTCCTCGTTACTCTTCTTGTTTGAGCCACACATACTTTCTTTGTATGAGGTCGGATTAGTAAACATGTCAAAATCGACATATTTTAATGGACTGATTAGGTGCGTAACTTTTCAACAGCTGTATGATAACTCATTCTACTCGATGTCTATTAAAGATTTTATTTATTTGGTATTGTGTTTGACCCTTTCTAGATTATTACATGCATCATTACAATCTATACATTAGAAACGAATGAGTCGAGAAGAACCAGTTTACATGCTGGTTGGAAGACCTCTGTATTGAACACATTGAGCTCAAGTCTAGAAGTTAGATACTTAGAATCATTGGATCACTTAGTCGTCTTGTAGATAAGCAATGACCATTAATATATGTTCTTTAGGTGTCACGTTAGAGTATTAGACTTATGGAAAAGTTTGCAACCAAATACGAACAAGCAACACAAAAGAATAGTAGCTCAGTTCTGCATGCAGTAAGCACATTTGCTGTGTGCTAACTGCTAACGCCAAAAACTACTTATTGACATATTCAATAAGTAATACATATAGGAAGCATTACAACTTGTATACCTTTCTGAAAAAAACCATTTTTACAGTATTGCCTAAACTGCCGAATCTTTGACTTAAACGCTAGTTGCCATCAGATCCCCCTCACAGAATAGCAAACCTCTGTTTTTGCAATGTGCATTTCCTGAATGCTTGAACATAGCAAACCTCTGTTAAAGCATTTGTATCATCATCAATATAAGTGTTCTATTTTTCTTAACATGACCAGAACAGGCTTGTCATGTCGGTTTCGTTGACCTGGGTCAAAGTGGATAGGAAATTTGGACACTCTTTAAGAATGGTCAGATATGTCATGAGGCCAATGGTTATAGGACTTTGGGTTGGCCAATTGGATCTGCATATTCATTTTAGTATATACTGGTACTATTCTTCTAGAGGCGAGCAGTTTTTACGGTTTTTAAGGTAAAACTAAAACAGAACTGAAATGTCTGGTCTTTACAAATCTTAACCGAAACTGTTCGGGTTTTTCGGTTCCGCTTTGTTGTGGATATCGTACCTGCGCACCGCCGAACAAACAAAGAAAATACAAACAACGCTTATGCAAAGTAAATAGACACAAGATATAACCTAGTATCTACAACTAGGGTAGTCGTAGCAATCCACGAGGTCAAACCAGAGAGATTTAGTATTGAGTACACACACGAGAGATTAAGTTCACGATTACAATGAGAGGGGTATTTATAAGTGTAGAAACCCTAACCCTAGCTTGCTCTCCAATATTACATCTTAAACCCCGGATCAACTACATATGGGCCAATGTTCCAGTTTCTGCCCAACGGGGAGGGAGCCTCTGACTGCCTGTCAGAGCCTCCGCGCGAAGCCTATATCTCGGAGCCTTTCTTGACTAAGCTTTGTTAATCTGATTCTGCTCTACATAGGAGTAGAATCTCAAAGAGCCTCCGGTTAATCGTTTACTATGTGTTTGAGCCAACTCTAACCGACAATAATTTTATTTTCCCACAAAACATGTTTGTTTTTCTTTAAATTTTGCTAATCCTAAACATGATAATGTTAATGTAACAACATTATAAACATCTTTTATATAATAAGAGTACAAATTAGGAGAACTAAATCTTCTATTGATCAATCGAAGAGCTTAATTTTTTAATCAAGCCTCCTGATTAGCCAATAAAGTCCACATTGAATTAGTTTGGTCAAACTTTTGAAAAAATTGGTGAAGAAAAGAAAAATGGAAATACACATAGTTTTTGTTAGGTTGTTTTTTTTTTTTAAATTTCGAACTTAACTATAAATAAAAGTTATATTGATTAATAGAACTTACAACCGAATCCTAAACTTCTAAACTTTTAATAAGGAGCTAATCTTAAATTTAATTTTATGAACTTTGTGTAATACCTCAATTTCTATACAACATTATAAACCCAACAAAACTACGAGATTACAATTCCAAATCTAAATTAGTAAATTCAATAACACTAGCATCAATCTCTCATGAGCATCCTAAAAGCCTAAGAGCATGGGTATGGTGAAGAAGCCAAACCTCTTCACTCGGCTCACTTGGGATCATCATATCATTTCAACACACCGCTAAAAATAAAGGGTGCATTTATATCCTCTAAGGTGAATAATTCCATATATATCCTTCACAAGTTTTGATGCATATAGTACAATGGTTTTTATGCATGCAAATGATATATACGCAATTTTGCATCTTTGGAGAATATATACTGAAACGACCCAATTGGATCGAAATAAATAGGAGCAGTGGGGTTTATCCCCAAGGAGAAAGGTTCGAGCGCTGCATAACGCTTGCGATTGGATGTCAACGTGGGCACGGATCACTAACCACTAACTCGCCTGCTTCAAAAAATAATAAAAATAAAATAAAATATATGCAAATGACCCCTTAAAAATACCCCCTGTTAACCTCAACTTCTTCATTTACCACTCACCCTCATTTTATTTCTTTTCCATATTTTTCAAACACAATAAAATTCATTTCATTTATAAAATAAAACATTACAATATATAAAAATTAAACGATACGAAATACATAAATCATAAATCTTAATCAATACTCCCGCATGCGTAATCATAAGAGGAGACCGATAACCGTGAAATTCCTCGATGTGAGCCAAACGCCTCGGTCTAGCGAGATTGACCAACAAATCTAGCGAGACGAAGTTGATGCACCGCACCATCGTTTTGTTCTCCGATAGCTCCAATTGATTTTGGTGCCGATGTTGTTCGATATCTGCTGAACACACCCCACAACTTGTCGCCAATCTCGCCGCCTTTGCGGGCTTCATCCATAAAATTTGTCGATCACGACTTTTCGTTCGGCGTAATGTCGTTGCAACTCGTGTAGTTTTCTCTCATATGTTGCTTCTCCGTCTTGCCTCGCTCAAATGTATTGATGACGTTTATAATAGCGTTTTTCGAGCCTCATCGCCTTTTTAGCATTGATTTTAACGACATTTGCATATCTTCAACGGAACGCGGGAGACGGCAGTTCATAATAATCTTGTGTAGAGAAGTGTGAATTTTGTGTTTGAAGTTGAATTGTGTTTGAAAGAAGTGTGAATTGTGTTTGAAAGAGGTGTGAATTGTTGTGTAAAATACGGTATTATTTATAGAGTGAGTGAGGTAAATATTTAAATTTGAAAAAAAAAAAAAAAAAAAAAAATTACGTTTGGTCCCCGTGGTTTGCCCTATTTCAAGTTTAGTCCCTAAGTCGTTTTTATTACACCGATGATCTAATTTTGAAACTATGCACGCTTTTGGTCCCTATTTTGGATGGGCGTTAGTTAAGTCCGTTAAGTATTTTGCGCCGTTAGTCCTTCGTTAATAATTTTGCAATTAGTCCTTAAAGTTATTTGCATAAATCGTCCTTGTGGTTAGCCCATCAGCGGGTCGGTCAGCCACGTGTCACCACCGAGTGGTGCGCGTGGCGTCGGCTCGGTCGGTCAACGGGGTTCGGGCGGTTCAAAATTGAGAAAAATACCGTCGAACTTGTTTTTTCGTGCTCTTTCCAATGGTATGCTCGGTGAATTTTTTCGACGTTGGAACCTCGAAAATGCGAAAATCACCATTTTTCTTTGTTTTTGCATTTTTCGAGGTCCAAACCAAGTCGAAAAATTCCCGAAGATACGTCGGACTCATTTTTTGTACTTTTCCATGGTAGGCTCGGGAATTTTTCGATTTCAAACGAACCTCGAAAATGCGAAAACAAAGAAAAACAATGATTTTGCATTTTTCAAGTTCCAACGAAGTCAAAAATTCCCGAGCATACCATTGGAAAGAGCACGAAAAAATCGAGTCCGACGGTATCTCGGATAATTTTTGACTTGGTTTGGACCTCAAAAATGCTAAAACAAAGAAAAACGATTATTTTCGCATTTTTCGAGGTTCGCTTGAAGTCAAAAATTTCCAGTATACCATTGGAAAGAGCACGAAAAACGAGTCCGACGGTATATTTATTTATTTTTACGGTCCATATAACTTCGTAAATTAATAGGCCAAAACTAAATTGAACCTTTTATGTTATTGAATTGCCTCTTTAATCTTTAAGGTTATGTATTAAATTTAAAGAAATATAATAAGCTATGCTTAGCCCAGTTGGGCAAAGCTATGCTTCCACCCAAGTGTCCGGGTTCGAATCCCATGCGTGACAAATTGTGGGTATATTTTACCAATGCCACGTGACACCACCTCATTGGTCCACGTGGCAACTCGACCCGACCCGTTGACCGACCCGTTGACCGACCCGACCCGATGACACGTGGCACCACTCAGGTGGTGACACTTGGCGTTGACGACCCGTTGACCGAGCTAACCACAAGGACGATTTATGCAAATAACTTTAAGGACTAACGATGCAAAAATTATTAACGAAGGACTAACAGCGGAAAATACTTAACGGACTTAACTAACGTCCATCCAAAATAGGGACCAAAAGCGTGCATAGTTTCAAAATTAGATCTTCTGGTGTAATAAAAGCGACTTAGGACTAAAGTTGTTATTCGGGATACCATAGGGACCAAAAGTGTAATTTTTCTAAAAATAATAAAAGTTAATCGTTGAATTTACAACGGATATATTTCAAAAACGTTTTGTCTTATTTGTGTTGTGGGAGCGGCGAAGGGCAAATCGGCGAGTGGAGGTGGTGTGGTGGCGAGTGGCGGCGGCGAGTGGCGAAGAAGCCACATCAGAACGGCGAGCTCCAAATTTCACCATACCTCATGCTCTAAGAAGGTTGGTTCACATGTCACGATTTATATTGATCCCTCCTTTATATTAGTTTTTAAGATTGATTAATTTAAATAATTAGTAATACAAAATAAAATATATGACAAATTGCATAAAAAGGTACATCATCTTAAGTACAATTTCAATTAAAAATACTTATTATTTTTTTTATTTTTTTCACACTAACTTGTGCCCAGTGAGCACTTGTTACATGCATAATTACAATCCATACATTAGAAATGAATGAGTCTAGAAGGATCAGTTTACATGCATTTTAGATTTAATTTCAATCAAAAGTATTAATTTCACACTAACTTATGCCCAGTGAGCACTTGTTAGGAAAACCCTTTATAAAATTAAAACAAAACAATTTTATAAAAAGAAAAGGACAAAATCGGTTTTGATTTTCTAAAAATAGTACTTTTAAACGTGACTAAAATTCTTGAAAAAATTATGACAAAAAGAAAATATCTTTTAGAATCTTATAAAAAGATGACGAATTTTTATGAAGGTTTTTGATATATTTAGATTAAATATAAACGCAAAACTGATTTTTATAAAATAGTAAAACGTGACTAAAAATCTTGAACTAATTATGACAAAAAGAAAATACTTTTTAGAATCTTAAATAAAAAGGAAGAATTTTTATGAAGGTTTTTGATATATTTAGACTAAATAAAAACACAAAACTTTTATAAAAAAATAAAGATGTGACCAGTTACGTAACTAGCTGGTAAAAATATCCTTAATTTGCACGGTATGATAAGTTAAATGCCTTGGTACCTTTAATTGAAATTGAAACTAAAATGAGTATCTTTTTAACATAACAAAATCGGTTTTGTTTTGAACCAATCCGTTTTCAAGACAGAAAAAGGAATTAAACTGTCAGTTTTGGTTTCGGACTTTTTTTTTTTTTTTTTTTTTTTTTTGGTTTTCCTTTCACCCGGCAAGCTATTTTTCTTCGATTATAATTTAGGTAAGATAGACCCTCAGTAACTGTTCATGTAAGTAAAGTTTCTTTCATTAAGTTGTTTTATTCTCTTTATCTTTTAGTCCCAATCTGATTTTTTCTTAGCTGTTCCGACCAGTTTTATACAGTACTACTGTAACAAAAATGGTGTATTTTTTGACATGTCTTTATGAAAATACAAGTAAATCTGTAAATGTCATGGTATGTTCACTTGACTTGTCATCTTTTCATCTATGTATATATGGTCAACACTTGTTTTCATTTGCATTATTCTATTTCATCAATTTTGTCGAGGTTTGAATGTTTGATGCTTTTGTCTCTCTCTGTGTGCAACTAAAAAAAAAATCAAAAAACAGCTAGCGTACATTTACTAAAAGCATCCATTATAGTAGTTTATGAAAAAGTTTAAAAAAGAATGAAGAAGTCCAAAAACTTGTAAACCATAGCGAGCATATATTTCATACTCGTAAATGTATTACCCTTTTGCTCATTTTTTTTGAAAAAAATGTTTATAACAAAAACACAATTTTTGTATTCGTAAGCATGATATTATTCCCAAAAGGATTACAACTAAAAGAATCGATTTATAGAATAAAGCCAAATAATACGATGGAACTGTGCATGTTGAAAGAGTGGACCACAAAATAAACGTAATCATGTTGTCTACGAAGACATTCATGCACATTATTAACCCCATTTCCTTCAAAAACATGTTTATTACTATTTTGAATTATAATCAAATAAAATCTTGCTTTACAAAAGCAACAGCTTTCAAAGTACAATAAAAACCATTAATATTTATATAAAGTTTGCATTTAAAGAATAAGTAATCAAAGTTTAATGGTTGAAAAGAGTATAGAATCATGCATCAAAGGATTTTTTTGAGCATTTTTATACTTTATTGCCTTGTTGCTTGGGATCTTTGTTCCAAGGTTGAAGAATGATGCGGTTAAATGCTACTCCTAATGACCTTGGTGGCATACTTGATTGGAATGACTGATCAGCACCGTTCGACACAAACGAGAAAGCTTGCTTTGATGTGGCTGTTCATGTTAACACATGGGTTATTTGGTGATAACGGAATTTCGATTTGAAACTATAATGTTGAGTTACACTCATGCAAGATGTTAAAACTCTTTCATACAATTGTATCATCCATACAAAAAAAAAAAAAAAAAAAAAAAGTTCAAAATTGGCTTAAATGGATTTCACTTGTAATTGTTTTGTTGTATTCTTTCTGGGTAACCATAGTTTCGAATCTTTTTGACCAATTAATCCACAAGATTTAAGCTCATCGTTACAATACTCAAACTGATCTCCTTTTCAGTAAGGTTGGTGTGACCACGTAAAGTTGTTTGCACCTAGCAGTAATCGTTGTATTGTTGTAAAGTATATCTAGCTACTTTGCTAGTTTTCTAATACATATGGTCATTCAATAAAAGTATTACAGAGATCAGAGATATGTCCTTAGCTGATTAATACTAATTCTTTTATTCATAGCAAAAAGTAAATCAATTTGAAGAAAATTAAGGGTTTAATGAAGATTATTGGTTATCAGACATCTAAATGAACTAAGATAAAAAAAAATTATTGTTGTTTTCATACATGTTTTACAAACTCTATACCTTTTTTCTTCTCTTTCATCCCAGACTCTTTTTTTTTTAATAAAAAAAAAGAATCCGCACATCTCGAAGAAACTACACTAAAGGGAACTGTTAAGTACAGACGATGCCTAGAAATAAAACTATTAGCAAGAAGTGTCACAAACCTAGAAACATCTGGATTTTTTTTGGCCCTTAAGGAAACATTGTGTTATGTTATAAATTAAGGAAACTGTTTTCAAATAGATACAAATATTTATATTAGTTAATACTGGTATTGATATTGTTAATCATATGTAATCTTCATGGCTTTGCAATGCATGGACGACATGGGCCTTATTAATGTCTGTATTAGACAGTTTGGGTATAATCACAAACCAATTGAGTCTGTGGAAAATTAGAAGGGGGGTTGAATAGTTTTACCGATTAAAAATTCGTTTTAAACTATTTAGATCGACTTATGTCAATCTATTTAACGTGTGTGTTTGATGTTGATAGATAAGCAAATAAATAAGTAATGCAAAGATAAAGAGTAAGCAAAAAACCACGACACGAGTATTTATAGTGGTTCTACTGCAGGACACTTTCTCGCCCTACTCCACCCCCAGAGTCACCTACTCGAGTTCGTAAGCACTACACAACACAAACTCCTTGTGGCGGAGAAGCCTTCACAACGTCGCCTACTCTTTATCCCATACAAGGCTAGACACGGGTTCTTCCACGAGGTAGAACCAAACCTATCACAATGTCGCCTACACTTTATCCGGTACAAGGCTGAATACCGAGTTCCATTACAAAGGAGGAACTACTACCTAACACTACACAACACTATCCCAAAGAGACACACCTTATTACAACATCATCAAGGATATCAATATCCTTTAACCCAAACTAACTATCTTGTACATCGATGCACCATATCGATTGTACACCCTTGGCACCTTTCACTAATGCCTTCGACACGACCCTTTGGCACCTTTCACTAATGCCTTTGACACGACCCTTCGACACCCTTCACTAATGCCTTTGATAAGAACCTTCGGCACCTTTCACTAATGCCTTTGACACGAACCTTCGACACCTTTCACTAATGCCTTCTACTTAACCCGTTTGGCATCTTTCACTTATGCTTTCAACACAACAATTCTAAGGCGGGAGGAAAGAACTATCAACAAGATAACTTCAGTAGTCTTGATGATGACGAAGCTTGGCAACCCATGGACTTGAGCTTGCTCGACTTCAAGAGGTGGTGATCTCGCCTTTAAGAGGGACCTAGAAAATCACACAAACACAAAACTATATAGAAAGATCCTTTGGATCTGAGGTTAAAGAGTTTACAATACTAAGAGAAAGTATGTGTGAAAAGGGGTGAGTTACAATGGTTAAATGGCTCACTATTTATAGGCAAAAACCTCTATTGTTCCTCGGATCCCACAGATCCCTTACTTGAGGGATCCGTCCAGTGTAATCTTGGGGATCCGTGGACGCTCCTCCATATTTGGGTTATGGGTCATGGGTTATGGACTTTGGGTCATGGGTACCAAAATAGATACAATGTATCTAGACATTGGATTATGGGTCATGGGTCATGGACCATGGATAATACCCAACATGACTTCATGCATGATGTCATGCAATAGGTCATGGGTTATGGATCAAGCTCCATGGGTATGGGTCATGGACTTTGGTTTTTACCCAACTACATTCAATGTATCTATTCAATGGGTCAAGTACTTAGATTTTTACCCATTACATTACCCATTACAATATATACTAAGTATATATATATATATATATACCCATTTCCATATTATGTAAACACTAGTTGTTATACATATGAATTTCTATAAAGTGTAAACACTATTACTTGTTTAGTGTTTTATATGAAAATGTAAGTGTGTTAGTAAACTATTGGCTCAACTATTTACGTATTTTATTTGTTTCATTAAATGATTTTACGTTTGTTATTGACAAAACATTGAAGATCGTAAAATATAAATAAACGTTTTTACGGCTTATTTGTATTAACAATCTCCCCGTTTTTGTTGATGACAAAACATAAGATTATTTTAAGGAAAAACTAAAATTCGTAAAAGTTTGAATTGGAGTTTTTACTCTCTTATCGCCCTTTTTTTCGAAACAAAAAGAGCGTCGAAAAGAAACTAACACATTGTTTTTAAGAAAAACGTGTAAAAAGAAATATTATGAAAAAGGTAGAGAGTAAGAGAAGAGAAGAATTCTCGTCTTAGCTCCCGCTTGACGGGTGCTTCCCTTTGTTGAGGGCGTCAAGTAATTGGGAAGACTAAGCGAGTGTTTTTGCAATTTTGTTTGCAAATGGCTTCGTCTTTTTGACGAACATGCTCCCCCTTGACGAGTGCTCCTTTGTGAGGAGGAAGTCAAGTAATAATGTAATCCTATGTGAAAGTATTGCAAGCGTTTTTGCAATGTCTTGCTTTGACAAGAAGCTCCCCCTAGCTAAGGGTGTCAAAGTCTTTATGTGTATATTAAAAATCTACAAAATAAATGTTAGAAAACAGGTATGTGATGCATAATTTCCTGCAAATGAGACTCAAATTAGTAATAAAAAAATCTTATGTTGCACGGATCCCACGGTTCCTCTTTGGGAGGGATCCGTCTAGGCCAAAATCAGGGATCCGTAACCTGCATTCTCAATTCAGTAATGTAGATGTAAAATGTGGTGTCAATATCAATAAGAGGTATGTATTAAGGTACCAAACATATTATCAAGACCACATATCATACAACATGTAATATCATTCAATAAAAATAAGAGAAATGATGTACATAACTCTAAAACTAAGAGAATGATCCAAACATGAAGTATGATTCCTAATCAATCTAAGTTAAGCCTAGTACTAGAACACCACTTAAATTCCTAAGCTAAAGGAAGCTTAGGTTTGTTGACCTCATCGAAACGTTCAAGGAGGTGATAGAACATGAAACGTAACTCGTCACGTACTCCATGTACTAACCCTTCAACATGTTAACAATGATAACAATCTTTGTCATGGCTTGGAAATGGTGATGGTAGAAATGAAGTGGCTTGAGGAGGGAAGTTGGAGAAAGAAGGTGGGGGATCCACACAAGATGGAGAGATTTGTGGAGGCGCATTTGGAGGTGGCTCAACGAAAGGTGATGGTGGTGGAATGTGTGTCGATGATGGTGGTAGAGAGGTATCTACTTCCATGTGATCGGGTGGTTGACTTTGATGATTCCTCATAATCCAAAAGGGACTATTCGAGGGTGATGGAGAAAAGGATATCAGTGCTAGTGTTGTTTCAACACCATGGTTTTGTTGTTGCGCTATTTTCTCTTATGAGGAGAATGTTGGCAATGGTGGAGGATGAGATGGCCTAGAAGGCAAGTCCTCTAAATTGTAGAGGTGTGGAGATGAAAGTGGAGTGGTGAATGATATGGCTCTAGGCACTAAGGGTGATGGTTTAGTGAAAATAGGGTGTTTGGTTTATGAGGTATAGTAGTGTTTGGCAAAGGTATAATAAGGTCTGGAGGAATGGTTTAATATGTGGAGGTCTGTAAGTCTACTTCTGTCTGCCTGGATCCCACGGATCCCTTAATGGAGGGATCCGACTAGTTCTAAATGAGGGATCTGGCTACTGCAGATCAGTAGCGTTACATAAAGTGTGCAGATTTTGTAATAGGTGATGTATACTAATACTAAACGTTTCTACTGGAAACAAATATCAAAGAAAGTAAAAGTACAATAAATATTACACATAATCATAACATAAAGGCGAGTAACTATGATAATAACCAAACATAGAAGTAACAAAGTTAGTCTTGCACAATCATAAGCGAACAATGTTTGATGATCATAAAATATCTAAGATAACCATAAAGACAAGCATAATGTCTCTTTCATCAATCTATTCCATTCTTCTTTCCTGAATTCATGAGGTAGTGAGTTAGGCATTTGATCATCTCCTTGGTTTGCTTGAATTCTTCAGACTCATTTGGAAGAGTGGGAAGTTGTTCATAGTAGGTCAGGGGTTGATTCTGTAGGATCGTGAATATTATGTTGTTTGATGATTCGGGTGGTCTAGGACAATGATTAAATAAGAAAGCCATTAGAGAGATGAAGAGAGTAGAGAGGAGGTTCTTGAAAGAGAGTTTCTTTAGAAAATGAAAGGTTAGATTCAAAGAAGCCACACCCCTTCCATGGATGGAAGGGGTATTTATAGTTACACAATACACGACCTCCTATCGGCCTGTGGATCAGGCATACAGTGGGTAAGGACCCGTCCTTCCTCCACGGTGATACACTAAACAATTCTACGCTACTGACTAACTAATTAACTATTAAATAACGTAAACAACGACAAATCTACGAGCTAACATATGCTAGACCATTATTGGGGTGACCGACACTTTAACATGGAATTTCCAATTCCTAACAATCTCCCCCTAAGGGAGGTCACCCCATGAAATACATTTTGCTTCCTAGCATTCTATCTTTGACTTCGTTCTTGAGCTCGTAGACTTGAATTCTTCATTTCCGCAATCTTTGTGCATTAGTAGCGATTCTTTAAAGTCCGCATAATTTGTACTTTTAGTGGAGGCCTTTAACTGATCCACATCTTTGATGATCTTCGAGCTTCGTTAAGATCATCAACCACGAGAAATCGATCACCCTTTGTTGTGTTGCCATCATGCGAAGTTGTGACTTTCGGATCGACATGCTCACACTTTTGAATCATGACATCTTTCCATCGAGTAGCGAAGCTTTCTTCGGTTCATGATATTTGCGGAATGAAGAAGCATAGTATAAACATATCGTAACCGTGTTATGTAGATATGCACTTGTCATGATTTCTTCAATTAAGTGTGGATGTTGTGAGCATGCGGCTTTGGATTGACTTCTCAATTACGATCACCGCAACCGTCCAAATGTACCGCAAACAACGGTTAGCAATAAACACACGAAAGTGTCTTTGATCACTTCGTTGAATTGAGGTACACGACCCACGGTTCCCGCTGATCGGTACAAGTATCGCTCGTGATCGGTAGGATTCCTAAGAATCTCCTTAACGGGGTTTCGCGGTTGTTCTGCCGATCTCAAACCGGAGCGCCTCAAAGAAGACAACACGGAGTGAGTGAACCAAATGAATTGAGTTTCAGCGATTGATCAAAATTGATTTGAAAACAATCGCGTATTGCTTGAAGAAAGAGTTTTGCAATCTGACGAAGGTTTTATGAGAAAGATCAATTTTCAATCATAAATACTTTTTGTATTTGAAATGAGTACACATTTGATGTGCTAGATAAAAGAAGAGATTCGCACATCGAACGGTTTTCCAAAAGTATTTTTCAATCGAGATACTTTTGTGTTTGAAAACATGAATACACATTCGACGTGCTGTAGAAAAGAAGGTTTGCACATCGAGCGGTTTTCCAAAAGTATTCGTCAATTCCAATCTCGGACCAAGGTTGATTCAAGATTGAATCTCCCCATCATTTCTATCCGGTTGTCACAAGCTTGATCTTCGAGAAGATCCCACATGTCACCCACCAAGAGCTTGTATGATGTTGGCTCTGTATGATTTCCATCTTCATCGTGAATACTTTACATATCACTCGGATGTTCGGCAATACCACAAGGATAATGCGTAGGACTCTTAAATATATTCTCACTTTCCACATTGTGTGAATCAGCGAGTCTTCATTAATTTAGTGTCCAAATGAGATATTGTGGATGATCTCTTTGCTCTAGACTCAATAGTGCACATTCGATTTCCTATGTCGGAGACTAGGGAGAGGGTCTCCTTCTTCAATATCAACAATCTCTAAGAGAAAGTCGATAGATTATGTCGGTTCCCCGTGAGAATGAAACAAGCCCTTTTAAGAGGAACTTGAGTAGCTTGGGAAGTTTAGTGCAGTGCATCACTGGGTCCATGACGTCTTGTCTTCAATACTAGTGTTACCTTAGTAACAACCAAGAGCATATGTATTGAACCCGGTTTACGCTCTAAGGTTGAATTGATGGAGGCTATTTCTTTTCACCCTTTTCACATTCATTTCTTTTCATTCTTCAACCCCTTCGGCTTACCAAGACTTCATAACTAGAACCTTGTTGGGTTTATTCCAGTTTTAGCTCTTTCTCGATCCGCACTCTTCCCATTTCTCATTTTCTCCTTTTTCAATATACCTAAGGACTCTACACTATCTAGTGGATTGTCCTCTGGTAGATCCCTCCGCTCAAGGGATCGTGGGAACGAATACCTAACCTCACCATCCTTATAACTCCATACATAAAGTAAAATGGTCGGTCTTTTAGTGCAGGTTCATTCCTTCTCGAAACCAATAGAAAAATCATTTGGAAAAACAATCAAGGTACTTGATGATACGAGATCAAAACATTTTGTACCTTAATAGTTTTGATCATTTAAAAACCTCCCTCAACATGTGCATATGATTTAGAAATTGTTTAGCACATGGAGGCAAGAGGACTTTGAAATATTTTCTTTGATCACAATTTTCATAGAAAAGCCATTTGATTTTCTTTGGTAAATTCCCCCCTCAATATGTGCATAGGATATTTGAAATCATTTTATCACATAGAGGCAAGAGTTAATTGAAGCACATCCACAATCACAAGAGCCATTAAGAAACCATTTGAAAACTCAATCAAGGTACTTTATAAATCACTTTAAAAGCTTTTGTACCTCGATAGTTTATTTGCTCGCCTCAATATGCGCTCGAGATTCGAAACGCTTAGCACATACGAGAGAGCAACTGCACAATTAAATCAAACGATCACCTTTATCAAATTTCATTATTAAATCACAAATTCTCCCCGATCAAAATATCAAACCTTTGAGATTTTGGATCCCAAGTGATTTAATAAGGTTTAGAAAACATGGGAGAAAATGTGCCTTGTTTAAATACTCATCTTGTTTTGGATAAATGCTCCCCTCAACATGCATTATGTATATTAAAATCGTTTGGCACATGGAGGCGGAGTGCCTTTGAAGGACTAAAACCAATTCCATTAAAACAAATTTGAGATTTAAATCACGATCTCTACCCGATCGAAATATCAAACCGTTTGAGATTTGTGATCCCAATCGATTTAAATCATTTAGAAAAATTTGGAAAAAGACGGCAAGATTCAATTTTGAAAGATGGCGATAAGGACCATTTTAAGACGTTAAAGATTGTTAGTGTCAGGTATGATAGTTTTTAAGAGATCTTTTAAGTAAAACAAAACAATTTCACAATCAAACAAGAACAGAAAAAAATTTCATTTTGAAAGACCTTGATTCTAAAGAAAAAAAACCATACCATGACATAACATTAAATCTTTAGATCACCACTAAATTTCGTACAAACGGACCTTTTGATGAAATATCGTTTGAAAATATTTAATTTGAAATCACTTAAGATTTGACAAAATAAGAGTCCGGTTGATTTCAAAACTTTGAATCCGATTAATTTTCAAAACAATATTTTTCCATTTTCAAAACAATATTTTTCAAAGTTTTAGAGAAATGGTATCATTTACTACTTTTCCTGCACAAGATACGTTAGGTGGAGAGAATCATAAGCTGCATTTGTTGATGTTGCTGAGGGTTGGAAGAAAACCATCTGCAGATGCAGTGAGACTTCAAACGTTGCATTTTAATGCCAACTTAGGTCAAATTAAACTCCGTTTCTTCATATGTCAACCCAAGATATAGTTACCCTTTCCTTTCGGCATCCAATCATCTTCAATTGTGGGATCCGGATCGGGAACATTCTTATATACCAGTATACCTGCATACGTTAGTGGACACAAATAGATATATGGTGGTCGACATCACCCAAACGGCAATCGACTAATAAAAGTCAATTCAACATATCAATCAAATCATACATAGGCATGGGAAAAATGTGTTTCATCAAACTATAATCATCTAAACCTAACAATCATATCCTAAATTCCTAGTCCTTCGACATAGGCAAATATCATTTTTTAATTAAGCGCGTAGGATAATTAAGAAAGCCTGTTAGATGATATAGATTTGAAAACATTATCCCCCTCAATCAATGACTCATTTTTTTGAAAAGTTTAAAAGCGCTGAAGTCATTGATTGAGTTTTCAATTTATTTCGAAAACTCTGATTTAGATTGATTTTCAAGCAACTCATTTACCACCATTTTGTTAAAACAAATATTTTTCTGAAGAATTTTAGACGGAAAAACATTTGAGTGGGAACAGCAGTCCTTCGACATACTTTCCTCAATTAGTTTTAGGATAAGTGCACGAAATATTTGAAAATTGGTTTAGCGCAACACTTTCCTTTCTTTAAAAGAGAGGGTTACTATCATAAATAATAGCAAACCATAGTTAAGCACGGGTTACAGTCTGTAATAACTGTAAGCCATAGTTTTATGACATGTTTAGAAAGAAATATTTACACCTCCTGCTCGAACTTCATCTAAAGTCCCGTGCCATTATTGAATGACATTTCTAAGACCGTAGATGTTATCGATACCAGAAGACATGTCTAGAGAGAAACATATTTTTAGAATTTTTAAATTTTCTGATTTTTATGGGTTTTTGAAGATTTTATATTTTTCTATTTTGATTTTGTTGGTTTTATATTTTTGTATTTTGTTTTCGATAAATATATACAAAGATAGAAGATGATATAGTTAAAGAAGATGATGATACGAGTACGAGATAAGGATATCGAGCGACCCGTTGTAGAAGATAGAAGTCATCATCCTAAAACTTTCACCACCAAAGCTTCCGAGGCTCCGAATAGAAGATTGAACATGAGCCTTTGAGAAAGAGACTTTGGCGCTTTCCCCAAACCGAAAATCCTTATGTTGAGCGGATTCAAGCTCTATTTCAAGCTTGCTTTAGCCAAGGCACAAGGAAGCACACCATTATCATAAATCCATTTGCTCCATTTAAGAACGATAGTCGAGGATCTCCATTCGCGTTATATCATCCAATAGAAGAACAACAACGTTTCATCCCACACTTAAATAATCTTCTCAAATTCCTTTTCCAAAGTGAAGTCGAGGCAATCTATTCCAAAAGGTGTCAAGAGAACAATTCCCCAAGTAGTTGAATTGAGGCGGTCGATCTCTTTGTATAATGCTCAAGAACTCTCCCAAATACACATCATGAGGGAATGAAAACACCTTCCCATGTTCACATTTTTCTTCCCCGATGATCGTGTATGAAGCTCAAGAACCAAGTACACCAATACCCAAGAGCTCTCCGAATACACATCATGAGGGAATGAAAACACCTCCACAATGTTCACATTTTTCTTCCCGATGATCGTGTATGAAGCTCAAGAATCAAGTACACATTCCTACCTAAAGAATAACGATAACACCTCCTCATGTCATACATTTATCTCCCAGAATATGTCATACTTGTGTACCTCTTTTATCTTCGAAACTTTCTCTACATCTCTTCCCACATAGTTGGAATAAGAATACTAAACGCCTTGATGAGTAAAACCTTGAGTTTCTCTGCGGTCATGACATTTATTTTCCCGGATATCTTCAATCACTTGAAGAATTAAGTTCATCAAGTTTACTCGCCATGAGTCAAACCTTGAGTTTCTCTGTAATAACATTTGTCTTCCCGGATATCTTCAATTACTTAAGTATTAAGTTCATCAAGTTTACTCGCTTTAGATGCTTGTCTCCTTCCCCTGTCTTGGTTTTGACACTTGTAGTCGACAAATCATTATAAGCCCGTATACTAGAAATTTGTTGAGAAGAAAACTTGAACTCTTGTGAGAATCAACTTGTCAAGACTCTCTCGACTATTTTATCAACCCTTATGTAGACAATTTGAAGTGACCACCAAGAAGAAAACGATATACCATACTTGAAACTGAAGTCAACTTCCCCACATTTGTATCTTAAGCTTGCACCTAATGATGGAAGAACGATGTTGAGAATTTATGCTTCAAGCAAAACTCTAAGTACTCACTACCCAAACAAAGTATGAGACATTAACACCTCTTGCGATTATCCACACCGTCATATGCGTGTGACATCGAGTAAAACAAAGTAACTCCTAATAGTGATAGTTAACCGTGTCTTCAACAATCCACCTCGACTGCTGGTAACTAGATAAACCAAGTCTTCAACTCAAATTCTTAAGCCCGAGCAAGTTATCAAATAAGAACACGCCTTTGTGAAAGTCAACTTCAATCTTAAATAAGTGATAAATGATTAACTCCAAAGTAATCAACTTGTGTCAAATGTCCAACACGTGAATAAATGTACAACCGGATGTACATTGACCCACTTAATGAACCGGAACAAATGATTCCTCAACATCAATTCCATCTTCCTAAAGATATACATATAGAGCGATGGAAGATTCACCAATAATGTCTTCAAGCGGATGAGGTAGTCATTTTCCTTAATGTTCATGTGGTTGATTCTGAGTGCGCAATAATCCGTGAAGATTTGGTAAAGGAATACAAAAACGGATCATTTTCATGAACAATAATCCGTGAAGATTTGGCAAAGGAATGCAAAAGAGCGGATTATTATTCAATAGTGCAACCGCAATATTACACTAGTCATAATCAACGTCTCGAGGAGTCATTTGCTAAAGAATATGAGCAAGTCTAATTGGGATTGAATCGACTTATAACTCTCTCCCAATTAGTGCTCTCCCTAAACCGACAACTGTTTGATAAATGCCTGATTAAGAAGAAGTCTTTAGATCGTTAAATGCAACTCGCCTTTAGTCTTCTAACATGTAGCGTAAAATGTAGAACAGATCGTAGACTCGACCTTCTTCAAGATTGTGCGGTTGGGAATAGATAGTTAACATCTTCAACTCACACCAAAAGCATCCCACCAAAAGCATCCCAATTAACTTACATCTTGCAAATCCCTTAACTAAAATCCTCCCAATCAAACAAGAATGAAAGATGTTCATCAAGGAAATCAACAATCAAGCCGCAACGAACACACAAGATGGTAACACCAAACTACCAATCACATCAAACAAGAACAGAGAGATTGTTCGGAATCATTATGTTGATGTATACGTGAAGCATTAACCGGAAGCACTTTGTCGATAAACTCATCAATCCGAGTGAAGATGTCAACCAACGGCTCTTAGACGAGAAAAACTCCATGTGAATATGACCCGATAAGAAGAAACTTGGTTCTTACATGAGTTTAGAGCCGTATGACCATTTATATTCTCAAATATCAATCAACAATGCAAAAAATTCACACTTCTTCTCCCCCTCAAGAATTGCATACGGAGATGCCATTCTTGACTAAATAAGTGAAATCATCCAAAAGTATTCTATTCACACTTCTCCCCTGCAAAATTAGCACATGATGTCGCCATCGTCATTATAGTTGAGCAAGTGGAATAAGAGAAACAATCAATGGTAGCCCGATTCACTTGATGACTGAAGCGCATGGAAAAAGTATGAAGCATGTTGATGAGAATGGTCATTAATAAGAAGATTTCTCTTCTTCAGAAGATAAAGCGCACTGACACGTACACTTTTCTTTTCTTTAGAGTACGAGGCATGAACTGTTGTGTTCATACGTCATGAATCTCCCTCTTTTCATCTACTCTTGGCAAACTTATAATCAACCCCATTATCATTAAGTAGGCTCTTTGTCGTGACAGCTGATGGAGAAAACCCAATATGATGAATTTGACCCTGAAGTAAACTAACCCGAACTCGTGACTTATACTTGCACATATGTAACAAAGAGCGGTGTCGAGACTTCATCCTCCATTGAATCTCTAAGTACTCTATACTCTTCATCCAACCAACCATCAAGTATAAGACGTACTTCACCTCTTGAAGATCCACAATTGAATGTGACACTGAGCACTACAACGTAACTCCTTAAAGTGATAGTTATTTTGAGGTGATAAGAGCCCAATTCCCCCAAGTGGTAAAAGAAAAGGTAAAAGTCACCCAACAATAACTAGATTTCCAAGTCTTCGTTTTTTATAAAAAGCTTGAACAAGGATCTTGAAGAATCTTCATCCAACCATCCCCGATACCTTGAGATACTAAGTACACTCGCCCGTGATATTTCACTTCAACCTCAAATAAATAATAGAGAATTAACCCCGTTGTCACATCTTCTTGGTTAAAGGTACAAATCTAGCCTCCTTTGACTTTTTAGGTGAACTATGATAATGGTTTCATCCCGACCATGGTTTAATGAGCATAACCCCGTAAAACTTTGAAGTAACCAAACCGCCATATTGAATATCCAAACACACATCCAATCATGAAGTACACCATTTTATCCCTTCTTCGAAGCAGAAACCGTGGCACCAGCATCAAATGAGATCCAGAAATACACTTTCCTTTCTCCAGGATGGTTCCATAATTACGGATTTTACAACTCTATGGTTTAAACCGAGAATAGTTTCTTTCGGGGATTTTACAAAACCAAGAATAAACCGTAAGATAGATCCGGAATGCACTATACTATTACCGGATGTTTCCATTGTCACCGGATTTTACAAGTATATGATTTAAACCGAGAAATAGGTTCTTTCGCAGGATTTTACAAAATCAAGACAAAACCGTAAACAATGTCAGCTTGAATGTGTAATGACAACTTTGGTTTCGGTGAATATCTGATTTAGGGGAACATGCAGCGGTTCATCAACGGTTAAAAATCCAACATCATCAACATCATAAATCATCCAATCAACACTTTGGTAAACACATCAATCACGCAATCTGTCGGCTATTATAGTGACCACATGGAGAAGTAAACCGGATATACCAAACTTGATCATGAAGTAGAATTCCCCAGATATGTTACTTAACCTTGTACTAATCCTTGTGAAGAAGAAACGGTGTACCCAATGTACAAAACCTCTTGACATTCTCAACTGCGTGAGACACCAAAGTGATAGCCAAGTCTTTATCACACTCTATAAAAGCCCAAACAAGTCATCTTCGCGGGAAGGGTAGAAAGAAAGAGGACGAAAATAAGTAAACGTGTCTGGAAAACCTTATTTCAAAACCAAATAAGAAATACTGAATACACACAATCCCGTAGTCAACTTTGTTCAACCATCAATTTAAGCCATAATATAATATTCTCCGTGAGAGTGCATAAATCAAAGTATCAAACCCCCTAACACAACAAATCTCATCATCACACCAAATCTCATCAACAAATCTCACAATCAAAGCTTATCACCCAACAAGTCTCATTGTCATACAAACGTACACTGGATCCAACTTAAGCCCATATCAGAATTCATTCCAAGTTCAGCCCATGACTTAATATTCGATCCAAGAGTAAGAAAGCTCATTGACCAATATCCAAGATATTCTGATTACACACAAGCCCACCTCAGTTCCAAAGATCAAAGACCAAGTAATTGATTATCCAAAAGTTCAGTCACAATATAATCTCATAACAATAACCAAGTCCTACATTCAAATCCAAGCGATTCACATAACAATCTTTTAATATTAGCACTCGGTTGTTAAAACCCATGTGATACTAGAACAATAGACAAGCCTACACATTATATAATCATCATACAAACTGGATTTTTACACAATCCATGTCCACATAAAAAATCCAAGTCCCTCGTTCAAAATAATTCACCACATTGGCCCATAAATCAACAAATCCCCATCATTCACTCGACCCATCTTAATAATCAATTTTGGGCCCATGGGAAAGATATATCCGATCCACTTCATGACCTAATGTTACGGGTATATAATGCCCTACCAAATAACACTTCCCCTAATAATAAGCAACCCTAAAATTAATTCAGACGCCCCCATTAACCTTTTCTCAACAAACAATAGCCACCACTTACAAAATTAGATCCAAAATAAACCAAGTTAATCTCCCATTTTTCTGAATCGGATTAGCGAAGTCCTCGCCACAGGGATGGCTTTGAGGCTTTTATGTGATAGCCACACGATCCATTCGAAATTACTGGTAAGGTGAGATGACAATGTTTTCGTTTTTATTGCATTACTTGACTTGAACGAGTATGAGAATCAACTATAAGCCCAATGGTTTACTAGTTGGATCCTTAAAAAAATGCCCAGAAATTTGTAACCAAGCATAAATCAATGAAGATCTTTTATATTTGATTTGATTTACATGATTTGAACGATTCAAAAATAAGATATAACATTCTTGTTATTAATCTTAATTAACTGTTTCGGACATGACCATAGATCGATGATGATGAGCTTTCGTGATAAGACTCTTGGCAGTCATGATTTATCATTAAGTATCATGAAAAGAAATTCTGAGATCAATTTAAATATGTGACTGAGTCTTGGTAGATATGATGTATGGAATATAAGAATGGTAGATATGAACTTGGACAAGTGATGTGTTAAAATATGTTTCATGTTGAGTTGTATTTGGTTTTGTGGTCAAGTGGTCAAGGTCTTTCATCATCTTCTTCCTTTCTGTCTCACATAATCAACTCGCATCATCAACACGCATCACCAACTTGCATCATAGCTTAAGTTAATCAACTCGCATCTTTTACATTATCATCACAACTCGCTTATTATGTCTTTAGTTATTAACTCGCTTAAAAAAACAAGTTTTGCCAAGTCGCATTTCTTATACACAACTCGCTTTAAAAAAGCGAATTAAACAACTCGCTTAAATAGCCTTATGGCAAGTCGCATTTTACATTTTTGACTCAAAAGTCAAAGGAAACTACAACTCGCTTTCTTGTAAGTGGACAACTCGCTTTATGGTCATTGTAACTGGTCATAATGACAGCATCTCGCTTGCTCTTCAAAAACGTTATAACAACTCGCATTAAAGAATGCTAGTACACAACTCGCTTGCCAGTTAAGTGAATCTGGACAAATGAAACAACTCGCATTCAAAAATGTGGCAACTCGCATGTAGGAATTAGGCAACTCGCTGCCAAGAAACACGTATAGACCCAGAAAAAATAACAGCTTGCAAGACAGAAGGCCAAGTACTAAGCATATTATTAACCCTTAATGACCAGTGACCAAGTTAACCAATAAACATCAGTTTGGACTAAATATTGACCCAAGACAGAAATTGAAACCATGGATAGACCACTGTTTTTGACCATATGAATGATACTTACCAACTTGTATAAAACTTTATTCAGAATAGTAGGAAAGGAAATAATTCAGACCATAAAAATTGAACAAAAACAGTTTTTAACTTGATTCAAAACATTACAAATCACAACACAATAAACCATGGATCAAACCGCATCAAAGAGTCAACCAAACCGTATACAAAACCGCTTCAAAAACCATGTAAATCATCAAAACAACACAACCTTGGCTCTGGTACCAATTGTAGGATCGTGAATATTATGTTGTTTGATGATTCGGGTGGTCTAGGACAATGATTAAATAAGAAAGCCATTAGAGATGAAGAGAGAGAGAGAGGTTCTTGAAAGAGAGTTGCTTTAGAAAATGAAAGGTTAGATTCAAAGAAGCACACCCTTCCATGGATGGAAGGGTATTTATAGTTACACAATACACGACCTCCTATCGGCTGTGGATCGGGCATACAGATGGTAAGGACCGTCCTTCCTCCACGGTGATACACTAAACAATTCTACGCTACTGACTAACTAATTAACTATTAAATAATGTAAACAACGACAAATCTACGAGCTAACATATGCTAGACCATTATTGGGGTGACCGACACTTTAACATGGAATTTCCAATTCCTAACAGATTCGGAAGTTAGAAACGGGATCGACTTCTTCTTCATCTTCGTCCGAAGAGTCCGAGAGAACACGAGGCCTTTTCCCATTGATCATGAGCCGTTTAGAAGGTTGTTTGGTAAGTGGTACCATAACATGGTTAGCAAGAAAGTGATCATCGTTAATAGGAGAAGGTTGCATTGTACTAACATACTCAAGGAGTCGTGTTAGGAGCATACCATAGGGAAGTACCATGTTGTTGACTTTGAACACACCTACCATTCTTTTAACCATGTAATAGGCAAGATTGAATGGTCTTTGGTGGATGAGACAATAGATCATTTGGATAAGAAACGCATTGGGATGGTCTTTGTTTCCAACCAAGTAAATGACATTTTCTCTAAGGATTTCTTCCCACTTTTTGTAAATGGGAATTATCTCGGAGAGTTCCATTTGAAAGGGATCACGATGGATGAGTTCTTTGTTGCGGTTGAGACAAGATTGGTCGGCTCTTATCTTGAAGATGGTGTCTCGAACAACTATGGGGTCATCGAGAGGAGTGTGATAGATTGGTTTGGAGTCTAGTGCGAAGGATTAAGCGGCTATTAACCAATATTGAGAATACATGCAAATCCCTTCACTTGGTATGCGAAGGATTTGTGCAAATGTGTTGAGGGGTAAGGTAATGCTTTGGTTGTTAATGATAAAAGCGATTGAGATACTTTCATCATTGTTTCGAATGATCCTAACACTTTTGTAGAATTCAAAGATAAAAACTGTACAAATTTGTTCATCAATATCTAAGAGACAATCAAAGTTAATTCCCGAAAAGACTTGACGAATGTCGGTGTTTTCAAGGAAACATTCCTTAACTACACGACCTTCATGGATAAGTCGTTTTTTTAGCTTTTTGAAGATTTTGCGATTGGTTTTCAAAGCTCTTCTTTTCGATAATATCTAGAGAGGTAGTGAACGGTGTCATGGTGATCTTGTTGGGTAGCTTTAGGCATGATTGATCCTAGAAAACAAATATTCCAATTAGGTAAAATTTGTCAAGATGGGTTTATGGTTTTGATTTGTATTAACAATGTTGTTTTGAAAAACCTTTAATTATATAGAACCTTATTGTAATTGATTTTTGTAATACCTAATTTCTTCAATAATTGAATCTTAATCGAAAGGTCTAAAACCATAAACCCTAGGATGAAGATGATGATGAATAGAACATATGAGTGTATTACTTACAATGATGTTCAAGAATGAGATGCTTGAGAATATGAAGCCCTATGGAGATGGAAGCAGAAGTTAGGTCGTTTCTTATGCTTGTGGGGAGAGGGAAAATGGATTATTTTAGTTTTGAAAAGCGTATAGCTGATTTCTGTGACACGGTTCCTCCAGATCCCTTGTTTTAGGGATCCGGCTAGTATAACTTGTGGGATCCGCCATCAGTGAGCGAGAAAAATATTTGGATTTATTCTTTTACTTGTGATAAGTTATACAATAATTTATTTTGAAAAAGAACTTGTAGAATGAGGTTCCTATTTGAATAGACGTTTGGCCAAGGTGTTTTGATGGTTAATTGATTTATGATAAGTTAACCATCAAAAATCTATTTTGCGAAGACGGCGTAGATTTGATGATCTTTAGTATAATTGAGAGTATCAAAGAGGAATATTATTCCCGATGATGAGTAAGTAAGGAAAGTGGTGAAGAGAGACTTTTTAGAGACTTGCGACTATTTGAAGTTAACGTCCTAATTCATGTGTTCATATAATTTTATAAGACAATATGTAAAAGCATGGTTTTTATTATAGGAGAAAGACACATATCATCAACATATTCATACAAGCGTACTGTAGATAAAGATCAGCTAGTTTGTGGGTAAGTGAACATACCTCTAAACTCTTGATATGGTTTTTAGAGACCATATACTCGAAATACTTCATGAGCTTTTAAACTAATTCATTGTACTTAGTAGAAGTAGGTTGTGATTAATTTTGGGTTCTTCCTTGTGTGTTGACTTCATTTTTTTTTGGATAGAAATGAAGACTTTGGAAGAGTCCTAGCAAGAAGATTTCTTAAAAATGAATTGTTAGAATAATCTATCACTATCCAACATAAAATAAAGAATTTGTTTTAAAATATTTCCTTCTTTGTAGTTTTCAATCATACGCGGATCGTATCAAGTTTTTAAAGTACAACATACTCTAAGAAACTTGGTAACAAAGCTCTGGTACCAATTGTGGAAAACTATATTTTTACCGATTAAAACTTCGTTTTAAACTATTTAGATCGACTTATGTCAATCTTTAAATGTGTGTGTTGGATGTTGATAGATAAGCAAATAAATAAGTAATGCAAATATAAAGAGTAAGAAGCACAAAACCACGGCACGAGTATTTATAGTGGTTCGGCTACAAGGACATCTTCCTTGCCCTACTCCACTCCTCGAGTCACCTACTCGAGAGTTCGTAAGCACTACACAACACAAACTCCTTGTGGCGGAGAAGCCTTCACAACGTCGCCTACTCTTTATCCGGTACAAGGCTAGACACCGGGTTCTTCTACTAGGTAGAACCAAACCTATCACAACGTCGCCTACACTTTATCCGGTACAAGGCTAGATACCGAGTTCCATTACAAAGAAGGAACTACTACCTAACACTACACAACACCTATCCCAAAAGAGACACACTCCTTATTACAACATAATCAAGGATATGAATATCCTTTACCCAAACTAACTATCTTGTACATCGATGCACCATATCGATTGTACACCCTTGGCACCTTTCACTAATGCCTTCGACACGACCCTTTTGCACCTTTCACTAATGCCTTTGACACGACCTTTCGACACCCTTCACTAATGCCTTTGACACGAACCTTCGGCACCTTTCACTAATGCCTTTGACACGAACCTTCGGCACCTTTCACTAATGCCTTCTACTTGACCCGTTTGCCATCTTTCACTTATGCCTTCAACACAACACTTCTAATGAGGTTGGAAAGAACTATCAACAAGATAACTTCAGTAGTCTTGATGATGATGAAGCTTGACAACCCATGGACTTGAGCTTGCTCGACTTCAAGAGGTGGTGATCTCGCCTTTAAGAGGGACCTAGAGAATCACACAAACACAAAACTAAATAGAAAGATCCTTTGGATCTAAGGTTAGAGAGTTTACAATACTAAGAGAAAGTATGTGTAAAAAGGGGTGAGTTACAATGAAGAAATGACTCACTATTTATAGGTAAAACCTCTCTGCGTTCCCGGATCCCATGATCCCTTAGTTGAGGATCCATCGATGTAATCTTGGGATCCGTGGACTCCTCCATATTTTGGTTATGGGTCATAGATCATGGGTTATGGACTTTGGGTCATGGGTACCTAAATAGATACAATGTATCTAGACATTGGATTATGGGTCATGAGTCATGGACCATGGATAATACCCAACATGACTTCATACATGATGTCATGCAATGGGTCATGGGTTATGGATCAAGATCCATGGGTATGGGTCATTGACTTTGGGTTTTACCCAACTACATTCAATGTATCTATTCAATGGGTCAAGTACTTAGATTTTTACCCATTACATTACCAATTACAATATATACTATATATATATATATATATATATATATATATATATATATATATATATATATATATATATATATATATATATATATATATATATATATATATATATATATATATATACCCATTTTCATATTATGTAAACACTAGTTGTTATACATATGCACTTCTATAATGTGTAACACTATTACTTGTTTAGTGTTTTATATGAAAATGTAAATGTGTTAGTAAACAATTGGCTCAAACTATTTACGTACTTTATTTGTTTCGTTAAAATGATTTTACGTTTGTTATTGACAAAACATTAGAAGGTCGTAAAATATAAATAAACGTTTTTACGGCTTATTTGTATTAACAGAGTCTATTAAAGTTAAATCTTCTAATGCAGTTAAGGGAGCTTGTGCTTTTTGGGAGGTAATAATGAGTTAACTACTGCATATCAGAGTTAAAGGGGTGTTTGGTAGATTGGTTTATGTGGAAGCAGAGGGCTAGTATCTTAATTACCCTCCTCCTACATACTCATTGTAAGTTTTTGCTTCATCTATGTGGTGTTGGGGCAACATACATGGAGCACAAAGTTACATTGGGGTATGTTGGAGGTTGAGTAGTTATAAAGTAGTATCCTGCTTGAATGGGTTCTGTACTACATGTGGTAAGATCACTCGTAATAAGATAATAGAAAACTCACTGTTTTCTTCAAAGGAATTCACTTAATGCAGTAGGGCTGAGCAAATCTATCCGAAAATCGACTGAACCGAACCGAACCGACTTTTTTCGGTTCGGTTTCGTTTTATATATTATTTTGGTTTTGTCGGTTTCGGTTCGGTTGGTCGATTCGGTTTTTGTCGGTTTTTCCGGCTCGAAACCCAAAACCGACCCGAACCGAGTTATTCGGTTCGTTTAAGTTTTTGTATATATTTTTCGGTTTGGTTCTCGGTTTGAATTTTTTTCTTTTTCGGTTTTCGGTTCGGGTCGGTTTTTGTCGGTTCGGGTCGGGTTTGACCCGATGCTCTTCCTTATAATGCAGAATGATTCTTGGAAATCTGCACTCTGAAAAGAGATAAGTTGTATACCTAAAATCTTCAAATTCTGAATCAATGGAATTTTGAAGATTTTCTAAGCTCACTTACAAAAGATGGCCTTGTATCTTGGATTACTATGTCTGTGGCTCTTTTAGGAACTTAAACAGGCTTCAATAGGCTTTGTTAGGTAATTGAGGTGTTGTTTGGATTCCTATTAGAAAACAATCTAGTACATTTCATAAAGTAGGTTTCCTTTTGTGAAGGGTAAAGTGAGTTGGTGAGCAGTGTATCAAGATAGGAATAGTGAGGAGTGAAAGATGAACCTATTGGTCATATCTTGTCAAAGAGGAAATGGTTGGTACTCACTACAAGGTGAGTGTTCCCAGTTGTGTGGAGACATTGTAGTAGATGGAAGTGTATCACAACTGGTATAGCCCTTGCAGTGGAGAGGTTATGGATGCCTAGTGATGCTAATCTCTTGTTTTACTTTGGTTATTGTGGTGACATGTTGAATGATCTTGGTGAAAAAGAGTATTGGAAATGTAGCTAGATGGTAGGGTGCTAACAATGGTGAATAAAAGACCTGAATCATTGCTTGAATTGGTAAAGTGAAGTAAGCAGGCATGTGATGTTCTGTTATGAGTTTGTGTATTAGTTTACTTTGCCTTGTCTGATATCGGATGAATAGATGTAATTTGTTCTTTGTTTCTTTGTTTTGAGGATTGTCCAAAACAAAGTGTGTTATTCAAGCATTGTACAATATTTTGGAATAATAATATAATTCACCTTTGCATAAAAAAAGAAAGAAGAAGGGTTTTCTAAAGAAGAAATGAACAATAAAATTTCAAACTAAACCAACCAAACATCATTGTCTAGTTGGAGTAAATGTTAAAGACGAGTTTCTTCTTTTTCTCTCCTCCAAAGAGCTAGGCAACATTATTGTAGATGCATTACACGTTGGTTTTTGTTGTTATTGTATCTTATAATGTATTTTCTCTTTCGTATTTTTCTACAAATTCAACATTGTTAATTTCTTCTTAATTCGCTTTCTTTTCTTTTCGGTACTCATGTACATATGCATGCCTAACAAGCAGGGTTTGATCAGTTGGAAAACCCTCTCTTATTTGGAGCCAGATGCAAGGATTCGATCCTCACTCCTTGCAAAAAGGCCGGATGTACTCTCAGACTCTCTACCTTCGGGTAGGGGTAAGACTGTCTACATCTCACCTCTTTCATACCTCGTGAAAGACGAGATTGGGTACCGTTGATTTTTATGTACATATGCATGCCTATTTCACCGTAATGATTCCTGAGGATTGGACAAGCAAGGATTTTAAAAGGAATTAGGCCTCGTTATTTACGCAGTACATGTTTTAGACCCTAATGCTGATGAGCATAGCAAAGTAAACAGTCGAAGGATTGTCTTTTTTAATGGTTAGGTGTGAGAAAATGAGAATGAACAACCCCACAAGCACATACATAAAAGGGACCAGACCATACTTCTTTTGGCCTTTGAGCGTTGCTCTTACTTGACTTTAAAATACAAAAAGAAGAAGAAACTATTAATTGGCTTAGTTGGAGACCATCATATAAACATCATTGCCCCCATCACTACCTCATATGGGAGCTGTTCCTTTACTTATTGAACTTGATTTATATGACCACTTTAAAAAGAGGAAAAATTTGCACATGTAATTTTTTTTTCTCCTCCTAAAAATGATTTAGTATTTTTTTTTCCTTTACTTATTTGTAAACATTAGAAGTTAAGCTAGTCATAACAACGACCCAAACAAAATGCTTCCCCATACCACCTTTTTGCTCAGTCGGGTCGCTCAGGCGACCGAATGAAATGCATGTGTTTGTGTGTGAGTGTTTTTTATTAGTTTTTGTAAAGTATGTTTTTGGTTGTGACCGAGGTCGATTTACTACAAGCATTTGGTATTTAGTCTTAGAAAAAGAAGTTGAAATGACGTTGAGATGACAGGGTGTTCTCGTCACTCATAGGTCACCGTTACTACTAGTTATATGTAAGTTTATATCATCTTTGCTTACTAGGAAGTTCAGTCGTATAAAAAACAATAAGTTTCACGATCCTTTAGTTATTTTTACTACACTTTTTAAGTAGCAGCTACGACATATATACAGATATCAAATGGCCGGTAAAAGAAGCAGTTTTAACTTTTAACCTCTATATAATTACACACCAAGTATTTTTTACTCGTGCAACTGGTAAAAGGAGTAGTAAATATATATACGTTTGCTTACATGTGCAACTGGTTTTATAAAAGTTTTTACTGCTATAAAGTGTACAGTAAATTTCATTTTTTAAACGTAAAACACATGTTATATATATTTTTACCCACCATGATGTGTAAAATTGACATGATGGTTGGTAGAGTGCCTAAAATTTCTTAGACACGCTTTTCAACTTTTGCAACAGTAATTTACGAGTGACCATGATGATATCACAAATTTACATTAGTAATTTGCATGATACAACATCACATGCATATTTGTTATGTGCACATAATTTATTATGGTGTGCATATGATTTTCTTTTCAAAATAAATGTGTATATACATTCAATACATATTTTTGTTTCTAAAGAACACGTTTGGACACAAATATACCTATTGTGCAAGATTAATTTGCTTGCAGATATTATAAAATTTTCAAAGACCCATGCTCCAACTTTCTTTTTTTAAAAGTTAAGCCTTTTTTCATGAATTTTAGTGCATCCTCCATAAGACAATTACCTGCCAACAACTTATCTTTTTGTGTCTCACTCTCAACTTGCCCTTATAATTGACCTAACGAATTCCATAATCTTTGACGAATTTTTTGGAAACCAACTAGTAGTACTTATTTTGGAAGGCAACTACTTTCCCCGTTTTAAAATAATTGTCTCTCGAAAAAAAAATAAAAATAAATAAATAAATAATAATAATAATAATAGAGGTGGGGTTGCTTTTCTTATCTTTAGAGGTGAAGAGGTTAGTTTACATTTCCTCACTAATTTCAGAATTTCTTGTGATTTTCTAACGTGATGTTTTATAATAATAAAAAATAATAATAATAAGAGTAAATTACGGATGGTCCCTAAGGTTTGTCAAAGTTTCACCACAGTCGCGAAAGTTTAAAGTTGCATGGATAGTCCATATCTCGAAAAGAATAACACCTATGGTCCCTTATTTAATTCTTGTTAACTAAGTTAGTTATAATTTACACTTTTAGCCTTTTTAGTTAACAATCGCCGCCTCGTCACCCTTTATCATAACCAAGTTTATAATTTAAAGATTTTCGAATTTAGGCGTGTTTTATACGCTTTTCACGATTTCCTCCGTTTTCGTCCGTTTTATACCTTTTCGCCTGTTTTTATACGTTTTCGTCCGCTTTTATATGTTTTCATCCGTTTTTATACGTTTTCGTCCGTTTTTATACGTTTTCATCAATTTTTATTACGTGTTCGTCCGTTTTAATACGTTTTTATACGTTGCTTACATTTTTTATATTTTGGTCCGTTTTTGTACGTTTTTGTCAGATTTTATACGTTTTATCCGTTTTCTTTATACGTTTTCATCCGTTTTTATTACGTGTTCATCCGTTTTAATACGTTTTTATACGTTTTCGCGCGTTGCTTACATTTTTTATATGTATGGAAACATAAGACCAAAATGTAAAAAAATATAAGCAAACGAGCGAAAACATATTAAAACGGATGAAAACGATAAAAATGTATTTAAAACGATAAAACGGATGAAAACGAGCAAGAGCGACGAAAACGGATAAAACGATAAAACGGACGGCGCGATAAAACGGCAAAACGTCGATAAAACGGACGAAACGATGAAACGTAAGAAACGATAAAACGTGCCTAAATTGAAAATCTTTAAATTATAAATGTCCGTTATGATAAAGGACCGACGAAGCAACGATGGTTAACCAAAAGGGCTAAAAGTGTAAATTATAACGAACTTAGTTAACATCGCTAAATAAGGGACCATTGTGTTATTCTTTTCGAGATAGGACTATTCATGCAACTTTAAACTTTCGAATCGTAGTAAACTTTGAACAAACCTATGGACCATCTCGTAATTTACTTAATAATAATAATAATAATAATAAAATTATTATTACTCGCTTTCTTTTAATTTTATAGGATAACAATTTTACCCTTAACTAACTTATTAATGTCTTCTTTAAAATATGCAATAATAATTTCACTTAAAGGTAATATAGTAAATTGATCAAACTTTCATATCTGTTTTTAATAGTAAACAATTAAATTGGGACATCCCAAAGAGTATTAATTTGAGACGGGGGAATACTTAATTACTACTAATTATCAATCAGTTTGCAATGATTTTTCTGTGACTCTAATGCAATCTTTTTTGCAAACAAAATGTTGGTTGTATAAAGTAAATCGTAAGTCGACTACACATACAGATGGTTATAATTTCTAGTAGAAATAAAACTGAATTACTTTTTTATTTTACATTTTTGGATGAAAGCAAAAGATGCAACTTTAATCAAGAGTAGTTGTGTCCTGCATAATGGGGATCAAATGACTTTTATAATTTGATCCTAGTTGTGAGACAATTTTGTTGGTTACATCAAACCTTCCTTGTCCACAGTGTTTAAGTATTCAAACAGGACTCAAACATAAAAAGTATTACGACTTTCTTGGGTTTTGACCTTGGCATTTTCAATAATAATATAAAAAACATAAATTTACAATCTAGGTGGACTTTCAGTCAAATATATTTACAATTTATAAAAGATAGAGATGTAAATATTATACGCTAAAAAAACAGTGGGTACAACAATGGTAAAAAGCAAATTTATGGAACAATAATCACCACATACATCTCATCTATACAAAGTGAAAAGAGAAAGTCGAAGCCGTCTTTCCAACTAGATTAACAAAATTACCATTTACAAAAAGTAACTTTTCATTTATATAAAGAACAAAACTAATGAGTAAAAAGAGAGCCTTTTTTAACAAATAATGGAAGCAGAAAAATAAACACTTAATTTAAGCATTCCAAAATAACAATGTGAACAATTATGAGACGGATGCAGTTATTATTTTCAAAAACAACTACTTGTTACTCATAGTAATTATCAGTCAGTTTGTAATGATTTTTCTCAAACTCTAATGTAATTTTTTTTGGTAAAATTTTTTTTGGCTGTTATATAGATGGTTAGAGTGATGGGTATCATTAATTATAATTAATATTCATTTAGTACTATGTACAATCAACAATGTTTAAAATACTTCCATTCATTAACTACTAAACCTCTTGTGCGCACTCATTTTATTTCTTTCGTATTTTTCAAACAGCAAAAAATTCATTTCATTTAAATAAAATTAAATACGGAAAAACTACAATGCGGAAAAACATACTGAATAATAAAAACATATGATAAATAAAACCATAGAAACTTAAAAATACAACATTTTTCGCCTTTTACATGTTGTATTTGCTATTATTGACCTTGTTTCTTTTTATGATTGATTTTTTGGCTCGAACCCTCGATATCAAGCATGAGAACTCAAATTCTCGACACTCTAAAAGTCCATTTTCTTTCGCTATCCTCGCCGTACACTTCTTTAGCTCAAACTCTTACGTTTATAATCTTATAAAGCTTCCACTATAGCATCCGATTGACTCCGGTGCTCGTTGGCACTCCCGATTTTGATTTTTTGTTGGTCGAGGCTTGCTGAGGGACGAGCTCTTGGATCGGGGCCTAATAGTTGCGAGATTATCTTCATCGATCTGTCAGACAAGTCCCATTTGGGATATTGTTTCAAAACCTTCAGCATGAGACCATAGTAAACTGTTTCCGATTGAGCCTTAAAAGCAAGTCTTGCATTCTCATATGATCAACATCATTTTCCGGTTCTGACGCAAATGCTTGTAAATTTTTTTGGCTATCACCGTTTATCCGAGTCCATTTACACTGACCATATTTTTAGTGCAGGTAGGCCACGAACTACGATCGTTGAAGTCCTCCAATCGAGTCTAAACCGCATCGCTAGTGGTCATTCTGATAAGGGCGTTTTGGGAAACCTCGACCCAACACTTTCAGGCTTAAAAATTTTCTTCCTCGCTGACCACAAGCTGTGGTTCGACACTCTTCTTCCTCCTCTCCTCCTCCTGCGTTGTCCGCGCCCAAATTCACCACGGTCTTGGTTTTTCTTTGGCGCTTTGACCGGTTTTTCCTTGACGACGTTGTTCCGTGTTTGGTGGTGGTGGTTGAGGTACTTGAATGTAATTCAAAGTAATGTTGTTATGAAGGTAGAATGCGGTGGTGATGGTTGTGATGGATAATTGCGGTTGTGATTGTTGTGATGGATAGCCTTGCGGTTGTGATGGATAAATTGCGGTTGTGATGGTTGTGATGGATAGAATTGCGGTTGTGATTGTCTTGGATATTGATAAGCTTGAAATCTGACGTGCGAAGAAGAGTTTGAGCTTTGGGACGATGGGGTGGACGGGGTTTGACGAAGACGAGTTGAGAAGATTCATAAACGACATCTCGTATGGATCTTGAGACATTTTTGGTTGTGGATTGAAATGGTGAAGATAATATATTTTTGAGAGAGAAGTGTGAATTTTTGTGTAAAATATGGGTATTATTTATAGAGTGGGTGGGGGTAATATTTGAATTTGAAAAAATAAATAAATAATACTAACTGTTGGGTATCAAACGGATAGTTTTTCAAAAGTATTTTTTGTCTTTATCCATGTCGTGGGAATGGCGAGATACCAAGTGGCGAGCCACCTTGGTATGGTGGCGAAGGGTGGCGGAATCCGGCGAGCCATCCACCTAGGATTGGCGAGCCAATTTCGTTGTGATACCCTTCACTCTTATAATACCATACTTGTCTAAAAATAATCTTCTGATTAGCGAACAAAAAAAAAATACTTTTGTAAGTATTAATGTTAACATTTTGTCTTTTATATAAGTATTAATGTTGACTTTCTTTATCTCAGAATGAAAAACCCATGATGACTATTTTAGCTATGAGTTTGAAAATCGTCCAAGCTCTTAGGGTAAATTACATAAATGGTCTCGTGGGTTAGCAAAATTGCATTACCTTCCATTTTTATCCACTCCTTATGGTTTTTCCCGCTATTTTATATATACGTTTTTATCTAACTTTTTATATACTTTTTCATCTGATTTTATATATTTTCATCCGTTTTCTTAAGTTTTTGTCCACTTTTATTGATCTATTTTTGTACATTTTCATCCGATTTTATACGTTTTCACATGTGACAAAAAAAAACCCAGGTTTTTATTTCACATGTGACGAAAAAAAAATTCTAAAAAGAATATTTCAGAAAAAATTCAAAAAAATAGTTTTTTGAAAAAAAAAATTCGGAAAAAAAATTTGGAAAAAAAGATTCTTAATTTACCCTAGGAATTTGTGGTATGATTTTGCAAACCCACAAGGATCATGTATGTAATTTAGATTGGTAAAATAGTAAGCCTACTACATAAAAGCGATGTCGGCATTAATCTTTCAGAGTTGTTTTTTTTTCCTACTGGAAGAGTATTTTTGAGCAAATATGATCTTTTAAATGTATTATCCATTAATTGAGTTACGAAGTACTTTTTTATTTTACATTTTCGGATGAAAGCAAAAGATGCAACTTTAATCAAGAGTAGTTGTGTCCTGCATAATGGGGATCAAATGACTTTTATAGTTTGATCCTAGTTGTGAGACAATTTTGTTGGTTACATCAAACCTTCCTTGTCCACAGTGTTTAAGTATCCAAACAGGACTCAAACATAAAAAGTATTACGACTTTCTTGGGTTTTGACCTTGGCATTTTCAATAATAATATAAAAAAACATAAATTTACAATCTAGGTGGACTTTCAGTCAAATATATTTAAATTTATAAAAGATAGAGATGTAAATATTATACGCTAGAAAAACAGTGGGTACAACAATGGTAAAAAGCAAATTTATGGAACAATAATCACCACATACATCTCATCTATACAAAGTGAAAAGAGAAAGTCGAAGCCGTCTTTCCAACTAGATTGACGAAATTACCATTTACAAAAAGTAACTTTTCATTTATATAAGAGAATTTTTTTTAACAAATAATGGAAGCAGACAAGCCTTTTTGATGATTGGGTATGCATACGGTTTCGGATTAGACCTTTCCTTAAAAAGAAATCATATTTGATATTTCATTGCAGGCCAAGTTACATAAATGGTCCTTACTTCATTCTATATAGCCCCCCATTCAATCAAACTTACAAGTTACAAAGCCATCACCTTCACCTCACCATCGTCACGCGCCACCCCACTGTGTGGGTTCCCCGTCACGCGACATGTACCAAAAAAGAAGAAAAGTGGTGATCATGGTTACCTTTGGTGTAACGAGTATTTGTGGACCTCATGAGGTGTTTTTAATTATTTATTTATTTGATTTATGAGTTATTTTGTGAGGTTCGTTTGTATAAAATATGCATTTTTAATAGTGGTGAGTAAAGTGATGACCATTATGGCTGAAAGGTGTGAGGGATCGTGATGTGATGAATGATGATGTGGCGCTAATATGACGGTGAGGAGAGTGGTGACCAGTGTGTCTAGTTTAATATCACAATGTTACGTACCGCAAGCCCTTTTCACCATTAGAATCGTTAAATTTACTAATTAAAACGACGGTAAGAAAAAATAGTTTACATCAAATGACAACGTAGAACATAGTGTTAAGATTATAACACATCTCACAACTGACCCAAAAATGCAATTCTTTCTCTATTGATCGCTTAGAATGGCTAAATAGTTTTTCTAGTGTCACAATTATTGTTTTTCTATTGATCGATTGTTCCACAACTTGTTATGCCTATAATGCATGTGCAAAATGACAATTGTAACATACATATGTTTAGAAGTAAGATTCGGAAACAATAATCTCATCAGTTCAAGTAATGATACCATCACAAATGATACACCTTTCATGTTTTTCCGAGATTATCTAGGTGGTGAAATTCGACAAAGCTCATATGGTTGGTTGGGATTGTTCAATTTGAGGCCAAAACGACATTTTAGGCCTTTGATACTTTGGTTGTTTGCAGCTTCTCTTTCAGACTAGCACTTTTTAATTTACGAATATATTAATAAGCATTGTCACTTTAAGAGTTCGATCCTACCATTGTTGTATCATGGATGTGTTTGTCCAACGATCCAACATAATAAAGATGTTTTAATCTTTATAAAATGTTAGGTACAATTTCTATGGGTACGTAAGTGTAGGAGAGATGATGTGTGGAATGGATATTAAAATTTACCCGGCCTTTAACCTAGTTCTATGTAGTTGTGTTCATTAATTAAGAAGTTGTGAGTTAAGTCTCGTAAATACATCTGTGAGACGTGTGCGTGAGAAAAATAACTTTTTTTTTAAAGAACAAAGAGTTTGTGTTTAAAACTAAATGTTATGTTTCTGCATTGGGGTTTATATAGCGTGAGTTCATTCCTATTTTTTATGCAAAATAGATCCGAATAAGACATTACATATATGGTGATGATTACTCCATGTTTGACAGATTAAATATTGTTTTAAGTACTTTTGGCTTTTATATAGGTTAAAATATAAGAATTTGTTATCTATAGTTTTAAAGATTATGATTAAAGTGTTCAGCTAAATGTACCAACAGACTTGCATAGTCCTACTTTTTAAACAAATTAAGCCAAAACCCTAAAATTACCAAAATGGAACAACTAACCAATCACTTTTCTTTAAATAATCTTTCTAAATAATCTTTTTACTTTAGATTTAGACTGAAATTTGTACTTTTGTAGTTATATTATATAAAAATGGTACGATCGTAAATTAAAAAGCTCATAGTAAAATGCATGCTAATACAAGAAAAAGAATAAAAGATAAATTTATAACAAAACTATAACTTTACCAGCTCATACTCAATCTTCATGTTCTAATTTTTATTGGTATTTCCTCTTGGCAAAGTAAACTTTTGTTGCTCTCGAGTGTTTTTCTCGCATGCATCATCCTGTTCTTTTATTTTATTTTCCCCAACTTTCCAGGACATGTAAAATATCTACTCCGAGTAAATGAAAAATAGGATTAAATTCTATATTATGTTGCCAACCATTACCATTATATTATTCTCAAGCTTACTTTTAATTTAAATTAAAATCAAAACGCACAAATTCTATAAACATTTAATTTTAATACACGTAACCCATAAAGAGAAAACAATTTGCAGTTACATCGAGTTACAAATATAAGTTTTGTCAGGGAAACGAGTTTTAAATGCCCGCATGTTGCAGTGGGTGCGAAAACGTTATATCACTGCAAACTATACGATTTTTCAATAATGTGTTTTTCATATATAATGTGTTGTTCCAATATAAAGTGTAAAGAACAATAAGAAAAAAAGTTCTACACAAGTAAGAATTTAAGGTTTAAAAAGCTTAAGGGTTAATTTGTTATATCATTGCAAACAATACGATTTTGTTATAAAATGTATTCAATGTGATTTGTAGTTATAATTTCTTTTCTTTGTGGTCATAATATACTTATATTATAGGAGCTTAAGGCTTTTATTCTAGTGGTACGTTAATGCCCATCAATTACTTTTGTAGTTATATTATATAAAATGGTACGATCGTAAATTAAAAAGCTCATAGTAAAATGCATGCTAATACAAGAAAAAGAATAAAAGATAAATTTATAACAAAACTATAACTTTACCAGCTCATACTCAATCTTCATGTTCTAATTTTTATTGGTATTTCCTCTTGGCAAAGTAAACTTTTGTTGCTCTCGAGTGTTTTTCTCGCATGCATCATCCTGTTCTTTTATTTTATTTTCCCCAACTTTCCAGGACATGTAAAAATATCTACTCCGAGTAAATGAAAAATAGGATTAAATTCTATATTATGTTGCCAACCATTACCATTATATTATTCTCAAGCTTACTTTTAATTTAAATTAAAATCAAAACGCACAAATTCTATAAACATTTAATTTTAATACACGTAACCCATAAAGAGAAAACAATTTGCAGTTACATCGAGTTACAAATATAAGTTTTGTCAGGGAAACGAGTTTTAAATGCCCGCATGTTGCAGTGGGTGAGAAAACGTTATATCACTGCAAACTATACGATTTTTCAATAATGTGTTTTTCATATATAATGTGTTGTTCCAATATAAAGTGTAAAGAACAATAAGAAAAGCCAAGAATCGCATAAAAAGGCATCAAACTTACGTCCAATTTCAATTTAATGACTTATCTTTTTCTCTCAATTTGTAGTATCGAACTTTTTTTTTGTCAAATGTTGGACAACATATGCTATCGCGTTAAAACACAAAGCTGAGCAGTCACCCACTTATCCACTCTATTTTCCAATACTGCTTTTTAAAGACCGCTTAACAAAAATGATATCGAGATGGTTTGTTCCTCTATTTATTGCTGAAATCAGTTAATGCCAGTAACAACGGACATCATCATATGGTTAAAATAGAACAATCAACAACAATATATTTTTTATATGGATTAAACTAGATTTTTTTGAATAATTTACCCACTTTTATATTGTTCGTACTCCCGAGCCCTTTTGAACATTATCAATTGATGAAATATGTTAAAGGTTTGTGAAATTTGTTTCTGTGTGGGGTTAAGCAAAAAAAACGAAACATTTTTTTATGAGCTTTGAAAATAACATTTTATGGTGAAATTGTATAATGGGCCAAAGATATCCGTATTTCAAGCAATCAGAATTATTGAGTAAAATCTAAATTGTTTGTTCGGTCGAAAGTTGACCGGAAACTAGTCGGAGAAGATGAAGAGAGGTGGTGGTTACCTGCCACCGATTGTGTGGAGAAAAAAGTTCTACACAAGTAAGAATTTAAGGTTTAAAAAGCTTAAGGGTTAATTTGTTATATCATTGCAAACAATACGATTTTGTTATAAAATGTATTCAATGTGATTTGTAGTTATAATTTCTTTTTCTTTGTGGTCATAATATACTTATATTATAGGAGCTTAAGGCTTTTATTCTAGTGGTACGTTAATGCCCATCAATTAAGTTTTTGAGGTTCAAGTTTTTTTGAAAATATTTATGAGGTAAGTTGCATAAGAGTCTCAAAAATTGTTATTATAAGAACAACATTTTAAACAACAAAAAAAAAAACTCTTAACTAAAATGGAAAGCAAATTTAAACCAAAGACCTCCAACCATATACATGTGAACATGTCATTTTCACTAGTTTTTGGGTTATGTTTTGCAACTTTTAGTTATTTAATGTAAGTTTTTGGTTAGTTGTTTTTTTTTTTTTTCGAACCATGATTTTATTAACGGCTGTGAAGACGCTTAAAGTTCTCAAAAGAGACATTTACAAAAGAGATGACATAGGGCTTTTTAGCCATCCTAACCAATCTAGATTTCTCTTAGTTCTAGCATTACACCAAACATAAGAATGATACACAATAAGATCAAATAAAGACGCCTTTGTTGGGACATCCGAAGAGAATATCAACTTATTTCGATAGCTCCAAATGATCCACCATAAAATGAACATCGTACCTTGCAAGTAGTCTTTCACCTCCTTCCTTAACCTCAAACCATCGAACCAATTTAACCACCTTGTACGAAGAAATACTTATATCCTAAGCCCCACCACCCTAGAAATCTTGAGACGATGGCGAGGATACCGAACATGAAAAGAAAAGATGATCCGAGGTTTCGACCCTTCGTGACAAACCGGCACTCAATAGACGACACTTCCAACCCTCTCAATGACATATTGAACCTTGTCGGAAGCTTATTCGAAGCTAAACGCCAAGCCAATATATTAACTTTGATAGGAATTAATTTTAACCATATAATAGGCGACCCATCCAGGACACATAACCCGTCATCTATGAATCTCCTAGCCGAAGATACCGAGAAAACACCTTCATCTCTTCATCAACCTGCAACTTTACATCCATTCTTCTTTCTATACATTTGAAAAAAGAATAAAAAGAATAAAAAATAATAATAATAAATAAATAAAAATCATTCCTTGCCAACTTTTCTTTTCATCTATTAATATTCTTCGCATTATTTACTTTTGTAATCCAAAATTTAAAGATCTTAGAACAAATTGAAATTTAGTTAAAAAGAAAATACTTGTAAATTATTTTTTCTGAATTGTATAAAGTGATATCTCAGCGTCAACATTTTTTTGTTTGTTTGTGCTTCACGAGATCTACGAATACAATACGATGTTATGTCAGATAAGGGAGGTCTTGGCATTTAAAAAAATTCCTAGATTAAACAATATGTCACAAATGTAAATCAAGTTAAAAATAAGTGACATCTTCATTCATAAAAATGCAGATTTCCCTTTCGTTAATATACGATGACCGAACACTTGATAAGGTATATCGCTCAAAACTATCCTTTCAAACTAAATATAGCTCTTAATTATAGTCGACAAACGTTCAATGTCTATTAAAATGTGTGAGTGGCTTGTGACTACGATATGAAACCGACATGGGATCGTAGCAATACCCCACACTTTGAAAAATCAACGTTCTCGTTGGTAACGGTTGACACTTCTCTTTTTTGGTCCAAGCCACCACTCCATATGCCATCACTCCGAGCTCGTTGGTCACAGCTATGTTGGTTACGGTTAGAACCTTTGTTTTTTCGAGTCCAAACCACCACTTTATTGACCACTACTTCGAGTTTTGGAACCACAAAAAATTCGGCTAGCTTTGCTACACATGTTTAACTGTTTTGTTAAAAGTAAAAGATCATATACACCTTATAAGCTAATAATATATCTTAGAAAATATATCTACCAATATATTTCATTAATATACCAATTTTGTTCATATACATTTATAGAACTTGTGAAGTGAGTAAGAAAAGAAGATGGAATATACAGTAGGTGTTTAACTAAAAAGAGTAAACTGCAAAAATCGTTCTTGTAGTTTGGTTAAATTGCACGTTTTGTCTCTAATATTTTGAAAGTGCGGGCATCGTTCTTGTAGAAAACTTTCGTTTTCAATTTTCATCTTTTGGTTACAGTTTTTGACAAGGGCATTTTAGTCATTTTAGTATGGACAATAGGGGTGTCCAAAAAAAGAGGAACCAAAAGAACCGAGGAACCGTACCGGTATTGAACCGTATATTAGAACCATGGTCCGGTTCCTGGTTCATAGAATTTCAAATTTTCGGTTCTTGGGACGGTTCGGGTCAGAACCGTCCGGTTTTGGTATTTTCTCGAAAGAACCAACTCTTTTTGAAAATCTGAAATTACGTTTATGCAACCTTTTAAGGAAGAAAAAACCCTAACCCATTAATAAGTTGTAACAAAAAAATATAAAACCTAAAAACCTTAACCTTTAATCCATTTCAAATGACACCAAGGTGTCAGTTGTAGTGTTTTACGATTACTAATATCATTCAAAGATTTTTAAATACCAACATCAACGTCATTCATCAAACATGAAAGTATCGATAGACGCGTTTTGGACCATTATAGAACTTCATTGTCAAGTCAATTTGTGGAGACGTTGCTTTGCACCAAAGCTTGGATAAGAAGGGAGAGAATGGAAATAAATGTGGATGAAATTCAAGATCTTTTGAATGATGACGAGGCTGTTAAAAAATTGGAAGAAGCGGTACAAAGTTATAAAGGGAAGCAAGTGATGGAGCATTAAGCGTTTTTAGTGGTTTGAAACACAAGTGCGTGATTGATGCTTTTGAACAGTTATAAACTTATATTTGACATTTTTTGTTTTTGTCTATACTATTTTGAATAAATGAAATTATTGGAACGATTTGCATTGTTGAGAGACATTTTTGTGTGTCTTTGTATTGATATAATGTTTTTTTTATGAATGGACAATGAAAAAAATAATGTCGGGAATTACCGAAAATTTTCGTACCGGAACCGACGACCGTACTAGAACGGAACCGAGTACCGTACTGGAACGGAACTGAAAAACTTGGGACGATTTTTGGTTTCACATTTTCCTTAGTTTCGGTTGTTGGTTCTTCTGGTTCGGTTCGGTCCAGTTCCAGCACCATGGACACCCCTAATGGACAGGGACGGAACCCGCAACCAAAATTTTCTGTTAAAGATGATGCCTACATTTTTAAAAAGTTAAAGGAAAAAACTTGCAATTTGGCTAAATCACAAGGACAATTTCTGCAATTTACTCAAATAAAAATGTGAAACAGTGGCACAATAAAAAGTGAGAGAAAGAGGCACGAGGAGTGCACGTGTTAGGAAATCTTTGAGGCTTTGAGCTATCCCATGTGACATGATGTTGTTGGATCTATAAAAAGTTGGGGGCCCACTTCAAACTGACCCAAGTGATTTCGACCCGAATCCATCATAACCTTATGGGGCAACCCACGTGCCAAGCTGCTGATAACAAAGATAGCGATCGCTTTTTTGCTCGCAAAGGCCCGACCCGACAATTTACGCCCCACAAATAAAGCTACTTCTATGTTTTCACAAATTTTCAACTTTTTCTAACATGAATGTTTATCCCTTCGTATTTTAGTTTTCTATTTTTATTATTCGATAATTTGGAAACCGAGTATCGTTTTAACGAAGTCACATTCGTTGTACTTAATTATTATTTTTAGTAATAAATTTACCCAAAAAACCCTTTAAAAAAAATATTTCTCGTCAACGATCTTATCATCTTATGGTTGGTTCAAACCATACGAAAGACGATGACAAATTTAAAAATATCTCAAAGAGATTGCACTATTAGAAGTTTTTTCAACAAACTGGTCCGGACTTCAAATTTCATTGTAGCCTGGTCTTAGGTTCCGAAAAGTTATATTAATTTTAGAAAGATTGAAATTCTGTCAGCTTGGTATGCACATTATCGGTAATGCACATTATTGGTAATCTTCTATCACAAACAAAAGTACGAGGTTTATTGCGAGACCCGGTCTTTCTTTTGTTTGTCAAAGAACATGACCAGTCATATTTATACTAACTTAAGAGAATATCAAATCATTTTAAAATCTAGTCAATTTTGTACTTGAACTGTGCTTTAACAAGCTCATTAAACAATACTGGATGTTTTGCTATCTAACTAGTGGGACTACTAAACAATTTAGGGACCAAAATATAGTTCAATTTAGCACATTGTCAAATTTAGAATCTTTGATTCCTAAACGCGCTCTTAGCAAAATGGAATCAATTCGTAGGAATTTTTCAATGGCGTGAAAAATGCAGAGAAGAAGATGTCATTGATTTGCTGGAAGAAAATTTTAGCTTTTAAAAAGAATGGAGGTCTTAGCATTTCTAGTTTTTTTTGCTCTTAATCACGCTCTTCTTTTCAAATGGATTTGGCGGTTTATTGCTAATTATTCTTCTCTTTGGTCCCGTTTAATTACAGCCATCTATGGTGTTCGCGGAGCTATTGACAATCCACCTCCTCAATCTAGACGATCTCCTTGGCTTGATATTGTTAGTGAAGTCAGAAAGCTCTTCAATATGGGTATTGATCTTCTTTTTCTTGTCAAAAAGAAAGTGGGAAATGGTGAGGCAACTTCCTTTTGGGATGATGTGTGGCTAGGTTAATATCTTTTAAAACAAACGTACCCGAGGCTGTATTTTCTGGAATTAGACAAACATGCTAGTGTGGCTTCAAAGTTAAGAGATAATTCTCTTACTGGTTCTTTCCGAAGGCTTCCTCGTAGTGGTATTGAAGAAGAGCAGCTTATTCTTCTTATTTCAAATACTTCTTCTGTTATGCTTCCTAATATTAGTGATCGATGGACTTGGCGGTTAGATTCTTCGGGTGTCTTTTCGGTGAAATCAGCACGTGAATTTATTGATGATTCTTTTCTTCCAAAGACGGATGCTTCTACTAGATGGGTTAAATCCATTCCCATCAAGATTAATATTTTTGCATGGAGAGTTTCTTTGGATAAGCTTCCTTCAAGGTTGAATCTTTCTCTTCGTGGTCTTGACATCCCGTCTATTATTTGCCCTCTTTGTAGTATTGATATGGAATCAACATCGCACCTTCTTTTCTCTTGTCATTTGGCTCGTCAGTTAATGCTTAAGGTTGCTCGTTGGTGGGAAGTAGAGGTTCATAACTTTCTCTCATATGACGATTGGCTTTTTTGGTTAATTAATCTCATTGGTTTCAAGTGTTTCAAGGATGTGTTCGAAGGTGCTTGTTATATCACTTGGTGGGTCATTTGGAAGTTTAGGAACCAAGTCTTGTTTGGGACCAATTCCCCTCGTTTAGATCTTCTTTTTGACGAAATTGTTAGGTTGTCTTTTTCTTGATGCTCTAGCCGTTGTAGTTCTAATTTTGATTGGAATTCTTGAATGAAAAATCCTAGTTCCATTAATTTGTAATTTTTCTAGCTCATTGCTAGTTTTTAATAAGCTGTCATTCAAAAAAAATAGATTTTTTCTTTTAAAAGTAGTAAGAAAAACATACATGTCATGTTGTATCGCTAATTTGCTACTATTTAATCATAACCGGTAAACTTAACGCGCCTCACACATAGTCGTATGCAAGTTTAACCTAGGTGTGCTTGTGAATACGCCGTTCAAAACTAATATATTCTCTTAATCGAGAGTAAGTTGGTACCATATATTGAATAAAAGTCTCAATGTAATTCTTTAAATCAATCAATGACCTAATCCAATGGTTAATCAAAAAATGAAAGATATGAAGTCAGCCATACGTTTATATGGTTGACCTTGTATATTCCATTATCACTGGTGACATACGAGGATTCCATTGTGAAAGCCAAGATACCCAAGTGATATGCTATTCTGCTCCATTAAAAAAAGCAATATGCATGTTGATTCAATCTTTTGGCCTATTATTAAAGTGCTAGGTGCACTAAGTCATAGGTACACGTTATAAGCGTTGCTACGTCAGCTTTTATCATATAACATAATTTTGTTATGTGCCGTGAAACAAGATTATTTAATGAAAGACAACTACTTATATCATATACGAGTAATATATATATACATCTCAAATTTACCTCACATGTGTTATAATCAAAACTTGAATTCACAACATTCAGTTGAAAAAGCAATAACACAATATATGGATACCACCACGCCACAAGGCTTTTGGTATAAAACGAGATCATTAGTCGGCAAATAGTTTTACCCAAGGTTTTTAAGATCGGGATCCTACTTAAGATCATTTTTGTCTTTGCAAGATCGTGATCGTAAGATCGGATCGGGATCCTAAGATCCTACTATAATGTCATTTTTATTGATTTTTGTAATATTATTCAAATTTACAAATTATTATAGGGTTAATGGTCTAGAAATATACAAACTTTCCACTTTTTACTATTGTGACAATAAACTTTTTTTTTTTTCCTATTAAAACAAAAAAACTTTTTAATGACTATTATTGTAACCAAAAATGCCACGTGGCAAAGTTAATTACCACTTAACCCAAAAAACGCATTTATACGCGTTTCAAATGTCTGGGGGACCATTTCTGCCAACTTACCAAACATGGGGACTAATATTAATCAAAACATACGAATATAAAAAAAAAAAAAAAAAAAAAAAAAAACGTTTTTTATTAAACCTAAAATAAAAAACATGTTCTTCCCTAAACTCAGCTGCTATAAACCCTAATCGAGTTCCTCAAGTTCAGCACAATAATACTTATGCTTCCGTCACATACACACAATAACTCACTTCAACATCTATAACAATAATCATCAGCGCCCCTCTCCATCTTTTCCTCTCGATCTTCAAATCCAACCACACGAGCATAAACCCTTATTATCATCAGTAGAAGAACGAAAATGGTCTCGGGTAGGTTCTCCAAATGTTTTCGTTAAAGTTTTGAGTGTTCCGATAAACGAAAGAAAGAAATAGAGAAACAAACTTGTTATTATCTTTTTCTTTTAAGTCTTTCGGATATTAACAGTTATAGATCTATGATGAAAAACGTGTTGGTCTCAAAAGAGAGGTTATAAACCAAAACACGAATCTGAGATCTAAATTTAATTCTTTTTCTGTTATGAGTCTTGTTTGATGTTTGAGGTGGGTTTGAGATATAGAAGCTTGTGGGTTTTTTTTTTGTTTTTTTTTGCGATGTGATTGATGACGTGATAGGATAGGAGTTCATGATTTTTGTTGAGGCTTGTTGATATGACGGTGATGGGTTGAAGGGTAGTATTGGATTTGTTATTGGCTTGTTGGTAGTGGTTGAATGTAGATCTGTTATCTTTTTTCACTTCTATTTCATTATCGTTTTGATCACTGATTTGTACCAACTAGGTGTGATTGTGCTGAACTTGAGGAACTCATTGATTAGGGTTTATAGCATCTGGGTTAGTAGCAGGTTTGGGGAAGAACACTTCTTTTCATTTATGTTTTATAAAAAACGTTTTTTTTTTAATTTTATATTCGTATGTTTTGATTAGTATTAGTCCCCATGTTTGGTAAGTTGGCAGAAATGGTCCCCCAGACATTAGACACGCGTATAAATGCGTTTTTTTTGGTTAAGTGGTAATTAACTTTGCCACGTGGCATTTTTGGTTACAATAATAGTCATTAAGAAGTTTTTTTGTTTTAATAGGAAAAAAAAAGTTTATTGTCACAATAGTAAAAAGTGGAAAGTTTGTATATTTTCCAGACCATTAACCCATTATTATATAGTATAAACACGAAATTTTATGAATGTTTAATGGAGCTGTTGTCTTAAATTATAAATATGGAATGTTTAAGAAGAATCACGCGTTGCTTTTTAAATTATATAAAAACATAAACAATTAATTTGTATTTTTTTAGTTTGCGGTTCGAAAAAAGTAAGATCAGATCGGAGTAGATTTTAAGATTCTATTGTGAAGATCGAGATCCTATAAGATCTTAAGCTTGTTAAGATTCTACGTAAGATCCGAATTGTTTTTTGTTTTGTAGAATCATAAAATCGTAAAATCCTAATATCATAATCGGGATCTTAACAACTATTCCTTCCGTCCCATAATTATTGTCCATTGTTGAATTTTGAAGTCTTTATTTCGCAACTTTAACCTTAAATATTTTTATTTTTGTTTTTTTTTGGGTAAAGGGGAGTAATCCTGCACCCTGGTAAATATATTAACCAAATAAACGTTTAAGTACAATGGATATGAGTGAAATCCCATATCTCAGCCCGTTACATAGGCATAAAGCTTACATAACAAGTTACTTCCAATTCTCTAAACAAGAAAACAAACCACTACTCAAATGATAACAGATGACACAACAATAAAACTACTTCCTGGGACCTTGAAACGTTGTGCCATACATGGCATTAAAAGAATCCAAATTCCCTGGAAGATCACGAACCTGTTTCGCATAGTCATCGAATTCATAGTCATCATACTCATCTTCAAATTCTTGGCCCCCACCAAAAATATTAGCAGATTCATCAAATGGGTTAGCAACAACCTCATTTTCAGAATCAAACACCTCAATCTCTCCCACTTTAGAGAAAGGGTTAACTCTCTTAGTAGACGAGGTAGACGGAATAGGTTGACCATCATCATCCACAAGAGTAGCTTTCCCATCAATAATTAGCTTTTCAAGCTTACCAATTTTCTCAGCTATGGGAGTAGAACCACCATCCATTGTTCCCATTGAATCACTCACAAGCTTTGCAGCAGAATAATTCCCAGTCTCCGGAGGCTTAGACGCCTCACCAATACAAGAGTCCGTCCCCCGAGATCCATCAATACCTGTTTCCTTAGTAGTACCAGAAGACTTCCCAGTCTTGACCTTGTTAGTAGAAGAATCAGCCACGTTACCCAAATCATCTTCCACCTCAAGAGTCCCAAAAGAGTTAGACGTAGTAATCGGTGTATCTTTAGCATTACCACTTGCAGCTGCCAGTGTCTTCGTCTTTGCAACATATACCTGCTTCCTAGGTGCAAATCTAGGACCCTTACCCATATTAATACCTCCAGTCATCTTCGTACCTTTAGGTTTGGCTTTCCGATTGTGCACCACCTTAAAACCATCATCAGGTTCGTCCACATTTAAGCTGGGAGGAACATCAGTATGCTCCTTAATACTCTTAGGACAACAAGCAGTATCATGCCCAAACACTTTACATTCCACATAGTGTGACGGCTTCCATTCATATTCCACCTTTATACTTGCCGTAGTAAACCCACTATCATCCTTATTAGGGATCGCCATAGTCACCACATGTTTAAGCTCACATTCAGATGATAATTCCACAAGAGCACGTGCAAAACTAATGCGACCCCATGAATCAACACACATGGAACTAGTAAAAGCATCTAACATAATCGGCTTACCCACCTGAGTAGCAATTAAGCTCAATCCATCTTCCGAATATGAAAGTAATGGCACATTATGCAATTTAATCCAAACGGGAACTCTAGTTACCTCACTTTTAGACAATAGCACATCAGGAGTCCATTTAGTGAGAATGAGAGGAGAATTACGAATAATCCATGGGCCCCGTTGAAGAACACTCTCAACACCCTCTTTAGAATCGAATTTGAAGAGGAAAACACCATCATCATTCTTCATTAGTTTCTTAAAACCAAACTTACCCCACGTATTGGAGACGTAGTTCTTAACGAAATGAAAAGCAACATTCTTGCCAACAAAGAAGCCAACAAGTGTATTTTCATAACGGTTGAATACACCCTCCATAGCAGCCTTTGGAAGCACCGTATCATGATTTTCAATTCGCATCTCATTCACCAAGGCACGAAAATTCACTTTCCTAGAGACACGTTCCGGATTTAATACATTAGCAAATGACCTCACTTCGTTAGTTTCAACGTTAGGGCCTGAAGTAGAAGTATTCGCCACGTTAGGACCAGACTTCAACACATCAGCAGTTTTAGTACTCGAATCCAAACCACCCACAAACGTAGTACTATAACTTGTATTGTCCAGATTAGTATTACCCCAAATAGAATCCGACTGAACATCATGCGTGCTAGGGTTAAGAACAACCCTAGCATCTAACTCAGGAACAGCAGTGTCACCCTCTATATCACTTTCACCATGGAGACGTTGTAACCTATCTTTCAACGCCTGAATATCAACCCTTTGATACGGATTCTTGTCCGTATTTACACCAACTTGATCGGCCAAGTTGATGGTTGTTTTTGTAGCTTTCACCGAAGAGCTACCCTTGTTCAAAAACCCTTTGTCCATCTCTCCACAACCCCACAAAACAATCCCACGAAACAGCAACACGAAGCATAAACCAAGAAAACCAAACAAACCCTAACAGCTTCAAGAAGCCGAGTAAAACCCTAGTAAAAACTAGGGTTTATAGAACATTAAACACGTTGCTAACCCATAAAAAGCGATCAGTTGGATTTGATGTAGTGATTACCGTGAAGATAAGAACCCTACGTTGCGATCACAACAAACCCTAACTCAGCGATTAAGAAAAGACCCAAATCGATTTAACCAGAAGACGAAACCCTTTCAAATCAAAAGCAGCGCACAACACAAGATCAGACAATGATCAGGCTTGGACGGATTAGCTAGATGAATTAATAAAGAATCGGTTTAGGAAAAAAACGATAAGGATTTTAGGTTATCGCCAAATCGCCAGAGCAGGGAGGGGAGAGATTATAAAAGTTGATCAAATTAACGCATCATCATTATTTTTATTTTTGTTATATATTACTCGATGAAAAATATATGAATGGATTGAGTTTTAAATGCATTTTCTTTAATATAATTTTCATCAAGTGTTATATAACAGAAATAAAAATATTTAAGGTTAAAGTTGCGAAATAAAAATTTTAAAATTAACATTAGACAATAATATGAGACAGAGGTAGTATGATTTTACCCGACCATAGTAATAAAGTTGGAGTCCACACCATTTAACCGAACTTTTACTATTTCAACACCACAAAAATAATGAGATATCACTCCTTATATTCATGACCATTCACATGTTATTTGGTTCTTACTACATGATATTTATATATCTAAACACTTCATATGCCATTAAGTTGTGAGATTGTCACATGTTCGGGCCTAGCTAGCTAGCTATACAATCTTTGATGATCTCCATACTAATTATATTCGAAGAAACAGTTTATCATGTGTTAAAGAAAAAAAAAAAAAAAAAAAAAAAAAAAAAAAGTGTTTAGTATATACCAAAACATGTAAACTACGCATTTTTCATATGTCCGATAAGGCATGGCAGATACATGACACATAAAGTTACGGAAGAATTTCATATACCACCTTAAAAATCTCTTTAATTTCATATATATTCAATTCATACTGTTAATACAAATAAGCCGTAAAAACGTTTATTTATATTTTACGATCTTCTAATGTTTTGTCGATAACAAACGTAAAATCATGTTAACGAAACAAATAAAATACGTAAATGGTTTGAACTAATAGTTTCTAACATATTCACATTTTCACATAAAACACTAAAACAAGTATAAGTGACTTTATGATTTAATATTACATATGTACAACAACTAGTGTTTACATATTTTGGTAAAATATACACATAACTAGTATGTAGTATATTGGGTAATATAAATGGGTAGAAACTTAAGTATCACAACCCATTGGGCAAATACATTGAATGTAGTTGGGTACAACCCAAAGCCCATGACCAATGGAGCTTGACCCATAACCCATTGCATGACATCATGCTTATATCATACATGGATAATATCCATAACCCATGGATCAACTCATACCCAAGTGACCAAGTGCATTGCACTCAAAAGATACATTGTATCTAGCTAAAGATCCATGGTTCAACCCATGACCCATAACCAAAATACCCATAGGTAAAAGGAAGCGTCCCATGGATCCCTAGCTTAATGCTAGACGGATCCTCATGGAAGGATCCGTGGGATCCGGAAACGATGAGATTTTTCTTCTATAAATAGTGAGCCATTTCTTCATTGTTTCTCACCCCTTCTAACACACTTTCTCCCGAGTTAAAACTTACTAACCTCGGATCCAAGAGATCTATGTTTGTAGTTTTGTTTTGTGTGATCTTCTAGGTTCCTCTTAAAGGCAAGATCACCACCTTTGAAGTCAAGCAAGCTCAAGTCCATGAGTTGCCATGCTTCCTCATCATCAAGGCTCAAGTCTTCTTGTTGATGATTCTTTTCTTTCTTCTAAGAAGTGTAGTGTTGAAGACATTAGTGAAAGATGTCTCAAGTGTCAAGACGAAGATATTAGTGAAGGGTATCTATCGTCTATATCATAAGCACTTGTGGTAGGTGCTTAGAAGTCAAGACTAGAAGCATTAGTGAAAGGTTCTTAGAAGTCAAGACACAAGACATTAGTGAAGGGTGTCTTGTAGATCTAGTCAAATGCATTAGTGAAAGGTGCATTAGATGTACATTCGATATGGTGTGTTTCGATGTACAAGATAGACTAGTATTAGATCCAAGGATATTGATATCCTTGATGATGTTGTAAAGGAGTAGATCTCCTTTGGGATTAGTCGTTGGTGTAGTGTGGTAGTAGTTCCTCCATTGCAATGGAACTAGGTGCTTAGCCTAGTACCTAATAAAGGGTAGGCGACGTTGTGAAGGTGTAGTTCACATTGGAGTGAAAGAACTAGGTACTTAGCCTAGTACCTTATAAAGGGTAGGCGACGTTGTGTAGGTGTGGTTCACCTTGAGTGAAAGAACCCGTGGTTAGCCTAGCACCGGAAAAAGGGTAAGCGACGTTGTGAAGGCTTCTCCGCCATAAGGAGATTGGTGTAGTGTTTACGAACTCTCGAGTAGGTGACTCGGGGAGTGGAGTAGGGCAAGGAAGGTGTCCTTGTAGCCGAACCACTATAAATACTTGCGTTGTGGTTTTGTGCTTCTTACTCTTATCTTTTCATTACTTATCTTTATATGCTTGTTTATCAACATCCAACACACACATCCAAATAGATGGACATAAGTCGATCTAAATAGATAAAAAGAAAGTTTTAATTGACAAAATTATTCAACCCCCCTTCTAGTTTTCCACACATACTTTAAATATCACAAATACCTAATTTCATATATTATTAATCGTAAGAACATTCTACCCTTAGATTATACTGGTGCCAAAACTCACCTAATAGATTATACAAGCACCATTTTTTTTTTATCAAAAACCCTTACTAAGCCATTGATAGCTACATCTTATTGAGAATCTTATGCCATTATGAATTGCTCTTTTGGTAAAAAAGTGTTTTCTTCAACAATATTACATTATTCAATTTTTCTACTTGCAAATTAATTGTATAGTGTGTTGAAGTGGAACGTTTATTTTATTAGCATGTTGGGGTTAATCAAATTTTCATTTGTGACTATCTAAAAGTTAATCACTACTTTCTTTTTGGTCATATGTAGAATCAACTCAACATATTAGGAGATGAATGATTCCGTAGATATAAATGTTCAAGACTCCTCAAGTCCAAGATGGCAGATCAATGAATTTGAGTACTTCGTAGAGAAAAGTGAACTGACTCGATTCACAGTAAGGTGGGCACAATTACCTTGCGGATGGAGAATACATGCTGCTATATTGCAAGATGGAGTTGCTTTTAAAGTAAGTATACACTTTAAGGAAAAGTAGATTTATCAACATGATTGTATTGTTAATTTTTTATTTATCTAAAAAAATTATAGGTTAAGAAATTGTTAGACTCACATTCTTGTAACAAAGCTTAAGTAATGGCTTATGAAGCATTACAATATTGATGTACCCTACCTAAGAGTCTTTAGAGGCAAAGAACAAGCTTACACTAACATGTATGAAAAGTGGGAGGACTCATTCATAATGATAAGTGCTTTCAAAGAAGAAATACGTAGTAAGAATCTAGGAAGTATTGTTGACACTGACTTTGAGATAACTCGTAACAAGAAATATTTCCAACGCTTTTTTATTGCACTTGCAGCTTGTTCGAGAGGTTTTATTTTAGGTTGTCGTCCTTACATCTCTCTTGATGATTGGCTTTTGAAAGGGAAGTTCACATGTGTACTAGTTTCTGCCACAAGCATTGACGGAACAAATTCTATTTTTCCAGTGGCCTACGGAGTGCTTGAATCAGAAAATACGAAAACCTCGTCATGGTTTCTAAAGTTACTAAAAGAAGCAATTGGGACACCACATGGTCTTGTTATCTCTTCGGACATGCAAAAGGGGTCAGAAGTAGCCATCTCAGAAGTTTATCCCAATGTGGAGCACATAGAATGCATACGCCACTTGTATACCAACTTTAAGAAATATTTTCATGGCGACATCTTCAACTTTAAGTTGCGGGGTGCTATAAGTACCTACTATGATAGGGAGCATGAAAAATTATTAAATGACATTGCTGCTATAAATGAAGAGGCGATTAGATATCTTAATGATAACTATAAGTAGATGTGGAGTCTATCCAAGTTTGGCACTATACCTAAGAGTGATTACATTACTAATAACATATTTGAATCCTTCAATTATTGGATAGGTGAATTGCGTTATCAACTAGTGATTAATCTCCTCGATGTCATAATCGAAAAGCTTATGGCACAATTTGATAATATAAGAATGATTGTTGAAACTAAGAAGGGCGATATAGTTCCTACTGCTAAAAAGTATCTCAAAGAAATATCAAAGGCAAGTAGATTGTATGATAACCTTCATGCTTATTATAAAATTAAGTTACGTATATAAACATTTAACAACAATATCTTTTCCTTTTTTTTGCAGAACTTAGATGAATATGAAATTTGTAGGAGCCACGAAAATAAAGTTGCAGTAAAGTGCAAGGGAACACGTTGGGAGGTTATACTAGATGACAGAAAATGCACGTGTCGGGATTGGTAGGTTAAAGGACTTTCATGTGTTCATGTCACGACTTTCATTGCATTCTTAAAGGATTATTATTGGGAAAAATATGTTGATGAGTAGTTTACAGTCGAGAAACTTAAAGCAACCTATGCTATGGAAATTGCTCTGATGCTAGCTATGGACGAACGAGTCCACACAGAAACGGGGTAGAAAATATACTCCTATTATCAAACGCCCAACTGGATGACCAAGGAAGGATATATTTAAGCCACATGATGAGAAAAAAAAGTACAAATGTCCACAATGTCGTAATCTGGGACATCATGAAAAGAGATGCAAGAATCATGCATATCAAGATTCAAAACAATATCAAGCTTCAACTAGTAAAAGGTTAGCTCTTCAACTTTTTTCATGTTTTGATAAGGAATTTGCAATAGTTATTCAATGTTATTTGTCTTTTATATATATATATATATATATATATATATATATATATATATATATATATATATATATATATATATATATATATATATATATATATATATATATATATATATATATATATATATATATATATATATATATATATATATATATATATATATATATATATATATATATGACGGAAAAGAGTACAAAAGCTCGTCAAGTAAGAAATCGAAACAATTGATTATTATACAACTATGAAGTTTGTCAACTGATGGATTTGTTAAAAGAAGATTTGTCATACCATCCTTTATGACTTTTGGTACTGTTAGATTTTGTTTCGTTCTTGTGGCTTTATGGTGGTAGAGATTCCTCGTAGAAGAAAATGCTATATGGTGTAAACTCCTCTGATGTTATGCAAAACTCCTCCGATGTTAAGCAATCATCAGGTACTTGGTCACAAATAGTAAAACTAAAAGATGATCTTACTTCTATTGGAATACATCTTCCGTTGCTTTTCAAGAAGAAAATCGGTGATGGTAAGAGTACGAGCTTTTGTCACGACAATTGGTTAGGTGGTAACACCCTTCGTGAAGCCTTCCCGCTCTTATATCAGCTCGAATCTAAGAAGACATGTTGTGTGTTTGAGCGACATGTTTCTGTCTTACAAAATAACCACACAACTCATGTTTCTGTACCTGTTCTAGGCACAATATCTCAGGCCACATCTTCAAGAATAAATATTGGGCTTGCCACTCCTTGGGATTGGACAAGAAGACCTCGCTCCCTGGCATAAAAATTGGAGTTCACTGATCTTCAAAACCTTTTAACCAATCTCCACCTCTCTATGGATCAAGATATGTGGGGATTCACCCAAGACCCAACTCGAATTTTCTCAGTTAAGTCTATGCGGAAGACCATTTCCAACACAATGGTTGATCCTACTTCTCAACAAACAAGATGGAACAAGCTCCTCCCCTCTAAAGTGAACATACTTGCATGGCGTATCGCAAACAAAAGATTCTCGACCAGGGCCAATATTGATAAGCGTGGGATCGACCTTGATTATGTTCTATGCCCCATGTGCAACAACGACATCGAAACGGAAAGCCATTTTTGGTCTCATGCACAGTTGCCCAATCCGTATGGAAAGACGTTTTTAATTGGTGGAAGCTTTCATATTCTCAAATCAATGTTCTTGAGGATGTCCTTTCCCTGGCCGATCAAGCACCCTTGGAGAAACACCTACGGAGCTTCTTTGATGTTACGGTCAACACAACCATGTGGTCCCTTTGGAACTATAGGAACAAGGTCCTCTTTAATCTAAAGCGGCCTAAAAAAGATCTCATTCTAAATGAGATCAAGCTTTCAACGTTTAATTGGATCTCAAGTAGAAGTAAAAACATTTCTTTTAGTTGGCTAGACTGGTTTAGTGACCAATGTAACTCTTTTAATTCAATTTTTTAATTGTTCCTTCTAGCTTCTTGCTAGCCTTTTAATTTAATTCCGTCTTTCAAGAAAATAAACTATTCTCATCATTTACTGTATTTGGTACAAATTGCTCCATGTTTACTTGAATTATTTATTTTGTTTCTCACACATGTAGGTTTATTTTATAATTTATTCTCACATGTTCATTCTATTGTTTTGCTAACCCATTGTGTTGTGAAAGAAATGAATACATAATAATATAACATGTGTATGAGGTTGATCAAGAAGATTGAGGTGGTAGCATATTGAGTGATTCACGTTTGTAATATCATTCCTGTGACACATTATTTTAGTTGGATAATTCTTTGATGGTCTACGTATTGGGATTGTTCTGTTTGGGGCAACATCCATACTAGTGCCATGTTTGTGATGGTACCTTGGAAGAACGTTGAATTTTGCAATGTCTTCATTTGTTTAGTCGCTGAATGGCAATATGAAACTCCGTTGCAGATGTGACTCATTTGTTGAAAACCATGAAGCTCAAAATGCTTTTAATAAAATCTGAATATAAAATAAGTAAAATTAGGAAAATATGAAATTTGAAATGTGTTTTTGGGTATATATGATATTTATTAGTTTAGTTGGGTATATATGAAATTAGTTGTATTTTTAAGAGGATATATAAAATTCTCCCAAATCCTAAAGTTACTTCCAACAATAAAATTAGTGATAAAACCATACCTAATAATGATCGGCTGATTTAGTTTGTGCTCAGTGTGCCCTGTATATTATCCTTTAAATTGTAGTATAAGACAGAAAAATGAACATAAAGTTAGATTTCAGTTGAGACATTTTTTTACGAAAATTAGTATTGCGATGCAAAATTCATTAGGTCTTGTCGAGTCTCTTGACACCCAGGACACCTTACAAATTAATATCTACGATTATTTAGTTCAAGATTCGGTTAAATAAGACATAAATCAAATTAACAGATAATTCCTTTCTTGTAAACAAAGTATTTTAAAAAGTTGGAAAAACCACTTATTGCCAAATAACGCGATCCGTTTCTTTCAACCCCATAACAGTACAACGGAAATGTACCCTCTTTATAATGTTTGACCAAATTACCCTTCCACGTCAGCAACCAGATATATATAGTTGTATACACCAAACCCTTAGAGTGCTAGGTGTGGAGCTCGCCGTCTGGCTCGTCGCCACCGTGGAGCTCGCAATGCATTCGTCGTTCTTGTTGCCTACTTGTCGTGGCTCGCCGTCGGATAAAGAAATCGTGGGGACGACGAGGTGCAAACATCGACAAAAGCAAAGTTTACGTTATAACGTAAACATTTTTCAAACGATATTTTTTTTTTTTTTTTTTTTTTTAAATTAACTTTTTTTAAACCCACCACTCCTATATAAACTATCATCATCTTCTTCATTTTACACATCTTCAAACCCAAAATACATAACAAATCTTTCTTAACCAACAATATCATTTTACACAATGTCTCAAAACCCATACGACGGAGGATACTTCACAAATCTACTTAACTCAAACGACAACAATACGGGGTTCTTCAAACCCGTCTACCCTTCTTCGACCAATTCCAACCCGTCTCCACAAGAAATAATGCTTAACCAACAATATCGGTTTAACAAGGTTTCGCAAATTACCCCAACCGATTTCCATCACCGCAGTTCTTTAACCGTTACAATCTCCACAGCTTTTTAACCGTCCAGTCTCCACAAGATCCCCAAATGGAATCACAACCGACCGGTTCACAATTCAAAGTTCCAAAAGCACGTGAACCGTGAAAGCGGGGCAAAAATCAAGGCAAAAACCGCAGATTTGGGCAGGGACGATGACGAAGATGTTGAAGTCATAGCACAAGTGAGCAGGAGGAAGTGGACCAAGTCTCAAGAAATGTTACTTGCGATGTTGGATAGAAATTTCCCAAGATAAAGATATGGGCAATGACCGTCCGGAGGAGCACTTTTGAACGACATTCTCGAAATGTTCAATTCTCGGACAACCAAGGACCAAAGGCAAGAACATGATAAGCGGTAAATGGACAAGGATTAACATGATTGCGGAAGTTCAACGCTATTTACAAACATCTTGACGTCAAGTGGTGAAAATGACCAAGATCATGTCGAGAATGCCAAAGTTAGCTTTACGCAAAGCGTTTTGGTGGGAGGAATTTTGTATGAAAAATGTTGGGATGTTTTGAAAAATTATCCCAGTGGGATGCAAGATCCTATTGACGTTACATGTCTCGAGGATATATTCGGGCGGACAAACGACCTCGGCCGAAAGAGATGTATGCAAACGAGCCAAGAAGAAATGTGTCGACTTCAACGTCGGCCGCAAGCTCGGTGGAAGTCAAGCGAGTAGTTTTTCGGACATATATCCGAAATATATGCTCAAAAAGCCGATGCTCAAAGGGCTTGTTACGAGGCGGGGAGAAGGAAAAAGCGTGGCAAGAGAAGATCGAGATGGATTTTCTCATGATAGATCCAGTACCAATCGACCGGTTAAAGCGTAAATCATCCGAAGAGGCGGGATCGTCTAGTCAACAAATATCATCAAATCATGGACGACTAGTATTTTTACTCGTGTGTTGTATTTTTTTACCGTGTCGTTTTTTTTTTTTACGTGTGTTGTTTTTTTTTTACCCGTGTCGTTTTTTTTTTAGATCGTTTTTATTAGTAAGTGTTTTTTTTTTTATGTATTGTATTTTAATTTGAATGAAATGAATTTATTTAGTTTTTATTTGGAAGTGAAAATTGAATAAAAAAAATAAAGTGGTAGTGGTGGGGCCCAAATGAAGAGGTTGAGGTTTGTTATGAGTGAGGAGGGGGTTTGTTGTGGTTAGTTGTGGGAAAATGAGATGCTGATGTGGCGCTGAGGTGGCGCGACGATGAAGGATATGCTTGTTATGATACCTAGCCCTCTTATGGGTAAATATGTCATTTCCTTGTTCATTGTTGATTGTCATTTTGCATGGCAACCAAGGGTATATTCGTAACTTTCACTTCAAGAAATGTGTTATATAAACACGAACATGCCTTTGCCACCTTAAATTTCACACACACAAAATCACAAACAAAACACACACACACACAAAAACATATTCAAAAAAAAAATGGAAGATGATCAAAGAGAACTACAGCTCTTGCCTACACCGCCACACACCAGAGGCCCATACTCACGGGCCTCTCCGTGGGCTTCTGATTCGATGAGATATCGATCAGATAGCTTCAAATTTCCTTTAGAAAGTGCTGGCCCATCGCTCGAGTTACAACTATCCATTAGTACTTCTTTTGATTGTAGGGATGCTAAAACCGATAATAACGGACGTATTGAAGCGTTGAAATGGCAAGCAGCGGATCAAATTCGGATAGCAAAAATGGAGAAAGCGTATGCTGAGCGAGTGAGGGAAATGACTAAGCGTGAGATGGAATTAGCACAATCTGAATTCTCGCGTGCACGGCATATGTGGGAACGAGCTCGAGATGAGGTTGAACGAGTTGAGAAGATGAAGGAACGAGCTACTCGTAGAATTGATTCGACTTGTATGGAGATTACTTGTCAATCTTGCAGGCAAAAATTTCTACATTGATTTATATTCAAACCATATTTCAGTTAATAAATATGATCTCATTTTATATTATTCGTTAATTCATTATAATTGTTCCATGTGTTATATGTATTGCTTAATTGTTTCGATCTCATCTTGATCAAATCGCACGTTGCTTCAAACGTGAGTTTGGAATACGAATCGGAAAAAAATGGGGGGAAATTGGGAGATAAAGGTAGGAATAATTAACGTGACAATGGAACTTCACAAGTAATTATTGTTTTTTAAATTACTTTTCTGATTATTTAATTGCTAATCAGCACATGAAGTTTTGTGTGTTGAATGATGACCGAATCATTCCTAGTTTGTTTTCTTTAGCACTTTTTTCATGATAAAAGAATGAAGCTCATAAGATAAAATGTTTGGAATTGATCATTCTGAAACCATGGTAAAGAAAAAGCTATATATATCATAAATAGCATAAGTTCTTGTTCTTTGTTGTAAATAAACAAACCTAACTATATAATCGCGAAAAAATCTATGAATAGGGAATCGGATGTTAGTAAAATGGATATGAGGTATCATAGCCGATTGTATCTTTGGGTAAAGAATGGAGTTAAAACTAAGCTTTGATATTTCTTGGGTTGTTTCATGTTGTTGCAATCCTAGATTTATATGTAATCCGTTGTAGTATCTCTTCTCGCATGTTATTAATTAATATAATCTCTGAGCATTGATTGACATGCTTAATTATTTGGTATACCTAAACGTACGTAGTAGTATTTTGTTGGTGACAAAACAAGTGCTCACTTACTCACAAACCAGTAAATCACTGCCACGTCGATTTAGGTATCTCAATCATTTTCCATAATCTTTGCCGTTTAGTAAAAGTATACACCGATTTTTAATTGAAGGCAAAACACTCATTTCAATCACTATTCATTCTTTTTGAAGGAATGGTGATGCGTGTGGGAAAAGCGATAATCGTTTTTTGGTGAAACCATGAGTTAATTCTAAACAAAGCTGAAATCAACTTTTGTGTATTTCGTATTTATTTTCGATTTGTAGATGTTTCTTGTTGAAATGAAATCGATATCTCATCCCACAAGCTTGATTAAAGGACATCAAAAATTGTGATGGATTTGACTGTTTGATCCATCTTTGATAAAAGAGTAAATATTGGTTTAAAAAGGTAAACTTTGGATGAAAGATATAGACAGATTTGGAGTATGCAAATAAAGTAAAAGTGTTAGAAAAGTGTTTTACTATTTAAACCAGTATATCTAAAGTTTCTTAATTCGAATCTAAATGCTATAATGAACTAACACGAGTTTGTCATTTGATAGGCCAGCAACAAATTAAATAAACCTTTTTGAATGTAGTTTTCTAAGTCATTAAAAAATTATTCTCATAAACCATGTTTCTAATACAAGTTGACCTAGATTTGTTTCTATTATAATACTATAATTAAAAAGACAATCCTGTGGCTAAATAAGGGATAATATGGATTATTCTCTTTTCTTATTGGTTAGTAGTTAAGCTTTTGCTGTCAAACTTATTTCTTTACTAAGGCTGTAAAAGATTACAAGATATGGCTTGAAAGATTTGAGCTCAATTTGATAGTAGGAATAATCACATTTAAGTTATATTCAGCTTTAGAAGATGGATTCAAGATCTAACCAAAAGAGATCTAGCTATTTGTGAAAAGAAAACACTCATATATAGTATACCATTTTAGGTTACTAATGTGTCTTTGGTTGTAGTATCCGTGAGATGCATAATATCCATAAAATCAAGAATTTAATTATGAGTTCAAGTCCCACAAAAGATAAAATTAAGATTGTTGTTATTGTATTGAGAATGCATATATTGTAATTGTAAATGTAAGTTTGTCTTTTTGGTTTAAAATTATACTTCATCCGTCTAAAAATATATGTTCACTTTTATATTGCATAAAGTTTTATGAGTTGACATTAACTATACTTTCTACCAATCAAATATTGAAACACAAAATTGACACTTATTTTAGGACATCTCGAATTAAAAAAGTAGACATTAATTATGAGATAAAGAAAGTAGTGTTCTAGGTTAAATTTAGTCAAAAGAGAGATAATCAGTTGGGCACCTCCTTACATATTCTGAAATCTTTGATGAATTACATATTCAAAAAACTAATTATGAATAACTTATTCTAAGGATTTTTTTTTAACTTGTGTCTTAGGGGCACATATTAAAGAGGGTTTCAAAGCTTGGGTGTCACCATTTGAATTACCAGTAAGTGATTGTGAAGCATAATGCTGTAGAATAATGGGGATCAGTCAAATGGCCGCTAGCCATTCAGAGGGTGACACCTGTAGGGGATATGTAGTAATAACGAACACTGTGGATATACTTAAATCTCTGAAAGGCGTGTGAACACTTTCAGATCGAATCAATTCGGTGGTTCTACCAAATTATTCAATCGGATACAATTCAGAGAATGAGAATTTTCTGTATGTGTTTATCTGAGATATATTGAACCAAGAGAAAATATATGACCAAATAAACCGTATATAACTATGATACGGGATAATCGCCAAAGCGGTTTAGGGTTCCAAGTTGTCAATTTTGTCCTCGATTTCCGAAAGTTAATTTAGAGAACATAACTTCAAAGAATCAAAGCTTCAGAGAATCATAGCTTCAAGATTCTTAACTTCAATGAGAATCCGTCAAGACGAATTTCAGTGAGAAGTTTTTACATAACAACTTCAGGGAAATAAAAAATTTAACTTGGACCACCGTGCTGCCGCCTGGACCTCTGAAGACAGTGGCGCCCGGACCCGTCCTTGGGCCGCCCTAAGATCATAATAAATTCAAGTATGTGTGCACTCCGCACCTCCAAACCTAAATGATGTATTATTATGATGAAATTGGTCAAAACAAGTTAATCCAATTACACTAAAATATCCAACAACACCCACGCACTAAGACCATCTTTAACATGTGTCTCTGAGAAACAAGTTAGAAAAACCCTTCTAGTAAAGTCATTTCAAATAGAAATTCCATAAGATAAATGTAATGAATATTCTAACGAGAGAACAAACATGTGACTGGGATTTCTTTCTCCTGAGTAAGTTGCTATATATATACATATAAATATACGATTAATAAGCGTAGTACGAGTACTATTTAAAAAAAATATGAATGTAAACAAAGAACGAAAGAAACATGATAAGTTAAAGATACAAATGGGAAAAAAGTTATGGAGTCCACCTGGTTAACTTTTAGGCATTCAAACCAAACACCCACTACCCTTGTCTCCCTTGCTAATTTGATTCCAAACACTAAAGCCAATCATTATTGTCACTCTCATCTATGTATAAAAAAGTACTAGTTTTCATGCTCATGGTACGACCCTAGAAGTTGACATCTAAAAAGTATCATCAAAGTGAGTGCAAATCAATATGCAGCTTTTTATTCAAGATATCAAGAGGAGGAAAATGGTAAAAAAGTAAAAGAGACAACTAATTTGTATATTATTACTTTTACTCTTATATTATCAAGAGAAATAATATTTCTTCTTACAAAACGTTACTACTTATTATCCTATTTACAGAATTGTAAGAGCATCCACTATGATAAACCTTTTACAGAGGTTTATACATTAATGTTTCAATAAATTTTAGACCTTTTGATTTTATAAACCTATATTCACTATAGTATAAACATTTGCAAGTTCATAAAATGTCTTTTTTAACAAATGCATTAATGTATTGAATTTATAAAGAGGTTCAAGATTAGGGCGTGTTCACGCCACATGGGCGTGAAATGAGTGTCACTATGGTTGAAGTAAGACATAAACCTTTTCATCTTTCTTAAACATTTTCATAAACCCACCATAGTGGATGCCCTAACAAGTATAAAAGCTGACGATTTAGATAAAAATAAAATAAAGAGTGAAATACACATGCCAGATTTTTATTTAGGTAAGATCATAAGTAGGCAAAAGATGTAAAAAGATATAACAATACTCTATTATCAATCTTTCAATATTCATTTTTGTTTTATATGACTTGGACATTCAAAAAAATTATATATAGATACTTCCTTTGACGTTTCTCTAGGCAAATGTCCCATAAACTATAACTATATAAGATACAATATATATGTTTCTTTATTTAGAATATATGGTGATGTATACTAGTCTTCAGAAACTAAACATCACTCATGCACGTTGTTGGAGTTGCAAGCATGTGTAAGTCAAATCATTGGTTAATGACATCAGGAAATGTTAAAATGGTTATGTAGGTATACCATACGCTGGCAATTGGATGTGGTTTGGTTGAAATAATGTTTCTCTGAAGGAAAAAAAAACATACGAAACGCAACAATATAATGCGACATACTCATAATTTAGGCCACGAAAAGATTCGCCATTTCATCGCAAAGCTACACACAAAATTGCAACCACTTCACTAGCAGTTTTGGAAGAAGATGAGACAAAACTTTGGCACAAAGTGATACACACCAAGAAAACTAACTTTGTAGTTTCTTAAATGGAGTTCAAATCCAGTTTAAAGAGATAAAGTCCGGACACATTAACTAAACGGTTCTTTGGGTATATTTACATTATTGTCCAAATCAATCTCTAGAAGTATGTATATGTAGATGGCAGCAACAATGATAGTGAGATGGACCAAAAATAACTCCATTGCTTGCAAGTACCTAACATCAAATGCTAGTTTGACAATGATACATCTGAAAATAACATTGATATTTCCAAATAACATGTTTCCATTATTGAAATTTAATAATATCTTCACCATATCATAGATTATACAAGACAAATAATATATATGTGTGTATATAGAAGAAGCTAAGAGAATGAATGAACAATAAGTATCGAATATTAATAATCGTCGTTACAGACTCTACAACAAGTACATGTTTATAATTTATGTATGAGTATTTAGGTATGTTTTGTTACAGTATTGTTTTCAGTTTTTAGAACATAAGTTTCTATTAAATTTAAACAAGTCCACATATTTGTAACACTATTTGTCCCTTATGTTTGATTTGGATACAGTCATGAAATAGAAGAGTGTGTAGGTCATGCTTTCTTTGGAAAAATCATCAACCCCTTAGGCTATCACCATTATCAATCCTTAACATTTTGTCTTTTCAATCACTCAAGCTGGCCTAGTAGCAAAAAGACTGGGGACTATACTCTAAGATGTGTGATGTCTCAAGTTCAAGTCTTGCTAGGTGCAAACGTACAATCCTGAATGGTCATGCCAACCTTATGAAAAGGGAGGGCTTTATCCCTCAGTGACGGTGAGTTCAAACCCCGTGAATTAATCAGCCAATAGTTCAGAACATTTTGTCTTTTCACATGTGTCATTTTTCTTTCTCCTGTTATCTAGTGAAATGTTGCTTTCCCATCTACATTTTATGATGGTGATGTATAGGTACACAACACTAATAACAATAATTTAATACATTATTGAGTTCCAAACAAAACAAGCTAGTAAGTACATCGGATCCGTGTCAAAAACTTCATTTATAATCCACTCAGAACCAAAAGTTGGAGCCATCCTAGAGAAGAATTAGAAATGACAGTCAATGTCGGCGAGAGACACCTACGATCCAAATGAACGATGCTGTCAATGCTCTGTAGTAATCATTGAGTTTAGTTTATACAACGAGAAAAATTGGAACGGTGAAAATTTTCAGTGTATCTACTGTTGGTTTTATGGACAATAAATTAATAGACGTGAGTTAGGATCGAACTCGAGACTTTGGGATTGCACACGTTACGTATGAGAATTTAAAGTTAATAATTAAATATAAACGTTATATTTATTTATTTATTAAACGAAATAACTAACGGACGTTAAGTAATTAATGTAATGGATTAACGTCGTTAAATGTTTATGGAAAAGGACTAAATTGCAAAAGTTGGGAAGGTTCTAGAATTCCTTTGGGAATCCTACACCGATCGGCCATGGGATCAAAATATGGAAAGAAAACCAACTTGCTCACCAAGTTTCTTGGATATATAAACAAGCCGGGGTTTTATTTTTCCATCTCTTGTCTTCATAAAATTAAACCCTAAAATTGTTTTGTGTGTGTTTTGTCTCCAAAACCGATCGTACACCTTATAGGGTCGATCCAAGTCTTTCCACAAAACAAGTTATTTGTTTGATAAAAACTAGCGATACTTTAATTCGGTTTAGATGCGTGTGTCTGAAGCTTAGTAATAACATACTTTTGTTATTATCTTGGATTGAATTACAAAGCAGTGAGGGTAATTCACATAATCCTATAAACCCTAATTAGGGTTCATCCAATTCTTAGTTTTGTGGATTTGATTCTTGTTCGGCTAGAATCAAGAAAGTCTGCATACTTTATTCTTTAGTTAATTAATTATTCATTATATGTTCCTATACGCCCGCACTTACTTTGATGTTTATTGTTTATATTTATGATTTGTCATGTTATATAATTCCAACAATGGCATCACGAGTCATTGGTTTTAATGAGTAATTAATTACTAAACACGTAAAAACGGATATTGTATTGTGTTTGATATGATTTATTCTAGGGTTTTGGTTATGATTATATAAACCCTAATTTTAGGGTTAAGGATTTTGCCCTAATTTGGTTTTAAAATCTATTATGGATCGAAATTTTTTATGGGTGGAAACCCTAAAACTTTTAGTCGATTTCCTAAATTTTTTAGGGTTTATATTAATTGTTATGTTATCAATATCGAAACCTAGATTTAATATATTTGTTACGTGATAAATTCATGAATAAAGTGTTATGTGACATGGAATTGTATGCGATCTTGTGACTTAATTGAATAATTGTTATGTTATATCCATGATGATACATGCATGTTTGTCATGGATAGTTGTTTTATTATTATTTAATTGTTAAGATTGGATTAATTGTTAAGTTTTATACACATGTATAATTATGATAAATCTTGAATTGGGAAAACTCCAATTATATACATTAATGAATCAATTATGTGCAATTTGGTATATCATTAATTATGGGTTTACGCAATCGATTAAATCGATGTATGTGGCTCACTTTCAATTGAGAGAGTGAAAGCCTAATTAATATATCGTTAATTTAACCTAGACATTGATTATTAATAGGGTTTTATCGAATAAGTTGCATGTGGCTACTTGTTTACACGTATAAATTGTTTATTATGTGCGCATTGTTTTTAGTTGTTTATATTTTTATTGGTATTACTTGTTTGTTTATTATGTGCGAGCTTTTAAGCAAAGGGTAATTTTGAATAGAAAATAATACGGACTAAACAATGGTGAAATTTGATTTGTTTTGGAAGAGTTAAGTTTTCAATAGTTTAATTGATTGGTGACTTTGGTACAATGGTGAACGGCTCACCCATTCGAATGAACTATAAAGGGGTTATTTAAGAAGTGCATGCATACATCACTTTGAATGGATGTCTAAGGTTATGCGTTTGCGCTTACACGGTCCTCTGCCCTCTGTAAGTTCGAATGGAGCTACTTAGTAAGCCATAAAAGTACAAGCTCATCTTAAGGCGAATTAGTTTTAATTCCATGCGCCACTTCGTGGTAATTATCCGAAACACTAAGTGTTTACACTTATGCAAAAGTACGGTATAATGGATGATAATTAACACTAAATTCCTTGATTGGTGAACCCAATACCTCAATCAAAACTTTGATAATTTGATCTTTATGAATTGGTAATAAAAGTTTTTATTAAATTTATGATACAAGATGAATGCATGACATCTTTGTACCTATTTGATTTAACCACATAAAATCAAAACTAGTACCCTTTTAAATTAAGGTATATGCCATCTAATTAAAAGGAACACTGAAGTTGCAATTTAAGTCATGAGAGTACTTGGCTAGATTGTGATGGAGAGGTAAATCTCTATGTTAAGTGAGACCTTACATGGACATATTTGCGAGCTCTTTAAGTTAGACACTTAAGTTGAGTAGGAAGTGAGATCTTGGACTCAATGGCATAAGATGGGATAAAACATGTTTATATTTGCAATAGCTTTGGAAAATATAAATCCCATAATGATCTAGGAATTGGAAAATGTTTGCCAATTATTGTTCGACAGATTACCTTATTATATGCGTTCGTTGCTAGCAGATCAACTGATGTAATGAACCTATGATAATTTGGATCCTAGTTTTCGAGAAAATTCTATGGTTATATGAATATTACCTTGGGTATTTTATTTTCTTGAAAAGTTTAATTATCGAAAATACTAAAATTGAATTTTGCTAATTCTTTAAATGTATTAATGCAACATTAAACCGTAAACGTAGGTTATTCCTGTATTGGTAAAATTGATCTACACCTGTAAGGGTTTTAGTAGAGTCAACGTTACTAAAAGAATGAACCTATTCCTCTTTTCATAAGAAAGAGTGAGATCCAATCCTATTCCTTTTCATGAATGAAGAAAGGTATGATAGGACAATTAGAATTGTCTAAATTCTAAATACATAACTCGTAAGCAAATTTTAATAGTTAAGAAAATTGCATATTTCTGAGTTATTAAATTAGAAGCTAGACTAATTACTGTATAATTGGTAAAAGACAAACTAGCATATTTTATCTAGTTGTTGTGCTTTGACCATTTAAAAGTACTACTTACAATTGTTGGAATAGTAGAACTATTAAGAAAGAAATTGCATGCCCAATTTTTCAAGTTAATAGCATTGATGGATAGTTCATCATCTACATAGTAGAATACACTCTTTAAGTACATAAGTAATTGTTATGTATGGACTTTTTCAAAGGTGTAGGAAGTAAATAGAACACTATTTTCTTTTCTTGGTTAATGAAACACTTACAATGTTGTCAAATCCAGTGGGAGTATGTTGTTCTTATTACTGAATAAGGAATTAATGTAATGATCTCTTATTCAGTGGGAGTTACAAGCTTTGTCATCTTGGTAGTAACTCAGATTATCTCTAGATTGTCTTAAGATAATTACTTTCCACTTGTAGAAACTTATGTTTTCAAGGATAGTCATGTACGTTTCCTTATTAGACAATAAAGTGGTTCTACATCTACTAGTTATGCTAATATCAATGACACAATCATATTAGTCACATAAACAAACATATGTCGTGTTGTTTATCTGCTACATGATGTTGTTCAATGCACAAGTGGGAGAAATCTATATTGTGTGCAAGGTACAACATATAAGTATATGATTTAACGGATTCTCTTGATCGCAAGGTAAGAGACTAACGTTCTAATATAACTTGAACATATCTAATTCAAGAAACACTTGGTGTTGCAATTTCGTCATGTGAGAACTTGACGAGATTGCAACAACAAAGTAAATCTCTATGTGAAGTCGGACCTTGCATGGACATATTTGCAGTTTCTAAATTAGACAAGTATTTAGAATATGTGTCAAGATGATAGATATAAGACTACTTCAAATTAAATATTTATGTATTATTAGAATGACATAAATAAATGAAGTAATCTAATACTACTTTAATTTGTATATTTATGAATTTTTGGAATGACATAAATAAATGAATAAATAATGTAGTCCTACATTATTATGAAGTAAATAAATTAACTTGAAATTACTATTGAAACCAAGAGTTGTGTTCATAATTACTTTAGTTAAACATGTTTATGATTCATTGTAAAGACATAAACATAAAGTCTTTTAAGACTTATAATAAAGTAAGACGTTAACTTGTTATGTTTTTTAGTTAAGACATATACAAGAAGTCATTGAGTTGATCAATGATTTATAACATATAATGGGATTATAACAGTTTATGTTTCTTGTTGAAACATGGATATGAAGTGACTTGGTTAAAAGGTACTTGTGTTATAAAGCATGCAATTGGCTTGAAAAGTCTATTATACCATTAAGTTGACTTAGTTGGTAAATAGGTAAGCCAAAAGGAATATGTTTATCTTATATATTGTTAGATTGTCTTACAATATTAAATTCTAATGAACACCACAAGTTGATGGTATTTTCAGTTAGGAGAATCAGACTCTATTTGATTTGTTTGATTCAAGATAACCATAACTTCTTTCTTAAATAGTAACAAGGTTAGAAAATTGAGTATTGATTGAATATACTCAATATGACTCCAATCTGGAAGATTGTTAAAACATCATTTCATTATGGAATGTGATGAATCACATTAAGTTTTAAAGTTGAAGATTCTGAATTTGTTAAACTACTTATGAATAGGTTATTAACAAACTAATGTCAAGAATTATCAATGTGTATTTGTAATGTCCCAAAAGAGAACAATGTAGTTTTGATCTAATTGCTAAGTATATATAGATAGTCTATATATTACAAAAGGCGAGTGGGAGTTTTTTATCTTGAAAGATAAAATTACAAGATACATAATCTTCTAAAACACACTAGTAAATATCATGATGAGGTTAGACATGTAAATGATAGACCTCATGATGATGGAATTTTCATTCATAGATCTGCAAGGATATCTCGGATATTTGACTTATATCTTTGAGAAATATGAGTTCTGGGATTATAGTAAACCCGATAATCATTATGATGGATTACCAAATATTGAATTGGGATAATTACTCATACTATGAATGTTAAAGATGCTGTCCATAAAGATAATCAATTTTGGAAATTTGGTTTATCTTAATAGTTAGACTAGAGAATGTAAATGAGTTTCTTCAAAGAGATGAAAAACCCTAGTGGTTTGAATTTCTATGTAGAAATCATATGGACAATATTGTACACATATTTAATGCATGTTTTATGACAAGATTATTAATCATAATTAAGCAATTAATTGTGATTGAACATTCTTTCCTAAGACACATTAAATATATAAAGATGATAATTGTCATACTTGTTTTCATTAATATGAAATATGACAATGGAATATCAAAACTTTTTCTTGAGAAATTACTTGAGCGAGGACGGTAAGTAATTGAAAGGTTTTTTGAATTCATGTAATCTTTGAAAGTGTACGAAGTGCAAATAATTCATGAATGGATAAATGCATGCATCTATGAAATTATTCTTATATTTAATTATTAAATCTCATTTTCGATTTATAATTAAAATAAGATAAATTTTAAGTATTCCTGAAAGCTAGTGGGAGTATTATGTTAAGGTTTTAAATCTTATATGTTGTATAACATATGAGAAGTAACATTCCTTGAAAGCTAAATGTTAAGTCTTAGATTGGAATGAAACTTCACTTGTAAGATTTAAGAAGTAAAACATACAATCTTGAAATATATGTTTATTGTTAATAAACATGTGCAGTAAAATAAATGATTCTAATAAAACATGATATATCATTTGGGAAATGGATAAATATTTTTTGACAAGATAGAACATGAATGAAGTCTAAGTTTGACATGTAGATTCATCATGTACATCATGTAGTATATTCAAATTGTTGTATCATTCTTGAATAAGAAGTGATTTGACAACATTGATATCTAATTAAAAGTTATTAGATAACTTGTGTAATGAATATTCTAATAGAATTACATCCTTAAAACCTGGAATTGCTCCTAGATTCTATGGATGAACAATATGTCAATTGTTGTGCAAATTGTCATCAGCTTTAAACTTGAAAGTTAGGAAAGCATCAAACGTTACATAATAAGATATTAAAGTTTACGGAGTTTTAATAAGCATATTGTTGTTTGTATACAATGATGCTGGTTTAATTGAGATGACACTCAATACTAGTCGTGGTAGGATTTCATCCTTGTTAATGGCCATATGAACTAGTTGTGCTACTAAGAGCGCAGTTGCATTATACATTAAAAGAATAAGAATACTTTAAACTTTGAAATGTTTGAAAGTTTAAATTGTCATAAATTTGTGATAGAGGATGTCACACACTTTATGAATTATTATGTGGATTGTTGAATGCACACATACAAGGACTTCATTAATTGAATTCTTGAAATAAGTATTCTCAAAATTACGATAGATCAAGTTGGTTGATTTATGCCTTGTCAACAATTATGATTGTCATTACTTGAGGCATAATTCATCAACTGGAATTTTCATGCATTGATCTATTTGGTATTTGGATAAGGGATGTTAAACAATTGTTATAATATAAATCAAATACTTGGTATGTTTGATTTTATAATATATTGTATCCTATATTTGCATGTTTAATCCGTGAGTAAATTTATTTATTCTAAATCGTCCGTTGTCGATTAATGATATGGGAGTTTCATTAAACTAAGACAAATCTGAGAGATATGGTAGAATATACTTGAAAGTATATTGATGAGAATGCATACCAATTTCAGATGATATTCAATGAATTGAATATAGGACTTATCCCAACTACATAATTTACTTTGTGGATATTGTTATAAGTAAATTATGAATAGTTATCCTCGGACTTGAGATACCGGATAAGTGTCATGAATGTAGTGCACTTCGTGGAACAACTTAACGCTATACGAATCGGTAGTCATAAGGGTTGTTTCACGAAGTGTTGCAAAGTTTGTGGGTTATTCTCGTAGTCAAGATAAATTTGTTCCTTCAAATTTATTTTGGAGTTTAATCTCTTTGGGCCTCGTAGGGTTGACAAGATGTTTGTGTGGCACACCCAAAGTTCTCCCCGAATATGTTCGTAAGATTTGGTAATCTTGTTCAATCACTAATAACGAGAAATGAATAGTTGAATAAAGAATGACTTAATTCCATATCTTTATTTAACATGGTATTAGAAACAAAAGGATAATAATAATGAGAAATCATTAAAAGGTTTTCCAGAGCCTTGCTCGAGTTGTACTAGAGGCATCGAAGTGTTGCTAGACGCTAACCGAATGTGATCACTCTATTAAGATATGTCCAGTGGGGTCGTTGGTTTTATGGACAATAAATTAATAGACGTGAGTTAGGATCGAACTCGAGACTTTGGGATTGCACACGTTACGTATGAGAATTTAAAGTTAATAATTAAATATAAACGTTATATTTATTTATTTATTAAACGAAATAACTAACGGACGTTAAGTAATTAATGTAATGGATTAACGGTCGTTAAATGTTTATGGAAAAGGACTAAATTGCAAAAGTTGGGAAGGTTCTAGAATTCCTTTGGGGAATCCTACACCGATCGGCCATGGGATCAAAATATGGAAAGAAAAACCAACTTGTTCACCAAGTTTCTTGGAGTATATAAACAAGGCCGGGTTTTATTTTTCCATCTCTTGTCTTCATAAGTTCTAAACCCTAAAATTGTTTTGTGTGTTTTTGTCTCCAAACCGATCGTACACCTTATAGGGTCGATCCAAGTCTTTCCACAAAACAAGTTATTTGTTTGATAAAACTAGCGGTACTTTAATTCGGTTTAGACGCGTGTGTACAAGAACTTAGTAATAACATACTTTTGTTATTATCTTGGATTGAATTACAAAGCAGTGAGGGTAATTCACATAATCCTATAAACCCTAATTAGGGTTCATCCAATTCTAGTTTTGTGGATTTGATTCTTGTTCGCTAGAATCAAGAAAGACGATACTTTATTCTTTAGTTAATTAATTATTCATTATATGTTCTATCTGCTCCGCACTTACTTTGATGTTTATTGTTTATATTTATGATTTGTCATGTTATATAATTCCAACATCTACGAAGCAATACAAAACCTTAAATCGGAAGTTAACTTTTTTTTTTTTTTTTGAAATATAATCGTTGTAGTTTAGTATAGATAACGAGAAACTAAAATCACATCTCTTGCCAAATTGTAGTTTTATATTTATATAACTGTTTATTGATAACTCTCTGCATAAACATGACTTAAATATATGTCCTTTTGCCGAACATGAGATGATTTAAGATAGGTTTTCTATCTTTTCATGATGTGAGTGAGTCAAAGTGACAAATGATGAAAAGACAATCAAAGTAAAGAGTCCCCCCCAAACACCATGGGTGAAATCTTTGGTGTTATGCACAATATGATGTTCCACCCTTTTCAATATAACGTTTGGAACAATTGATTTGGACAACAGCTAAGTGTTATGCGATGTAAATTTGCAAGGGACAAACAATGGTGGATGTGTTTCTTCCATGTGAGGATTCACAGTTCAATCCTATAATTTTCTATGTCCAATTCTACCCTTTCAAATGTGTTAAAGATCAAACTGTACTCAACATATTTGTAAACATACTGTACTCAATATATTTGTAAACGTAACACTCTCTCTCAGTCATGTTTTGATTGTCGACATTCAGGGACGTAGCTAGTAAGGTGACTAGTGGTGCTGAGTCACCCTTGATCAACCTACTTCATTCATTAGTTATTTAGACTATAAGCCGTTTTTCTACTAGTTTTTCACATTAAACTCCTTATTTGATAGATATTCTACAAAATTCATAAATGAATAGGTTAAACAATACAATAATAGACAACACTATAGATTAATTTTGAAGTGATATTTATCACTACGACTTTTTGTGTTAAATACGGCCGGCCCCACTTAACTAAAATAACCTGGCTCCGCCTCTCTCAACATTAGTTTGTCCCAAAATAATTATCTACTCTTGTTTTAACTTTAAATACTTCTTATATCACAAAATCTGCATTTCACTAGTACATTAAATGCAAGGATAAGAACGACAGTTTGTTAACTAAAATCTACATAAATTACATATATCCAAAATTCGTAAAAAATATTTGTTTGTGAACACTTTTGTAAGACGGAGGAAGTAATTTCTTTGAAGAAAATAAAAAGAAAATAACATTCATCGCATATTTGGCAAAATGCTAAAAATGATTATCTACTTTGAGAACCATGGACCATTTGCTACTCCGTATTTCATTTGACATTTTATTTTGAGTGATGGATAGAGAAAAGAACCCCTAATGAGTAAATGGTTAACATTTGAACAGTCAATGTCAAATTTCTTCTAACCCCCAAAACAGATGAGAAAACTACTTTATTAATTGAAATGGAAAGAATTGCTTTTTATCAATAAATAGTTGTGGAGGTGGTGGGGTTCTAATAGGAATCTTATACAATCTGGAAATTGTGGATCACACCTATTTTGAAATAGCAATGTTACATTCAAGTGGACAAACATGAGTTAGGGGAGTGGGGGCAATTTTGTCTTTTTGGGAAAAAAGAAGTTACATTTTCAGCTCAGAATGATTAGTCCAAACCAGTACATACTACATATCATTCAGTGTATCAGATATATATAAGTTTGTACAATAACATATTAACATGGTAATGTTGTTCTCTGGTGGGGTTTAGAGTTCTTATTAGAGACCCGAGTTCAAACCTCATAAGTAACAACTTTGGGGTCAATATTTAGGCAGGTAGCTTAGTTGCGGAGACTTTGCAAGAAAGTGGTCACATTCCTTAAAACACGTAAACACTCTTATGTGTCGGGCTGAGTGAGTTTGAACATTGTCTTTCACATATTGTGTTTGCATGGGACGTATGGGTTGTTAGCGTTGTTATCAACTTTTGCAAGTATATTATAATGCTTTTAGTACAAAGTTTATATATAACTTTGTGAAATAAATTTGTATCATTGTTAGAATAAATTGTATTTTTGTAGTTTCATAGAATTTTTACCATAATATATCACGTCGACGTAATCTAAGATTATATCTTTTGTTAGTTAAATACATGTTAATATGAAATCGGATATTAATCCACGATATAATCTGTCATGTCTTTCAATGTATTCCTCTTCAGATCTAAGGTCGTGCTAAATTGCTTAAAAGCAATTGGTCATTCAGAACGAAAAAACGACTACATATTAAAAAGAGTAAATTGCATATTATATCCTTGTGGTTTGTAAATTTTCACAATTTATGTCCTTGTCAGAAAACTACATCCGTCTGTTAGATTGGACAACCAAAATGACGAAAAAACCCCTCACGTTAGCAGATAACAGAAAAGCAATTGCATCGTTAGTCCAAAGATGTAATTTGTTTGACTTGATGTAAATTGTTTGAGTTTTAGTAACAGCGGGATATAGATAAGCCAGCTTTTTTGACAGGATTATAAATTTTGATAATTTGCAAATCACATGATCTACTTAGCAGTTTACTCTATTACCAGAATGTCACATTTGGGCCACAAGCACAGCCTAACCCAACATAATAGTCCAATAGTGGAAATTTTTAGTACAAAATGGTTGATTTATTCAGTTTCTTTTGCAACATAAGATCATTTGTGAGCAAATGACTTAAGGAGCTAGCAAGATCATAAAGAGATTGAAATAGAAACATTACATTAGTTAGGGATCTTGAAATCATTAAGTAGAGATCTTGGCTGAGGTAGTGGGTTAAATACATGTATGTTATCATTTTAGTTGAGATCATCCAGTTTGATATTGTCTACAACTGTTGTTTTGAATACTAATTACTACAGTAATAAATGGCTAATATTTAACAAACATTAAGGGAGCACAAAATACGACTATACAAGTAGTATATCTGATACAAATTGTTACTACTACTTATCGATTCTGCTGCTCTTCATATGCCGATATCTGTGAATGGGGACTCTTAATTTAGCTTCAACGAATTGTTGGGTGCAATGTATTTTATTTAGAGATAATAAACAAACTCCTAAAGTTGAATGAGATCATGAAACTAATAACAATTATGCATAAATTATTTTCAAAATTATGCATAAATTACTAGCATTATATATACTTCCAACAAACATAGTATAATTGTTTTCTTATAATATTTCATGAAATATACTTCAAAACACAGATCTCGCCCCTAACTAAATTTGTGTTTCTTTTATGTCTTTTTACTGCCTAACCAAAATATCTAAATAACAACGAGTATACAAACAAGTGAATATATACTGTTAACGTCGCACTTTGTGGTGCTGATCAATATGTCTTCGAAGAACGACCCAGATTTTTGTTTTGAGTTATCATGAAATTCCAAAACCTCCCTTTAGACGAAACCAGATTCTTTTCACTTAAAAACTCCCACGAAAACCACTTCTCAATGGTGCGATCAACATCATGTACTACTACATTAGTCCCATTCCCGGCTCTTGCAAGGACACCAGCCATATAAATAGCACCCATTCGTCCTGGTGACTCGGGTCCATCCCCACTAGGCCCATCCACAACAATAATGTCCCATTTTGTCTTGAGCACTTCTTTAGGAAATCCAGTTAATGCGATTTTACATTTGGAGGTGAGTGATCTTATTCCAGACCGTAGAGAACAACTTGAGTGTGCGCGCGCATGCTTTAACAACTTATATGCTTCCTTGGCAGATGTTTTATACTTGATTCTGAAAACTTGTGTCCCATTAACATGATCTTTCACTTTCATTAGCTTTTCGGATTCCTCCTCTAGAAAAACTGTTTTACCGCCTATATTGATGATTGGTAACTTAAGGTATTGATCTTCAATGCCAAAAACAAGAAGATTGCAAGGAGATTTTTGTAAAATAATACCCGAAAGAAAATTTAGCTCCTTTTGAGATAGTAATTTTTTATCATACGTGGACAGGCTGAGATTTATTGTTTCTGGACCATGTTCTAGAGTTGGGATATAAGAAGTGTTAATTGTGATTTTGAGTACTCTGAGGAGTGATGCACCAACAAGGACAAAAACGAGGACCAGGATCAGTTTCCTCTTGGTAAGGTTCATATTTAATGTAGATTTTTCTCGTGTTGTGGTAAGGTTTAGAGTCATTTTTGGGGAGAGAATATGCAACAACGGAGAATGGGAAGCCAAACCTTGAGGAGGCATTTTTAGTAGTGATCGAGTGTAGGATTTTTCGGTTGACAAGGTGTGTAGAGCTAACTGACAATAGAATGAATGGAGGGAAGTATTTGAAACCAAATAATTCTTTTTCTAGGAAATTTTTTGTCTTGTTAAATTGAGTGATAATGAAGTATTGATCAATGTTGCTGTGATTTGAAGCATAGCATATGTTGGGGCAGATGTAGCTAGGTCACTTATTCACTTGCACCAAACTAGTAATAATACCCATTATTTAACCAGACTAGTGTTTGGATCCTACATATATATGTTATCAACTTTTCATAAGTCATTTTTAATTTTTTTTTTCCTTGTAGTTAAATGCTAATAAGCACTTTCAACATTTTATCATTAGGTATTAATATGTGCATTCATTTTGTTTGTGCTCATAATTAGCTTCATATCCAAACTCACAAAGATAGATTAGTATGTTATGATGATGTATGAGTTGACATTCGATCTCACTTCTTTATGCTTTGTTTTTTTTATTGATAATTAATTTTCGGTAGTTGGAAGAGGGTGGTCAGTTGGTTATAAGGCCGTCCTCACAATTTGAGACTAAGAAAATTGAGAGCTCTATTATATTAAAGGAAAATTAGGACGTTATGTAGATGTTAAACCTTGGTATATTAGCTAGGTTCAAATTGTGGTACTGTTGATGAGTAATCTGTCAGTATATTTTCATATCTAGCTAAAAACAGATAAGCATGTGTATAGCTTTCACAAGCTGTCTCGTGAAAATGAAGGGATACTGAATTGAATGAGTACCTCTGTAAATATCATCAACTAACAAGATTTATTTAATCTTTTATGCTGCTTTAAAAATATCTTCAGTGCATATTTTTATCCGATATTAGTTGTCATTCTGATGCGTTCTATTCGCTTATGTTTTAACTTGTGGTGGAAGTAATCCAACAGACTTGATATTAGAATGGAATCACGAACAAAGTACCAACAATTTAGATGATTAAAGGGTAGAATCTTTCGAAAGTGCGGCTCGACATACACGCAATACTCAAACGCTTATACTTTATTAAACATGAGTTGGAAAATAGTATAATATACAATTTCCGAACCTAATACGACTCAAAAACATTTCATATACTTTCCTGTCTCATAATAAATTTTCACTTTGAAATTGTACAAAATGTCCACTTTATTATGGGACGAAGAGAGCGTGACTAACCTCTCTTTTAAGTAACCTTCTTTTTCAAGGTTGAATTAAGTACAAAACACCCCGTAGACTTAACCTAACGATTCGCACTAAGTACAAGTATATTAAACACAAGGAAAAGTATAAAAGGATAGATAATACAGTATGAAGAGTGGAAAGTAGAGTAGTTGGAAATTGCATATGAGAAAAAAAAAGGCAGAGGGATGAACACGGCGACATAATCACTTAAAATTTCGACCCAAAGTGTACAAAGCGGGTGATGTCACGACTAACATCTAAAATAATTTAATTAAACATAAACGTCTCATTTGGTGGATCTCGCAATTTATGATACATGGTTTGAACCATTCATAAAATGATAGCAATTCATTAATTTATCTGATATATAATAGGTTTGAAATCAACATATTTTTATTAAAACGGTGTTTGCCTTAAAGCTAGCAAGAAGCATAAAACAAAGTAACAAAGATAGAACAAGAGCGTTCTGGGGGTTAATAAACCACTCGACCCAATTACAGAACGTCTTTTTAAATTCTATAGCCATTCAAAAGAGAGCATGTTTACTTCATTATTGAAGATCAAAATATCTGCTTGAACCACTCCGTCAAAAAAGAGGAAAGAGCGATTGGAAGATTTGCTCGTTCGAATTTATCAAATTGTAAAACCGGTCCATCTTTGCACATCAAATGAAATATAAAAACTCGAAAAGTGTTTGGCCTAACGACATATAAATGAGTTATCAACCAGATGTTGTGTTTCATTTATCATTCGAGTCCTGAGATATTATGTTGTATATACATGTGCCTAAAAACTACCAATCAACTGTCAAGCAAATTTACTAATAATACATAAAAATGTACAAACTCTATAAGAAATCTTTCTTAGCAAAACATATGTTATTGCAATTTGCAATAAAGTATTAGTTGTATCCGTAGGTTGTAACGTATGTATTTCCAGATTCCTCATACCAACTTGTCTCCTTTCAGATAGCATCTTTCGCACGGCATCTAAGTCTCCATCATCCATCAAACATTGTATGTGTCGCCACAAAAGTGAATGTCGCTTTAGATCGATCAAGATCAAAACGTTCTCTAGCTAATATACTACTGCTACAATGATAAATCAAGATTCTACAACTTGAGTATGCTAATGCACAACTGTATATAATGATTATCCTAGTCGGTTTTTTAAATCAGAAACTTATATGACTCGGTTAGTTTAATCAGATTGACGCTTTGTGGGATATGAAAGAAACAAATTTACGTGTTAAAAAAGCTATTGAAAATCTTAGCTGAAAAACAGTAACAGACTTGCGGTTCAAACTCCCTGAAGTAGTCATCCAAAAGAGAGGGATTCAAGATTAGCAAAAAAAACACTGTAAGAAACATGATTTTAAAAACAGTTTTACAATCTCCTAGCTAACTAAAAAAATGTACACTTATACAAAATTCTCTAATATTCTTACAACAACATCAACAATTCAAGATACACTAGTAGAATTATGAGATCACAGTTATCATTTCTTTGTCAAAGTGGCGTTTTATTAAGGTTGTACGAAAATGACAATCTGTTTTTATCAAAAAGACAAAATATTCATTGGGATCTCAGAAATTACTTCCATAAAAAATGTTTCAACTTCTTCATACTCATTGCTTTGGCCATAGTTTTCGCTTTCATAGCATCACGTCATCAAATTTTTATCTTCAAAATGGCCCAGCTTAAACATAAGGCTATGCACAATGGAAGTGTTCGACGTCCCGTTGTGGAGACTCGGTCGCCGATCAAAAAATTCATTGGGATCCCAGCTTAAACGTCCCGTTGTGGAGACTCGGCCGCCGATCAAAAAATTGCGACTCTCAGTCGAATTTTCGACCTACTTCCTTGGCATGTTTTGTGTGTAAAATTTTGAAAAAAGAGTTTGAATTCTAAAAAATAAAAAAGAAATAAATAAATAAATTTACTTTAAAAATTTTTAACCCTTTAATTTAGGGCAAATGATCGAAAAAAGTACTCGTATCATACTTGTCACCATTTGCTTTTGTGGGTAGCGAACAAAATTTTTTGCTTTTGTGGTTTTTTTCTTACAAATTCATCATTTTTAGGGTATTTTGCAAAAAATTTGAACATGTTTGCCCCTCTTAGCTAATAGAAAAAAAAAAACTCCCGAAAGGCAAAAATGTCACATAGTAGTCTAAAAAGGATGAATGTGAAAGAAAAGTACCCACAAAAGCAAAAAATTTTGTTCGCTACCCACAAAAGTAAATGGTGCCAAGTATGATATTTTTTTCAATCATTTGCCCTTTAATTTACTCTATAAATACCCCATTATCATTTAATACACAGTTTATACACACTTTCATCATCTTTTGTAAATGGCTTGTTCGCTTTCACATACCGTCAATGAAATCAAAGTTATGGTTCAACAACAAATCGAAGAGGATAAAGTTCGTCCATTAGCCATGATGAACTTAGCCGTTGCGTATGAGAATGCTAGCATAGCTAAAGACGATATGAGAAAAGCATACACTGAATGTAGTGACATACACAAGAGAAGCGTGCTTTGATCTACGCTTATTTGAATCATGCATATGATTTTAATTATGAGATGCATAGTGCTTTATTTAGGAAGGCGGGAAAAGCATAACAACAAATGAATTCCAAATTTGTTTGGATGATGTTCAGAATAAATAGAAGTGTTGTATTATTTGTATTACGAATTGTTTTTTAAAATTTTGTATTGTAATATCTAATTTCAATTAGCTGAATACGAACTTTTATTCATTACATAAACAAAGTAGAATACAACACTGAAACGAAAATACAAATTACGATACATAAATTAAAACACGTAAGTTCGTCAACTAGATGAGTTATTAAACTTTCATATTAATATGTACGATAACCATCGTTAGGGCTGTAAACGAACCGGACGAACACGAACGGAGCCTTGTTCATGTTCGTTCATTTAATTTTAACCGGACAAATAAACGAACACGAACGCTTAAACGGACGAATTTTCTTGTTCATGTTCGTTTATTAAAAAAATGAGTTGTTCATGTTCGTTTACGTTCGTTTATTAAGACACTAAACGAACGGTAAACGAACGAACATAAATGAACATAGACAAACAAACATAAACTTTACTAATTTATGCACGATATATTGTTTTATAAGTGTTGTTTTGTTTAAACAAACCAATTTTAAAATTATACAATTAAAACTATGATATACGAATATAAATAAATAAATAAACATAAACGAACGTTAACGAACGCATAATCGGACGTTTACGAACATAAATGAACGGACACGACTTTTGTTCATGTTCGTTCATTTAACTAAACGAACGTAAAATATAGTTCATGTTCGTTCATTTAATAAATAAACGAACATAAACGAACTTTTACCGAGCGGTTCATGAAATGTTTCTTGAGCGTTCGATTCGTTCTGACTAACCATCGTTATAAGCAGAAAAGTCCCCAAAATCCTCTTCCCACTCTTTATACGCTTCGTCAAACCGGTGTTCCTCTTCCCTCTCCTTACGAGCTTTTTCTTCCCTTACTTCTTCTTCTTCTTCTTCAATTTCTCTCAATGTTTCTTCTTTCTAAAGAATTTTTCGTTCCTCTTCCTCAGTAAGAAACGGATTGCCAACTGGTTCCTCAACCGGTTCATATTCATCATCTTCCGTTGAAAATGACGGAATGATATCTGAGGGTGGAGTATTAACTGATTCTTCAGGTGTTGGGGGATTGTTTCCGGGAATGTTTTCTTGAAACATTTTTTAGATTTGAGATAAGAAATTATGAGTTGATGTTTAAAAATGGATGAATGAAGGGGTGCTTATAAGTAAAAAAAAAATCTGAATTTAAAAAAAAATAAAAAAATTAATAATTAAGAAGGTCACTGTTGTGAATACTTGATCGTATGAAGGTTGGCAGAGAAAGAAAGCTGATATGACAGACAAAATAAAGGTCGTCGGTCATCATTGCGCATAGCCTAATATTTTGGCTTAATTAGCCTAAAACATATGCAACATTTAACATTATGGGCAAATAATTGTTGCATCAGAATCATTTATTGCTCGTGATTTTGGTGTCATCAAATATTTTATGTAATTAAGATTACCTGAGACCAAATGGACTTCAAGTTAATTGAGAGGTCATGAGATGACGCCAGATAAACTAATTAATTTGAGTTCGAATATGAGAAATTGTCGCTTATATAGCGTCATTGATTCTATTTGAAAGGTGATTGTTTTCATCAAAAGGTGTGATCATTCATGAAGGGTTATGACTTTTTACCAAAAAGTCACTTTGTTTATTATATAAACATGGTTTTGGTCTATCATTCAAAATATAACATATACATCATATTCTTTATATTTTGCTCTCTTATTTTTACCTAGACATTGAGTGTTTATTCTTGTCATTATCCTTGTACAAATTTCTAGTAACCCAAGGCATCAATATGATAGAAATATTGTATCAAAAAAATAAACTTCTACATGATTAAAACATTATCCGAGCAACGTAATTAATTATCACGCTCTAATACCAACGGTTCTAAGTATTTTGACACACAAATGAGACTACATTAAAGCATCTTTGATAAAGGGCTTAAAAGCAAATCACTCAAATTTGCTAAGATGTATTCGACAAACTGATATTTAATAATCTTTACTTTAGTTTTAAGTATAAGTACTAGTTTTATTCTATATAATTGAGATTGAAACTTTCATGGAGAATATACGGAGTATAATTTTTTGCCAATGAACCAAAGCTATTTTATTAATCTTCGCATGTACTTCTAAAAGGATACAAGCTAGGTCGTTTTCTGTGGTACATTTTTATAAACTAAAGTGGTGACATTTCTTAATAAATAAGATTAGTGGGCTAATAAACTACATTAAATCCTTAAATTGTATAGGCGGAGAGGTGTGAACCCCAGCCCCAACTCGGATCCAAAACCAAAGTTCCAACTCTCTTATGATTTAATCGACTATACCAATCGCAACCGCACACTTGTCAATATGTAATTGGTCGACATACTAATAGTCTAATATAGACACCATATTTCTAAAGGGCCAATCAACAAATTGTGAACACTCATTTTTTCATCAAAATTAAAAAGACCATTTTTGACATTTTTTTAAAAATATGATATCTTACAAACAATAAATCGTTAAGCAATAAAAAAAAATACACTATCACGAATAGAACTTTTTTATCTTTCAGTAGACGGGTACTTCGATACACTTTCGATGAATTTTTTTTTTTTTTGAGTTTCGTTTTAGTGTTAAAATTTGCGTTTAGAAAAATCACATGTGATTTGTGTATTAGGTATCATGTGTGATTTCACAAATCACATATGATTTCATAAAATCACATGCGATTTTAAAATAACAAATCACATGTGACTTAGCTTTTCCAAAAGTAAATTTCAACACTCACAATAAAAGTCGAAAAAAATTCGTCGAAAGATATGTGTCATTCCTTTATAAAAATATAATTAAATTCCCGTCGTGATGCTATGTTTCTTTTCACGTAACGACGGTTTGTAAGAGTTTTTTTTTTTTTTTTTTTTTAAATGATGAAATTGGATTTTTTTGTTTTGATACTGAAAAAGATAAAAAAAATCATCTGGTCTTTAAAGAATTTGAGGTCTACATTAAACTTTTCTCTATGTGACTCGGTCCAACTCGCTGAGTTATTTCTTGATGTCAAATAACTAGTATAAATATACCACAGATGTATGGAGATTATTTATTTGTTTAAATCACTTTCTAAAACAAGAAATGTGTAGGATTTTGGCATAAGTCTTGACTAGGTCTCTTGTTTCCAGTTTCTTGGCAACTTCCATGGTATTAATAAGAGTATAAGAGTCACTAGTTGTGTTGTATTAGTTACTGAACCAGTCTATAATAATATCAAAGAGGAACCATTCTCGGCTTCTATTTCGCATACACAAAAATCTTGTTCATCAGCTAAAGACCTTGAACTTGCTTGTTTGGAATGGGAAGAAACAATGAAGAGCCTAGGATCATTCAAAGTAGACCAAAGGTACGCCTCTATACTAGTCTTTTTACGTAAAATAGTATAAAAAGCTGTTGATCTAAACTTACGGAAAGAAAACTTGGCATGAATCAGGGAGGAGTGGAACGAGATATGGTGAAATCCCTTTTTAAGGCAACAGAAACTCCTAGACCAAACAGTATGATCATGAAGGTATGCTGTTATTAGTTGGGTTCATTGCATAAAAATACTACTAATGTATTCTCTTAATTTGTCATGTATAGAGTTTTTCTTGTGTGCATACCGGTTTTGTGTCCCGTTTAGCTCATTTTGTAAACCGGATTATTGATATTTTATAACGTGAACATTTTTACAGTATTTTACAAATTGTCAATTAAAAATGCCGGTTTTTAAGGGTTTATTGTCTCTAAATTGACTCAAAGTGGACATAAGTCACACTTTAATCACTCGGTAAATGTACACCGACTAAAACATGAAAAATAAAAAAGGTGTGTTGGTGTTTTACGCAGAAACTAAAGATCCATCTTTTTAGTTTTTAAATTTTAATTTTCGATGTTGAATAAGAATCAAGATTTTTGATGATATTAAGCAAACAAGGATGATCTAATGATGAATTTGTATAACAGAAAGTAAATAGAGTCATACCTCCACATATCATAGCGGAAGCCATATCAACGCTTCATGGTGTGGACCTCAGATGGTCAGGACCGATCACGCCTGCAGAAATGCAATATGTGGAACAATATGTTGTAGCAAAATATCCAGAATACTCAAACGCACTTGTTGAAGGAAAAGACAAACCTGACCTATACGAACTTTGTGTCAAAGAAGAGCCATCAGAGCCTTCACCTGACGACAAAAAGAAATCACCACGAGGGGTATTTAGGGAAACATTTGGAAGTAATTTTCACGATCTAATAAGAATCCAGCTTGAGCCATCAAGATTACTCGATATCCTAACAAAAAAATCCTCGTATCTTGGAAGCTTTATATCAATACCAGAAATTCAAGCAAGAAACAAGGTTTTGAAGCACTGTGGATTACCCGATGAAGAATATCTTGTTTTATTCACTTCAAGCTATAGGGACGCCATGATGTTGGTTGGTGAAAGCTACCCGTTTTTCAGGGGGAATTACTACATGACAGTTGTTAATGAAGAACTAGATTACATAAGAGCATTTGCAGGATACAAGGAGTCAAAAGTTATTTCAGCACCCGAGACATGGTTAGATCTAAGGATCAAAGGTTCACAGCTAAGTCAATATTTCAGAAGAAAAAGCAAGCACAGCCCGAAAGGGTTATTTTCTTATCCAGTGAGTGTGAATGGGACCAACTACTCGATGCATTGGGTTTCAGAAGCACATAGAAATCAATGGCATGTTCTGCTTGATGCGACTGCTATGGTCATGGGGGAAGATAGGCTTAATTTGGCACTACACAGGCCCGATTTTGTGCTGTGTAGTCCTGAAAATACGAGTACTTATCCTTCAAAGATTACTTGCTTACTTGTTAGGAGGAAATCGTTTGAAACTTCATCCTCGCCGCAAAAGTTTTAATGGGAGTCACTTGTAAGAACTATACAGATGTTTAAAGCTAGCTTGTGCCTTAAAACTTAGAAGTACTCTAACCTGTTTGAGGTGGCATTACATGAGGTTTTTCACTGTTTTTAGCATGTAAAAAAAATTGTTTGTTGAAAATAATAAAAAGCTATCAAAGTGTTCCTTAGCTTATTTTCTTTCCTTTTTTTCGTGAATCGTTTAAAGGTTTAATTCAAGAACATCCGAGAAGGCATCTACTTACAGATAGATAACCATAATATGAGATTGAAATATGTTGCACAAAAATCTCTATGGAAAACCGATTAATATGAGATACATTCCATTTTGGACTAAAAATTTGGCTCCTTACAATGAAGAATTCTATACAAACAAAGAAGGATCCCGTTCGAGGTTGAGCCTTTTTTTAGTCCACCTACTTGAACCCTTGTCCTTTTTTTTATTACTTTGGAGACATCTTACCACTATACCACATTAGAGATGGTTCAAGTAAAAATCCTAAGTTTCTTCTTTACTTGGCCCGTTTGAAAATGGCGGAAAATTAGCAGATTTTTATATAAATATGATTGATGGGATGTCGAACAAGCATGCTTAGAAAAAGGAAGGGTGAGCTCATGCTCATGTGGCACTTTGAGTCCAAGGCCCAATACAAAGCCGAAGCATTTTTATCATTTTATGATAGTAGAAATCTGTGTTTCCAAAGGGTGATTGAAGTCTCACTACCAAGCAAGCTATCACTTTCATTTGAAACAGTCCCACGTTTTAGTCGTTTGTGGTAATGTAACTTTCCCATTAAGCCACATTCATTTTGTTTCTTCTACCGCCTACTACAAAGCACCTCTATAAATTAATCTCGATAAATTAAGAACTCGATAAAATTAATAATTTGTCTATCCCAACTTGGGGCCAGGTATAAATTGGACGTCGATAAAATAATAAGATAATAATTTTTGAAACCACAATGATATATATTGGTCCCAACGAAATTATAAATTAATAATTAGTTAATTACTAACATTCCATATTTATATATGTGACATATTTCAAAATTTTAAGATTTGTTAAGTAAAAAATGAATATATAGTCATTTATTTTTATTCGACTTCAAATCTATATTGAATTTATCTTTAAATCTTTTATTCGCACTAAAGAGTTGGGCATTCATCGTTGTCTTCTCATATTTCAAAAAAGTGCTAATTTATTTTCATAAAGTGTAAATGTGAATTTTAAAATGTTAATTGAAACTTGTTTTTAATTTATTTTCATCTCTAACTAGTATACATCAGAATTATTATATTGACTTAAAAATTAAAATCATACGTAAAACTTCTTTAAATTAATAAATTATTAATTTATCGATATAATAATATCTCGCTAAATTAATAAAAAAGTTTCGTCCCAACACTATTAATTTATAAAGGTTTTACTGTATTAGTTTAGATGTTTCATTCCCTCTAAAACTAAACTCGCACTCAAGGTGTAATTTGAATGGATCTTATTTGTTTCACGTTAACTAAGTATTTCGCTCAAAACAATAAAATCCGTGAATTGATAAGACAAATGTTAACCAAAGCCAAACACCCGAATGAAATCCATTGACCAAACAAGATTTAATTCAGCTAACAAGACAAAGTCACCAACTGTACAAAAGCTAACTAATATGGTTCACAAATCCATTTATTAACATCACCAATCTATATAAGACCATAAGTAAGATGAACATATGTAGCACGGCTTTTCGTTAGTGTTCAAGGCATGATAGACCTCACCAAATGTATACTTATTGTCGTGGATGTGCACAATGGATCATAGTCTTGGACTTTAATGTGCTTTTGCCATCTTATGTCAATAGGTAGTTTCGACACCTAAGTGAACAAAACTGGAACAAAATAGTTGATGGACACAGGGATTTGCCATTTCTGCATATCATTTAAACTTATTTAATATGTCTTGGATTTTCGGTAATGCCAAAAATGTAACCACAGTAATTGAAATAGATGTTTATTAGTGAACATGGAAATTATGATATCAGAATAATGGTATGGGTCAAAGTTAAAGAGCAAGGTAAGTTACCAAAAGGATAATCAGAAGCACATCTACTGAATTAGCTAGGATATCAAAACACACTGAAAAAAAGTAAGAATTAACAGACTATCAAATGCAATAAAGCAGAAAGAAGGTTGTTATAGCATCAATTTTTGAGGTCTCTGATTAAAGCTGTTATATGATATTTGAATGATTTACTTTCTATGAACGATGCATGTGATACTTTCAGTTTGAAGCTTCATTCAAACCCCCAACTTATTTAAGATACATCCCACATCGGCTATTCAAAGAAACTAAGAAATAGAAGACTACCTTTCTCGGCCTTTTTGCTGAGGTCAAACTTAGTGCTTCTACTTTTAAACTTTAACATGAAATAAAATTGGTTTCAAATTTTATAGCATCATTACGTGTCCTAATTGAATTTACTCCTTGCAATGTTTATTTCTTTTGAGAAACTATATTGCAATTCATAACAATTTGTAAGTAGAAAGTTGGTCAGTTTGACCATTAAAGTCAAAGGTATTAATGATTACCTTGAATGCCATCATATTGAACAAAGAGATCTTTCCTCCGGACGCAGACATAACATAAGAATCATTTTTAGACAAAGTAAAGCAAGCAAAAGATTCTTCAGGGTCAGTACTAGCGGCATCTTTAGTCATCAAAATCCCACTTGAAGGTTGCCATAATTGTGGCGAAACACTAGTTGTTGCCTGCATTAAAAAAATGTGCATTATGAAGGGATTTGACTACCAAATTTCTGAATTCAAGCTTCTTGTATTCAGTAAATCATTAGTCACCTTGCCACTTGAATTCCGAACGCTGCCATTTCCAAAGCAAATAGATATTTGTCGATGCTAATGCTAATATAGCATTTCCTGAATTTGTATATATCAATCTTAAAATCTGTATGATCAAAAATAGTAGCGGAAAATAAGTATGCATAAAAGAAAAACAACTTATGTCACTAGGCTAATTGCCTATAAAGGAAAGCAGCTTCGGACTTATTTCTGTTTTCGGCAGACAACTATTTTTAGGCCAGAAAACAACCATTGAAGTTTCAAAATCTTGATTTAAGGTCATTACCTTAGATTAAAGTTCTTTTATGCAATTATCTTTATATCATACCTTTGTTACTCTAATGCTCTCAGGGAGCTTCAATGACCAACACTGAGAAACTTCACTTATCTCAGTAAGTTTCCAAATCTCTGATTTGTCATTAGACTCTTCCGCAATCCTAGGCTTCACATCTGCCATGCTTCTCGCATCTTCGTTCTAGCATTTAGTCAAAAATCGGTACAGTACCGGAACCATACCGGTACCAGTTCTCTATACCCAGTACGGTACTGTTACTACGAAAATGGTCGGGAAAAAAAACGGTACAAAAAAATTTGGAACGGGACTATGGCAGGAATTCCCGAATTTGGTAATGGAATACCAAAGATATGTTTGTTTAGTTATTGTTCGTCTTTTTTGACACATTGTTGTTTCAAATTTCTCGGAAATGGCCGTTTTGCCTAAAAATATGCTGCTGTCACAGAAGCAAAATTGGTCAAAACTGGATTTTTTTTTATTTATTTTTTTTTTTTTCAAATTAACAGATTTTGATGAAATTTTGCTAGTTTTGGGATGTTTGTAAGTTACGAATATTACAGTACTATGTTTATTTAGTTAGCGGTTGCATTTTTTAGCACGTTGTTGGTTAAAATTGCTCGAAAAATGTCCCTTTTTACCTGGAAAACTGTTGCTGTCACAGTGGGTTAACGGGTCAAAACTGGGATTTTTTTATTTTTTTTTTTTCTTATTTTTTTTTTAAGTTAACTGAAAATAAAAGACCAAGAAGCTTATTAGAATATGATTGTACTGATTGCACTAATAACTTCCTTCCCAAAACCTACTGCAACAATTATATATATTTAAGTGCTTTATACTTCTTGATAGCTTCCTTTCCAAACACCGCACTGCAACAATCAAATATAACTCATTGTACTCGTATCTTCCTTACTTGGATGGAAGAATTGGATATTTTGAAGTGCTTTATACTTCCAAAATAAGCAGACAAACAATTAACTAAGAATCCCAGACACCCTCTTAAAAAACTTGAAAATGCAAAGCAACTTGTTTTACTTACGGGATGTTTGGTACACCAACAACGGTGCCGGTATGGTACCCCTAGGCCCATGTTTTTATTTTCCAATTTGTGCGCATAGTAACGTGTGGAACATAATGCTCACACATTACACTAAGCTACAAGATAGACTTTCTAGATCGTGGCCCTTAACATATACATAAATTAAAAGATTACTACTTCTACAAAATCAAGGCGAAAAGAAATTGAAAATTTATTCGGAAATGCTATTAAAAGAAAATTGTCAATAAACAGCTAAAGAACATTCTTAAGAAACACGAACTAAATACACAACAAGAAAGTAACTTCAAAAACAACACAAACTGCTTAGGCGTTACATACAGCGGTTTTTATGATTTTAAAGCTCAATATTGTGTTCTGCCATCACCTTCAGTGATCACGTCCATAAAACCACCGCCTGCAGGAATCATGGGCAATACATGTTCTTGATGTGGCACAATGACATCTAACAAGTATGGGCCAGGTGTATCCAACATCTTCTGAATAGCCGCTCTAAGATCAGCCTTCTTAGTTACTCTAGCAGCCGGTATATCACATGCTTCAGCAAACTTCAACATATCTGGGAATATTTCTGACTCTTTCGATGGGTTTCCTAAGTAAGTATGCGCCTATTCGCCTTATAAAACCTATCTTCCCATTGTACCACCATACCCAAATGTTGATTGTTTAGCAACAATATCTTAACCGGAAGATTTTCCACACGAATAGTTGCTAATTCTTGAACATTCATGATAAAGCTACCATCACCATCAATATCCACAACAACCGCATCAGGTCTTGCAACAGCTGCCCCAATAGCAGCAGGAAGTCCAAACCCCATGGCACCTAACCCACCCGAGGTCAACCACTGCCTCGGTCTGTTATACTTGTAAAACTGAGCAGCCCACATCTGATGTTGTCCGACACCAGTACTTATAATCGCCTCCCACCCGTCAACTCATCAAGGGTCTGAATAGCATACTGAGGCGGTATAGCCTCACCAAACATCTTAAAACTCAACGGAAATTTCACCTTCTGCTCATCCAACTCACTCCTCCACGACGAAAAATCAAAACCTTTCCCCTCACCCTTCTCCAAAATCTTATTCAAACCCTGTAACGCAATCTTAATATCACCACAAATCGACACATGAGGCTGCTTATTCTTCCCAATCTCCGCCGAATCAATATCAATATGCACAATCTTAGCCCTACTAGCAAACGCCTCCAGCTTCCCCGTCACACGATCATCAAACCTAACCCCAAACGCAAGCAACAAATCACTCTTATCAACCGCATAATTAGCATAAACCGTCCCATGCATACCTAACATCCTAAGCGACAAATCATCCGAAGCAGGAAAAGTCCCAAGACCCATCAAAGTATTAGTCACCGGAATACCCGTCAACTCCACAAAACGCCTCAACTCCTCACTCGAGTCCAAACACCCCCCACCCGCATACAAAACAGGCCTTTTCGCCTCACTAACCAACCTAACAATCTGAAGCAAATGCTCCTCACTAGCCGCCTTCGGCATCCTAGACAAATAACCAGGCAACCTCATAGGCTCATCCCACTTAGGCACAACCAACTGCTGCTGAATATCCTTAGGCACATCAATCAAAACCGGGCCAGGACGACCCGTTCTCGCTAAATAAAAAGCCTCCCTAACCACCCGAGGAATATCCTCCACATCCAAAACCAAATAGTTATGCTTAGTAATAGACCTAGTCACCTCAACAATAGGAGTCTCCTGAAACGCATCAGTACCAATCATCCTACGTGGCACCTGACCAGTAATAGCAACTAAAGGAACACTATCTAAAAGAGCATCAGCTAGACCAGAAACAAGGTTAGTAGCACCTGGACCTGACGTGGCAATACACACGCCAGGTTTCCCTGACGCACGTGCATAACCCTCAGCAGCAAACACCCCACCTTGCTCATGACGTGGCAGGACATTACGTATGGTGTGGGACCGGGTCAAAGCCTGGTGGATCTCCATGGATGCTCCACCTGGGTAAGCAAATACGTCAGTTACACCTTCACGTTCCAAGGCTTCAACTAGTACGTCAGACCCTTTTCGTGGTTGGTCATCTGCGTAACGTGAGACATATGTCTCGGGTGGGTGTTGTACTGTGGTGGTGGTGGTGACGGTGGTTTTGGGGTTGGAGAGGACGTTGGTGATATGGAGGGTGCGGTGGGGTTTGTGGGTGGTGATGGGGAGGGTGAAGCGGGGGAGGGTGGTGGTGCGGTGGAATGCGGCGGTGGAGGAGGGGTTTGATGGTGGTAGGGTTTGATGGGGTGACGGCCGCCATTTTTGAATGCGTGTTTAGGGTTGTTGTGTATGTGTTTTTTTTATGTGGTTAATATAAGATGGTGGTGATGGAGATATATGTGTGATGTGTTTTGTGTTTGGTTTTTTTGTTTGATTGTACTATGGTTTTTATATACACGTTTTATGTGGCTACAACTAGGAGTCTTCGTTAAAGGGGTGTTTGGGTAAAATCACGTTTGCGATAAATGATGTTTTAAAATCACGCGTTTTAAAAGTAAGTCCGTCTCCAATTTTAAAACCACGTTTGAGCAAATTAATGATAATCGCGTTTGCAACCAAACACCAAAACTTGTTTATTCACGTTTAAAATGTGATAATCGAATAATCACGTTTTGAAGGGTTCTTAAACACCTTAAATGGGGTATACAGCTGGTTATTTTTGGGTCAAATTAGTTCTCATGTTCGAAGTTTCGAACTTAAATATTAGCAACATATTTGTATGCTGGTTTGGAAAGTTGGTATTCACAATGAGTGAAATTTGGCATTAGATTTTTGAGTTATCATTGATTATGATTTCAAGTTGATTCCAATTTTAATTTTATTCGGATTTTTGGGCTTTGAAACTTTATTTGGGTGGTTTGGATTGGTTTTACTGAATCAAAGTTTGGGTATTGGGCGGTTATCTTTTTATCTAAAAATCGAATAAACAAAACCGATTAACCTCGTTAAACTGAAAACCCATCGTTTAAAATGCGTAACAAGAATTTCAATAAAGGGGCATCTGAAAAAAAAAATATATTAAATATTAATTTGGAATTAGTGTTTTGGTCATTTGGTGTTTAGAATTTTTATGTCTATGACTAGGGGAGATTGGTGCTACAAGAGTTAAAGTTGACTAAGATTAAACATGGTACTTGTTTCGTCTCAAAATAATTATTTTTCGAAAAAAATACGTAGTTTAGGAAAAAAAAATTCTCTATTATTTTTTGCAGAATAACAATTTTATCATTAATTAATTAATTTATGTCCTTTTAAAATGCGTAACAAGAATTTCAATAAAGGGACATCTGGAAAAAAAATATATGAAATATTAATTTGAGATAGAGAAAATTTTGTTTTTGAAATGTGTTATTTCAAGGTCTTTATTTGCACTTGTCCACGATTAATTTATGGTATGAACACTTGGTACCGTGACTTATAGGGCGTTTTACGGCTCTATAACGCGAACCTATAATCCAACTCCACACAACCTTGAGTTATAAACCTTGACGCCAATATTACCAGCCACGCCATATGCATTTTTCTATCTCTTTTTTTTTTTCATGTGTGTTGTATTTGTGTTTTATTGGGTTATGTGTGAGACAAGAGTGTCTTATAACTTGAGTGATGGAAGAAAGGTGTTTTTTTATTGTTGGTTTTAAGTTATAGAAGAAAAGTGCCGACGTAGCATCATGAGATTTGACAGTAACAAGTGCAAAAGCATAGCTTTTTTCACACCACATGACTGAATTTTGTGCGGACTTTTTCACTTCACATAAATTGTAATAACCACCAACTCCAAATATCACATCCACTATCATCACCTCTATTATATCAAAATCAAACCTTACCAGCTGCACCTCCCCTCTTCCCCGACCAAAACCACACAGACCGGACCACCTTCTGAACACCACGCGCCACCACGCGCCCCCTTTCGTGGTGGACCTTTCTTGATTTTTCCGACGATTTACCGGCGGCCAGGAACTACACCGCTCGCGAGTGGAGGTTCCCCTCCTTTTCCCAAGGCTGATCCAAGTTGCCCCGGCGTCTCAGTCACCGCCGGCCGTCGGCAACCATTTTCCGACCACCGGATTTTTTTCCGGCTGAGTTGAGTTTTTTTTTTTTTTTTTTTTTTTTTTCTTCTTCTTCCTGCCTATCTGAGTTTCGCCCCTTATTTTTTTTGCCCGTGTTTTTGTTTATCTAGTTTGCTTGTTTGATTTATTGTGTTTGTTGGGAATAATCCGTTACCACGGATAGTTGTGGTTTACACTGCTTGGATTAACACTAGCAGTGGAAACGTATTCCCATTGCTAGAACATTATTACCACTGCTATCAGTTTATGTTTAGTTAAACGCGTCTAGATAAGTATAGAATAGATCTTGTGTATATTCTATTATGTTAGCTTTATACTTATCTTGTAAAGGACTCCTTGTTGTATAAAAGGAGGTCCTAGGTTATTGTCTTAGTAAGTTGTTAATTACGTATTACTCACAAGAGCTTCAAGGTGTAACCCTAGTGATAAGCTAAGATCACTCGTATTATTCATTAATAATATTGGAGCTTAAGTTTTGTGTTTAATCTGTGTTTACATACAATACATCATATAATCCATCTTCTAAGTATTACTAAGTAAATTCCGCTTAATAATATCATACAAAATATCATTGACACAAGGAGTGTGTCGGATCCATCAGTGGTATCGAGAGCGAAGGTTCGATATTTTGTTTTAGAAGATCCAAGGAATTAGCTTAACCTACTCACTCAATTCAATGGAGATGGAAAACAACCGGTCAAACGCTTACACACCAAGGCTACCTAAGCTCAAACTTAATGAGCTTGAGATGTGGAGGATCTTGATAGAGCAATACTTTCTCATTCGGGACTATGCTCTATGGGAGATCATTCAAACCGGTGATTCTTTCAAGCCCGTGACTAGTACTGTGAAGGTTGGTGACACGGATGTTGTGAAAGTTTACGTACTCGAATCTAGTATTGAAAAGGCTTGCAAGAAGAATGATCTTAAAGCTAGAAGTTTGTTCTTGATGACTCTTCCTAGAGATCGGATCATTGCATTTAGCAAGTACACAATCGCAAAGGAACTGTTTGAAGAGATCTCGCTCGGTTTTGGTGGTAATGATGCTACAAAGACACAAAAGACATTATTGAAGCAAAGCTATGAAAATTTCTCTCGCTTCAAGCAATGACTCTCTTGATAGCATCTTCACCAAACTTTAGAAGATTGTTACTCAACCGACCGTGCTTGGCATTGAGGTAGAAAAGGAAGACCTCGGTTTGAAGTTCCTAAAGTTTGCCTTCGAGTTTCAAACCAATGTTCTTGTCTAGGAAAACAAATCGGACATAGAAACGATGAAGCTCAATGACCTTTACAACAACTTCAAACTTATTGAGCAAAGGTTAAAGAAGGAAGGAAACTTGGCACAAGCTCTAGTAGCTTAGCATTGTTGTCAACCTCTGCTGCATGATGATTCTCAAGATGAGTGATAAGGTTTTAAAGGTACCTTTTGAGGGTCATTTAAGCCCTTATTCGATCACTTTTGTATCCGTTATTGCTTAATATCGTTCCTTTTCACTTTTAGGTCTCTTGAAGGCAAAATCTTTGGAATGATGCTTATTTGGACGAAAAGGCGAATATCTGAAGAAAATGGCCAAAGTCAAAATCGAGACACTCAAAGTCTTTGAAACATAAAGCGACGGCGTCATCTGCATATCTGCGGCGCCGTCGGTAAGGCATTTTGCTGACGGCTCGAGGCAAATTACATGTTTTCAAGGGGCGACGTCGGTTCTAAAGGAATAGGCCGTCACTACTCGGGCGGCCTAGATGCGACCAAGACGGCGTCGAGTGAAGGGACGGCGTCACGGTCATAAGGTGGCGCCGTCGAAAGGTTTACGTGGCCAAGGCGAAACCCTAATGACGGCGACACGGCGGCGTCACGAAACATAAGGTGGCCGTCGCGGATGTAATCTTATATATAGAATCCGAATTTTTCGGTTTTGTGGGTAGTCTTTTGGGTAAAACCTAAAACCGAACCAAGGCTTTCTTGTGCGATATTTTAGGGTTCTAAACCCTATTATACATCAAGATAAGTATTTACTTCATTAATTTAATTATGTCTTTGATTATTTGTGTGTATGCTTGCATGTTCTCCATGTCCGGCTAATTTATTTGTGTGTTTGCTTAGGAATATGAAACTTAATTATTGAATATTGATTGGTTGATACTTATCTTAGTTGACTAATGATCTAGAGTGCGCTAGATTATTCGTTGTGTATAATGCTTGACATTTCTTTGTGAACTTTAGAATATAATTATCTAGGTAATTGTAGGATAAAGTATTCAAGGACAACCGTAGAGTAGGCGTCTATAAATCACTAGAGGATTTGTAAACAAGACCCTTTGGTAATTTCAAAGAGTTAGGAAACAAGCACGCCTATAGCCTTAGAATCACAACGCAACTAGGAATAAGGACGTGACAAATCAACCATCAATAGGAGATAATTAAGGAGTAGTAAAACCTAAGTAAACACATCTTTAAACTATCATACAGTACACATCAATTAGACATAGACTATCACAACCTTAGCTTAGATAATTAGATAATAGTAGAGTAATCGGTAGCAATACCAACCCCCAAATCCAATACCGAGATTCGTACCTTTTCAATTTCTAAAAAACATAAAAGATAAAAATAATCTTCCTCAACCTCAACCTTAGCGTAGTAACTTCTCACTAGCATTCCTATTCCCCAGAGAGCGATATCAATACCGTGGCTTACCTAATTACTACACTACAACGATTAGGTTCACTTGCCTGGGTGTTATAAAACTTGCTCGAAGAAAGGAAGTTTCCTTGACCCCGAGCGGCGTGTGGCGTTATCAAGTTTTGGCGCGGCTGGGGGAATAGAATAGCTAGTTAGTAGTCCACCTCGTTTAGGTTTCTTTGCTTGATTCCTATCAAGTAAACTTTTTCTCATTTTTAGCTTTCTCATAGTCTATCCCCTTCTTCGTGACCTTTGTTCGTAACACCCATCACTTTTCACCATGGAAGGTGACAACCAACCACCACTCATCAACCCACCACCAAATGACCGCCAAGAGCCCGTACTCTTGGTGAGTACTCGAGACCAAACCACCTAGGTTATAGGAACACCATTGAGCTTCCGACCAAGCCCAAACTACGGCCTGCGATCCGACACCATCCGGTTGGTGCAAAGCGGATGTGCATTCCATGGACTTCGTTCAGAAGATCCAAATCGACATCGAGGGATTTCCTCAAAATTGTCGATTCCATCGACCTTGATGCTACTACTCGGGAGACCACGCGCTTGCGTCTCTTCCAATTCTCTCTGGGACCAAGCTAGTAATTGGCTTGAGCGACTTCCGCGGCTCCATCTCAAGTTGGGATGATCTTACTTCTCGCTTCCTTGCTCAATTTTTCCCACGGGAGAACCACTAAGCTTAGGAATGACATCTTGATGTTCCAACAACGTCAAGGTGAATCTCTCTGAAGCATGGACCCGATTCAAGGACTTACTTCATAAAGTCCTCATCACGGCATTGATCTTTGGCTCCAAGTCCAAATCTTTTATGATCATGTCAACTTTCCCACTAAGCGATCCATTGACCAAGCGGCGGTGGAAAACTTAGTGATCTCACCGCGGAAGAATCATGGGAAATAATAGAGGACCTTGCCCTCTATGACAACGAAAGTTGGGATGACCCCCGTGAACTTCCCAAAACCGTCAAGGCAATCTCCTTGCCTCCTCCCGACCGTAGGATGATTGAACTTGAAGATCAAGTCAAATTCCTCATGAGTTCCTACGAGAATCCTAAGTCCTCGCGCCATATAAACAAAGTTTCCTCTTCGTGCGAGCCGTTTTGTGATCCTCATAACACGCGCACTAGCACCCTATCCCCCGAACATGCTTCCGTTGAATACGCATCCTCGCGTAATAATGGAACGGGAGGAAGATTCCCTACAACACCCGGACCTAGGAATTTCAATGAAACCCGGGAGGCATGGAAAAACAAGCCCGACTTTTACTGGGGACAAACCAAAGAATTCACCTCCAATGATTTCTCGTGGCCCCCACCTAACGGTCCTAACCAACAGAGTATTGAAGGGATGTTGCAAAACATAGTTGCGTCCCAAGAAACCCAAATGGCTAAGCTCTCGGACCACTTTAACCATCAACAAGCCGAGATGGATAGGAAGATAGACAACCTGTTGAAAGCTATAAATAGTGATAGGAAGGTTAGTGCTATCTCGACTCCCGAGCCTCCAGGTGTAGAAATTAAGGATCCAAGCAAGCTTATTAAGCACGTCCAATTCGTCAATGCCATCGCCTTAGTGGAACCGGATGAAACAGATGACGAAGAAGACCAAACATTTGTTGATGATGAAACACCGAGGAAGAAGATGAAGTAGACAACGACTATTTCAACAAATTTCCTACGGAAGAAGAATTATCCGCCACCCTCACTTAGTGCGTGACCTCCGTCACATGTATGTTAGGAAAAGCCCTAGAATCAAGTTTGGGAACCCTTGGAATCTTAACATACCATGTTGCATAGGACACCTTTTGTGGCAAAGGCTTACATTGATCGTAAATCCCCAATTAACATAATGACTAGCACCTATTACAATTGGATAATGAAGAAGCCTATCCCAACTAGGCAAGACCTCGATAATCCTAGTGATAAGTGTAATTTTCTTGGTAGAGTTAAGGGATTGCCCGTCTATGTAGGTAGTTTCACATTCCCTACGGACTTCATAATTGTGGAAGATATTAGCACGCCATAGACCCTAGCTTGTCCCACGTTATTCTAGGAAAACCTTTAAGTAGAAAGCACCGGATGACCTATGACCCATCATTAGGAGTAGTGCGATTCAAGGATGAGACCGACGACGTAGCCTATCAAATGCCGTTTAAGATTGAGAAATTTTCATCACTCTCCAATGATGAAAAGGAACTTAAACTGTCGGTCTATTACGAGAATGATGAGGATAGGGAAAAGGAGTAGATTATGTTATGGCTAAGCTTTTCGGGTTCTATAAAGATTGTTTGAATTTAGGACGAAATATAGGACCGAGTGGGGAGAGGTGAACTCTTAGAAAGGAGTATCATGGGACACTTCTACAACATGGAACCCCGATAGAGACCGTCAAGAGGCGGTGATGCAAAACGTAGGAGTAGGACTACGAGTCTAGCTACAAGACTCTTAAATAAAGAAAAGCGCTTCGTGGGAGGCAACCCATGCTTAATTGTTTGCTTGTTAGTGTCATATATCTTTTATTAATTGTTTGTCCTCATGTTTAAATTTGTAAAATGCTTTATTTTGTTTTAACCTCGTCTTAATTACATATAAAGGTATTTTACATAAAAGATAAGTGTAGGGAGGATTACACACGTTTTCATAAGAAACGTGAACATGAGAATAACAATTAACTAAAAGATATATATGTTTGTTTGTTCGAGTCAAATGCTTGTATCGAGTCATAATGGATGTTTTTGCGAAGTTTTCAGATTCTAAAGATGCAAATTTTCGAAATTTTTCCGAAAAATCGCGACCGGTTTTGTCGGGATAACTTTGTGGCGTCGAGATTGCAACTGACGGCGTCGGAAAGGAATAAAACATCGACTTACTTTTTCTCGTTTTACGAGCTACTTGTAAAATTTTGGAATTTTCGGATCTTAACTTTCAAAACAAATTACGTAAACATCCATTCCACAAGCATTATATCCTAGTTTAAATCGAGTCTTATGTATATTATTACCGCCGATTTTCTGCGAAGGTTTCGTTTGTTTTCTTCTAGTGTGCGGGTTTAGTTTGTCAAGAAGAAGTTACACAAGTTTGGAAGGAGCCTTTCACGCAAAACTCTTCTTGGAAAAGATTTAACCACCACTTTTACGGATCTACCGAGCTAATCGGGGAGTATTAGTTTCTTTCGTTTTAATTACCTTCTATTATCATAACTTTGATACTTCGGGAACATTGGGGACAATGTTCGGTTTAAATGTAGGGAGGGAAAATAAAGCGGGAACTTTGAAACTATGCTTATCCTTGACTATTTGCTTTGTCCAAGTGTATTTGTGTAATAAACCATGAGAAAATGTAGGTTAGGGTAATTTTAGCCAAATTTAAAATTTTTCATGACGTATAAGAGTGGGCCATTAGTCTTAACAAAAGCGTCTCATGGATAGGAAGTTGCATGACTAGCACAAAACCCTTACCACCTAAATTCCACCCAAAATGTGAGGATCGCCACTTAGATTAGTAGGAATTAAAGCATTCATCTTTAATGCTTAGAGTGTGAACCGGTAGTATATTAGATTCTAGAACTTGTTTTGTGATGCATTCCGAGATCGCTAGTGAGACTACACTTGTGTAGTTAGGAATAACTAAATGATAAGAGGCATTAGGATAAACCCTTGTTTGATACACGTAATATAATTACTTCTTCCATATCGGTTGAGTAATTCCCCACACCCTTTTACTGTTGTACTCATCTTTAGTACACGATACCCTAGTTAACCCCTCGAGCCTATCCTTTTCGCGGTTCTCGTGATGTTTGGTTTTCGGAATATCAATGAAAACATTGTTTACACCCCACCCCAAATATACACCCAAATCGCCTTAGCCTACCTTTATTGCACTCACTTTTAGTGCAAATTTATGTTATCACCCAAAACCCTTAGTTCAATTATCGGTTGCTTGCATGAGTTGCTAAGTCGAGTCATATCCTTTGTATCTGATTTTGGGATGATTGGGATTCATGGGAAAAGTTAAAGTTTATGAAATATAGGAAGAGAGCGTTAAACTCAAATTCCCTTTGTTTGCATAATAATGTACTCAAGTGTTTTGATCTTTTCAATTCGGGTCAAATTAGTGTTAGAGTAATAAAAACTCAAGTGTAGGGATGTGTCTATAAATCCCTATCATTTTGATGTACCGTAGAGGATGGTAGAGTAAAGTGTATGCAAAAAAAAAAAAAAAAAAAAAAAAAAAAAAAATATTTGAAAAAAAAAAAAAAAAAAAAAAAAAAAAAAAAAAAAAAAAAACATACGGGCTACCATCCTACATCTATCTTTTAAATTATGTTTGTTTATTTTCGTTGCCTAGAGTTTTAGAGTGTCGAGTCTTGGCTTAGCAACGCCATTCTTCGTATACTTGCAACATAGAGATTTTGACTATCCACCACTATATAGCCTATCCCACCAAACCCTTATTTCCCTACCGTAAGCCTAACGTTACAACCCTTTAAAGACCTCTTTGATAGTCTTTCCTAGGTGCTTCGCCAAAGCGGCGGAGGTTTGATCTATTCTCGAGCCTATGGTAATCTATGTACTAGGACCGGTTAATGAGTGTTTATCTTCCATTTCCGATTTGTTATATTTCATATATACACCGAGAGAGATGTGAGTATCCAAACACCCCATGTGAGGTGCTAGTATGTAATTCCGTGCTTGTTATGACTTTCGGGGCTTATATGTGTTGTGGACCGTTTTGAATGGATGCTTCATGACCCCAACTTATAAATTAATTGGCTAAAAGCACATTTGCTTGAGGACAAGCAAATACCAAGTGTAGGGATATTTGATAAGGTTTTAAAGGTACCTTTTGAGGGTCATTTAAGCCCTTATTCGATCACTTTTGTATCCGTTATTGCTTAATATCGTTCCTTTTCACTTTTAGGTCTCTTGAAGGCAAAATCTTTGGAATGATGCTTATTTGAACGAAAAGCGCGAATATCTGAAGAAAATGGCCAAAGTCAAAATCGAGACACTCAAAGTGCTTTGAAACATAAAGGCGGCGGCGTCATTGCATATCTGCTGACGCCGTCGGTAAGGCATTTCGCGACGGCTCGAGGCAAAATTACATGTTTTCAAGGGACGACGTCGGGTTCTAAAGGAATAGGCCGTCACTACTCGAGGCGGCCTAGATGCGCCAAGGCGGCGTCGGTGAAGGGGCGGCGTCACGGTCATAAGGTGGCGCCGTCGAAAGGTTTACGTGGCCAGACGAAACCCTAATGGCGGCGACACGGCGGCGTCGCGAAACATAAGGTGGCGCGTCGCGATGTAATCTTATATATAGAATCCGAATTTTTCGGTTTTGTGGGTAGTCTTTTGGGTAAAACCTAAAACCGAACCAAGGCTTTCTTGTGCGATATTTTAGGGTTCTAAACCCTATTATACATCAAGATAAGTATTTACTTCATTAATTTAATTATGTCTTTGATTATTTGTGTGTATGCTTGCATGTTCTCCATGTCCGGCTAATTTATTTGTGTGTTTGCTTAGGGAATATGAAACTTAATTATTGAATATTGATTGGTTGATACTTATCTTAGTTGACTAATGATCTAGAGTCGCTAGATTATTCATTGTGTATAATGCTTGACATTTCTTTGTGAACTTTAGAATATAATTATCTAGGTAATTGTAGGATAAAGTATTCAAGGACAACCGTAGAGTAGGCGTCTATAAATCACTAGAGGATTTGTAAACAAGACCCTTTGGTAATTTCAAAGAGTTAGGAAACAAGCACGCCTATAGCCTTAGAATCACAACGCAACTAGGAATAAGGGCGTGACAAATCAACCATCAATAGGAGATAATTAAGGAGTAGTAAAACCTAAGTAAACACATCTTTAAACTATCATACAGTACACATCAATTAGACATAGACTATCACAACCTTAGCTTAGATAATTAGATAATAGTAGAGTAATCGGTAGCAATACCAACCCCCAATCCAATACCGAGATTCGTACCTTTTCAATTTCTAAAAACATAAAAGATAAAAATAATCTTCCTCAACCTCAACCTTAGCGTAGTAACTTCTCACTAGCATTCCTATTCCCTGAGAACGATATCAATACCCGTGGCTTACCCTAATTACTACACTACAACGATTAGGTTCCTTTGCCTGGGTGTTATAAAACTTGCTCGAAGAAAGGAAGTTTCCTTGACCCCGAACGAGCGTGTGGCGTTATCACGAACATTCGATCTTGCTCTTGTTGCTACTAAATTTGCTCTCATGGCTTTCTCGACTACGAGGTACAAAACTTTGATAGTTGTTCTAAAACATGTAGGCTGCTAAAGAGTTGAAAGGCTTAATGATCTATATTCTAATGAAAGACAAGAGTTATATCTTGCTAATTATCTTGTGTCTAATCTTAGAAGAGCTATGGCGTGTTAGAAAAGCAAATAGAGCACTATCGAGAAATGAGTCAAAATATAATGATGATATGATTCTTCTTGAGAGAGAGTAGAACATACAAGCTGTTGTGAATGAAGCATACCAAAGGAGCTTGAAAAACTTCAAAGAAAATTGAAAATGTCAATTTAACTTTAGACACATGTTATCATCGGTTTGAGTCAATTGATAAAATTTAGAATGCTCGAATATATAATAAATCTAAGTGCGGTATGGGTTATAATATTGTGCCTCCACCACTAAGGGGTGTTCATTCACCTCGGTATAGACTTAGCTCATACGGGGCATAGAGGATTTTAAGGATCTTGAAAGAGAATATGGTCCTTTAAAGGACACGGTGGTGAAAAGTGAGGAAGAGATTAAGCTTGATAATGATGTTTTGAGAGTGCTAGTGACTCATCCATTGTTGATGAGAATGTTAAAAAGAATGTAGAGGCTTCATCCCAAAAGTTGTTAATATTATTCTGAGGAACCTAGGAAACCAGTTAATAAACCTAGACCAACTGTAAGGTATCTTTGAGATGTATAGGAACAAGCCTTGACTCCTAGGGGTAACCAGAGGAGTTGGAATCATGTCAAATCTCAACAACTAGGTAGTGATTTTGTAATGTACAATAAGGCATGCTATATCCGTGGTAGTTTTGATCATTTACATGCTTATTGTGACTATCATGTTGGGAGAAGGAAGTCCATGGGAGTAAAGGGTGGAGACTAACAAGTTTCAAAATAATGTACACCCTAATTCACATTGCAAAATGGTCCCAAGAGCGATTCAACTTAGAAGTGGCCTCAAAACTTTTGCCACCGCAAAACTATTAACATCACTCACCTAAGTCACTGTTAAAAGTGCAAACTCCAAAACAACTTTTGCAAAATCTGCACAAGCAGGAAAGGAACCTTTCAAGCTAAAAGGTTAATTATAACCAACGGTGGGTGCCTAAAAGATACCGGCGATTACCTTTGCTCATTCAAAAGTTACCACCGCAAGGGTTTGAACAAGAAAAAGGGGACATGGGCAATGATGTGAAGGCCTCGGCCGTTGGGAATGGAAACCTAAAGGAAATACCTCTACAACCAATCCCAATGGTGTATCAATGACCTTTGATAGATTTAACTATATTGATACGAGGCGGATCCAAGTCAATCATGGCTTGGGTCCCAAAAGAAACTAACTCTTTACTCTTATGTGCGAGAACATCCAAGGACAAAAGATCGGATCAAGGATATCTGATAGTGGGTGTTCAGGCACATGGTGGCAACAAGTCCTATCTTTCTGATTTTGAGCATTATTATGGACAGTATGTCAGTTTTGATAATGAAGTTAGTGGAACAAAATGTGTGATGTAGGAACACTTAAGATAAAGGAAAACATGGATTATTATTATTATTTCACAAAACTGCACTCTAAGTGCAGCAATTACATCCATGAAATACAGATTACAAGCATCACTACATCAACTGAAAACAACTACCAACAACCTACCCCAAACACAAGCTTTCTAACCCATCCCCTACCTACCCATCATCTACCATCTATGGCTTCTTTGGGAAGCCCCAACTTGGCATCACCTTAGGAGCCCCACGCATGTTAATCCACTCGTACACTCTAGGGCTTGCTAATCCCATCACCACTATCCTCGTAGGTGGTGAGGATGATGAAGGACTGGCTGATGATGGAGCTGATTGCAATGGTAGAAAAGGTGATGGTTGGAGCTCTTCAGGAGGAGCTATTGCTGCAAGAGGGGAACACTCGGGACTCTTCCGGAGGTCTCATCATCTGTATCTACATATGGAGATACATAGGGCTGATCTCGAGCTATCTTCCTTGATTCTTGCATCCACGAGGCTCGGTTGTAGTGATGAAGGACCAAAGAAAATGGATTTGAAAGAACAATTGAATGTTTTCTCTTCCTGGATACAACCTTCTCATACTCTTCTTTTACAACTCTCGGTGGTTTTCAAAACAAAGTCATCCATGAACTATCGGATGAGCGCTAGAAGAAAGATTGATTGGACTAGATTGACTCATGGTATTGTTGGAGAAATGATCTTTGAGAGTGAAATTTTTGGAGTATGTGATTTGAGTGGTTTGTGTTAAATGGTTTGTTAAATATATGTTAAGTTGAGTCAAAGTTAATGAGGGAAAGGTGTAAGTGGTTGAGAAGTAAATTGAGTCCTGTGGCCTTGGAAAGTGTATCATTCTTTTGGGACTTCAAGTACTACAGAGGCCGGATGGTATTTTCATTAATCAAGATAAATATGTGGTGAGATACTTAGGAAGTTTAAGTTCAGCGATGCAAAGTCATCCGGCACCCTATGAGACAAGACTACATCTACTTACGAAGGAAAATAGTGGTGAAAATTGTTGATGTGCACATGTGGAGTGTCTATGATTGGTTCTTTGATGTATCTTACATCATCTAGACCAGATATTATGTTTGCGTGTGTGCACATGCAGGTTTCAAGTTACTCCCAGTTCTCTCACTGGATCACGTGAAGAAGATTTTGAGATATCTTAAAGCATTTCCTACTCGGGATTGTGGTACTCGAGATTCTCCTCTAGATCCGGTTACTTATTACGATAGTGACTATCTTGGAGCTAGCTTGGATAGAAAATCTACAACGGTGGATGCCAATTTCTTGGCAACAGTTAGTGTCATGGCGGTGCAAGAAGCAAACAATGGTGGCAAATTCTTCAAGGCGAGGCGGTATGTATGCTGCTGCTGATTCTTTGTGCTCAAGTTCTATGGCTTGAAATCAACTTTTGGACTATGGGTACAATTTCATGAATACCATCATTCATATTGACAATAGCGTTACCATTTGTATCATTAAGAATCTGTTCAACACACAAAGACCAAACATATTGAAATTAGACACCACTTCATTCGAGATTGCTATGAAAAGGGACTAATTCGGTTGTCAAAATTCATCTTGATGACAACTATCTTTGATTTGTTAACAAAAGGCCTTGATGTGGGAGATTTAAGTACTTGGTAACAAGTATTGGAATGTAATCCATAACCTTTTGTCAAAATGTTCTCTAGTGTTGAGGAGGCGTAGGGTCTTGAAATTGTTGTATGAGTTTGTATATGCTTGTGATGGGAGTTGAATGTAAAGGTGTATATCGAGATACACAACAAATGGTTATTGATTCACCATGTCTTACACACATAAGAATCAACTAGTCGAGCAAATGGCTAATGGTAAAGACTTGACAAATCCGTTTATGGTTGATAGTTTACCAAAAACTATATGGTTATCAACTCACCATATTCTTTATGATTAAGAGTTGGCTAGTCCATAGCAAGCGGCTCATGATAAAGACATATCAAATTTGTTGATAGGCGGTAGTTTGCTAAAAACTATGATAAGATCGATCTTGTCGATAACTAATTTTTACTAGCCGTTGAAAGTAACCCTTTGATTGTCATATATATGGGGTTAATATATTAAGGAAATTATCTTCTTTCCATGTTATGATAAATACTTTCTAAAGATAATTCTACTTGCGCAATACTTCTAAACCCTAAACCTATATATCTTTCTCTCGATTGGCTAGTTATTCTTTCAATTCTTCTTGACATAATATTATTTTTCATCAAAAGTTTCTATGGCATCTTTAAACTTTGCAGATGAGCACAACCTAGTGGCCTACCTACAAAAGTCTAACGAGAAGAATGGCCCTGTTTATCATCAAATTGTGGACTTTCTTCATACCACACATATAAGGTATGCTTTGCTTTTAAAACCCACAATTTATATCTCTCAAATCAAGCAGTTTTGGACTTACGCTAAGTCCATAACACTGAGATTGGAGATACACATAAAGCGATGGATGCTCTACGAGCCCTTTGTGGATGGGGTAACTATCGATGTTCTTGAGGCATCCTTGAGGAGAGTACTCCAATTGGGTGATCTCAATGGTCTCATCAAATTACCTATGCCCGACATTCATGATACTTTATCATTCATGGGGTATGATACCAGCGACAAAAGGCTACTTTCAAAAAGTGGTTTTGTCCCCGATGGAATTTTGATTCATACTACATTACATTGTCTCGGTCAAAGAAAACATCTTATGAGCAATTTAGTTCAACCATGGCTTACCCTTTGGTTTGTCTAGTCAGCGATAAGATTTTCAAGCGGTCAAATTATATTTTACAAGTATGCAAGGCAATGTACGAGTAAAACAAATTTTAATGTATCCAAGGTTTGTGCAAGCGGTGCTAAATGAGTTTCAACTACAACCCCACACTAATGTTTATCAAATCGGTTGCCTAAAGCCTAAAGTTTTTCAAAATTTGAACAAAGATGGCAATATGATTTTACACCTCTCTACCTCAAATGCTTGCTAAAATTACAAGCGAACAAAACACACCCATAATTAATGTTCCAAACATTGATTATACCCCACGATTTCAAGAACCTATGAGATAAGGCCTAAGCGGTCAACTCCTCTCATGACAACACAACAAGTTTACGCACCTTATGGTCTAGGAACAAGCGGTGGTGGTTCTAGACTTCAACCTAGTCAACTAGGGAGGATCGAACCTTTGCCCATGATTCACCTCTCCCAGCGGTAACACGGTTGGAAGTGATGAGGCGGTGGGAACAATTGGAATTGATGGTTTTGTGTACCAAGTTAGCTGGCGGGTTGAATCTCTGAGAAGGATTTGGCATATGTCAAGCGACATGCAAAGATGTTAAACATTTAAAGGAAGAGATTCGGACTTTAAAGGAATAGATACAAGGGTTGAATAAGCACAAGAGGGCGCAAAGTTGGTGATTTCATCTTCATCCTCACCTCTTGATGGTGATTCGGTGATCATGATTTGGGAAATTCTCCCAAACATGGGAGAAAACATGTCTTGACAACGAGGGGAGGACAATTGATTTTGAAGATGAAGGAGATACAAGTAAAGGAGCAAAGGAAGCTGAAACTCATGGAGAGCAACTTGAAGATCAAGACATTTTCAAGCATGGCGATTTTATCATGATTTTACTTCCACTGCAGAGCCAACTTTTGCCACTTTGCAAGTGAAGAATTTGATAAGCGAAGAAAGACAAAGGTAAAAGCGATTATGGAAAATGTAAAGCAAAGCTGGAAGAAAGATTTCAAAGAAAAGACAAGCCTGATTGTTCTTGATAGAGAAATTCTTTGTAAAGATCTACGAAGAACAAATGGTGAAAAGAAGAAGCTTGAAGAAATGGAAGTTGCAAGCTTTTGGAGACTAAAAGATTGAATAGAATGGAAGATATTGTTGAAGATCTACTTTCCTTTATTCAACCTCAGGTTCTTAGAGAAGACTCGAGTTTAGTATGTTCCTCTTGAAGAAGATATTGAATTCTTGATTGCTAATAATGCGAGAAATCAAGAAAAGGCAATTGACACAGTAGCTAATGCATCCTTAGCGAGGAACAAAGAAGCGCTCGATTGAAGGATTTCATTCAAATGAAGAACAATCAAGCACTTGAAGATGTGATTAGTACGGTCAAAAGGGTCAAAGAAATCAAGACAACCTACCAAGAGACAAATCCTTTCATATATGAAAACTTATTGTTGTCATGTTGGTGGTTGGAAGATGCATCAATTCAAAGGAATGTCGATGATCAAGTTGAAAAGGCTTACTACGAACTCAAAAACAAGATAAAGATTTTATTGCAATGGGCTCGAAGAAGAAGCAAGAAGATTTCCTAGATTGAAGAAAGGCCAAAGTAAGTGATTCTCAAGCATTAAGAAGACTAAGGTTGATGAAGATCAAACAATGTCTCTTGAGAAGGAAATTCCTACTAAGAAATTCACTTTGAAGATCAATTGATTGGAATGATTGTGATTGAAGAAAGAGATTTTATCCGGAACCACTTTGCAAGTTTGACATCCTATTATTGATTGGGAAGTTTTCACTTTGCTAAATTTTGCTCCATCATGGAAGATCACAAAGTGGGAGGTGAAACTTCATCATTCATAATATTTGAAGATCTTATTAAAGCTTTTGTGAGATGACCTTAATACATTATGGAGGTTAGTTCAAGAAAGGTTTAATGCTCAAGATCTCAAAGATACTAAGGAGATGCGATTATGGGTGAATCTTAGAAGGCTTTATGAACCTAATATTGATGATGATTTTTGGAAGTTCTCATGTCCATGTTACGGTACTAAATGGTTTTACTATGACTCATGTGAAGTTCATCATGTCTCTGACAAATGGAGTAGATGCATTTATGCTTCTTTGAAAAAGAATATCAATCAGTGGAACTCTCCTTTGTGATGTTATGTACAACAATAAGAGTTCATGAAGACAATGAGAAAGTCGGAGAATTGTTACAAAGGCTTCAAGATCAATGTTCAAGAGCTATCTGAAGTTAAGGAAGAAGTGAAGTGTTTGATTGAATTCCCCAAATCCTTGAAGATAATGCATATTGAAGAAACTTATTGATTTGCGGAGAAATCATAAGTTTAGGGAGGATTGTTGGGAATAATCCGTTACCACGGATAGTTGTGGTTTACAACTGCTTGGATTAACACTAGCGGTGGAAGCGTATTCCACTGCTAGAACATTATTACCACTTGCTATCGGTTTATGTTTAGTTAAGCGCGTCTAGATAAGTATAGAATAGATCTTGTGTATCTTCTATTATGTTAGCTTTATACTTATCTTGTAAAGGACTCCTTGTTGTATAAAAGGAGGTCCTAGGTTATTGTCTTAGTAAGTTGTTAATTACGTGTACTACAAGAGCTTCAAGGTGTAACCTAGTGATAATCTAAGATCAATCGTATTATTCATTAATAATATTGGAGCTTAAGTTTTGTGTGGTTTGCCCATTGTCTCGGTTTACATCCCTAAACTTTTTTGGAACAATTACATCCCTCCGTTAGTAAAGTTGGCACAAAATCATCCCTAGGACGAATCTTGCAAAGAAGTCCCGTTAAGTCCCCACGTGCTAGTCACGTGAGGGTATTTTGTCCATTTCTTACTAAGGCCCACGTGTAAAACCCCTACCCCTTTTAATAACGTGATCTTCTTCCCCAAATTCATCTCTAACCTAATTTCAATATCCCCAAATCCAAAAAACACTAACCATTCTAATCCAATTAACCTATCCCTAAAATCAAAAACCCCTAACAATGTCCCACACTATGATTTGCAGATGTGGGTTACCCACTGTTATTCGTACTTCTTGGAGACCAGCAAATCCTGGAAGACGTTTTTTTTGTTGTCCAAAACCTGTAAGACATCAACTTGGTTGATTTTATGTGTTCTTTTAATGTTGATTTGTAATTTGAACTTTTTTTTAAGGTACCTAATGATGGGTTTCAAGACTGGGTGGATCCTCCAATGTGTCCAAGATCCGTCATGATTATTCCTGGATTATTAAGAAACATGAATCAGCTTGAAGAATCATCAAGGGAAATGCACTAAAAGCTAGAAGATACAAGTTCATGTTAGGATTCAGTTGGTTTTTTTTGTTATGTATTTGATGTTCAAATGAAATCCATTAATGTAATGTGCTTGTTAGTTATGAATGAAATGTCTGGTTTATATGTTAATATGATGTCATCTTTTTTTTTGAATATGTTAACATTGGTTGAAATTCATGAAATGGGTTGAAATGAGTTGAAATTGTTGACTGTAAATGGGTTGAAAATACATCTGCAAACCAAAGACCAACACATATTCAATAATGCATAGGTGCAAACAAGACACATGGACAAACCACACATGGACCAAAATACATTTGCAAAAACCATGACTGAATAAAAAATGCAGTCAATGTTTGCTGATGTGGTCTAAAAGAGACTGCATAAAGATAGGGCAATTGGCAGTCATTGTGTTGGTAAAAGATATTGAAATGATTGGACAAGCATTTCCACATGGGTGAGAATATTAGTGTCATTCAATACACTATTTTTTTCAACTCAATCTGCTAAAAGGATTAGAATCTTATGTCTAAGTGTACTACCAAACCCTTTCACAAGGTGTTTATATACATGCATAATCACAATATCATTTTCATCTCACATTTCTAACTAATCCCACAACTGCAAACATGAGCTCAAACAAACGCAAAGAAATTATCACAGTTTCCAGCAATGATGACAAAGGTAAAGAAATCATCACAATTTCCAGCAGTTATGAATCTGATGCAACATCTCCAAACTCATGGTATAACTACTTTCCTAAGGGTTATGTTAGCAGATTCAAGGTTGAAGGTAGCATCAATCCAAAGCAAGAGTTTGCTGATAGGAAGAAGGTGTTAGGTCTGCCAAATAAGGCAACATGTGAAAGGCTAGGTATCAAGAAATATGAGCCCAAAAGTCCCACAGATGCAAAGGGAAGGGAAAGGAAAATTGTTTTAGTATGCTTGGTTAAGGTTGTTGGTTTACTATGTATGGTTTAGTATCTATGGTTTAGTAGCTATGTTTGAAGCATGCTTGAAATGCTTAACTATGGGTTAAATGCCCTCTAATAAATCTGTTGTACCAAGTTTTATGAATGCAATGTTTATGTGTGTTTAGTATCATTTGGGACTTGTAAAAATGCAAGCGAAATGGGTTGAAATACTAACCAAATGTGTGAAATTGATTCAACTGTTGTGACTTGATTGTGGTTGAAAGACCTGCAAAAAACCATAAGAATTTACACCTGCAGAAAACCATAAGCATTTACAGTCACAACCACCACACTGCAAAAGCATTTACAGTAAAAAAAATAATACAGATAAAATACAAAAATGATACAGATACAACATCAGGATAAACAAAGTCAACCATTTCCATAAACATACCATATCATCCATTGTTTTTAACAACAAGACATAAACAGACCAGATTACCAAAAGATCTAAACTATTGAAACATTAAAGACCCTAGAATACCCAAATACCACAACTAATTCATTTCTTTGCTTTTCCCTTAGTTCTTGCAGAAGCTTGGGATCCACCAACACTTGAACCTTGTGTTCCAGTAACACTTGACCTTTGTGATCCACCAACACCAGAACCTTGTGATCCAGCAACACCAGTAACATGCACCTTACAAGTTCTTTTGTTGTGTCCAGTGTTGTGACACTTTAGGCAAGTTACTGTTTTTCCCACCCTAGATAACCTACCATTTGCAGACATCCTTTGGCTTGATATCTCATCTGCAGTCTTTCTCCTTTTTTTTGGTGGCCTTCCTATTTGTGTTTTGATCTTTGGGGGTAGGATAGTGTATGGACTAGGGTGTTTCTTCCACAAAAGTTGTCCAGTGCAAGGGTTGATTGTGTGAGTGTATTGCTTTGCCCAAGTAGTAAGCCAATAACACTTATGCACCCATGTCTCTGGCAACCCAACATCATTTGTGTTTCCAGCCATGTCATTGATCACTGCAACAACATGCTTGCAAGGCATTCCAGTAAGCTCCCATTTTCTGCAGCTGCATGTTCTGTCTTGGACATCAACAACACACTGATCTTCCCATGGGCCACTAACTTGGTACTTTGTGCCACCATTGAAAAGCACCTACCATAAGCATACATGTTGTAGATAATCAGCTAAAATAATTCAATTGGAGATTGACTAAACTTACTGAACATTTGAGAAACATAGCGAGTTACCGTGTAATAGTGGCCTCATTCTTTATTGCATCAAATAACTTAGTTGCAGCTGGAGTTAGAGGCCATTGACTTTTTGAGATGAACTTTTGAACATTAACAATTCTTTTCATCAAGTATTCCCTAACAAATTCTAGTGCTGTGAGAATTGGAGAATCTCTCCCATCCATCAACTGTTTATTAAACACTTCACATAAATTGTTTAACAAAACATCACAATGTGCTCTACCTACATTCAGAATTACATATAATAAGCAATAATCTAATAAGTAACAGAATTACATATAATAAGCAATACTTTACCACTGAAATGAGCTCTAGACCAGTGCTGTGCAGGTATCTTCCTCAAATACTCATAGGCTTGTTCATCCAAGTTTTTCAACTCCTCCATTGCTCTATCAAAGTACTGAACAGTTGTAGCTGATGCACACTTCCAAACCAAGTCCTTGTATTGTTTACCTCTCCAACTATGCTTCATATTCTCATGTATATGTCTTACACAAAACCTATGCTCAACACATGGGAAAACTTTTGCAATTGCAGGTATGATGCCCTAGAATAACATGTATTGGAATTAGTAATTATTAAACACAATCAGAAACATAAATAGGAATTAAGCATGTTTACCTTTTGTCTGTCAGATATAAATGTGAAATTAGACATGGGTGTCAAATCCAGATCATCACCCAAACAAGTCAAAAACCAAGACCATGAACTTGTGGTTTCTGCTTCCACAATAAGCGTATCAACTGGATAAATCCATGGTTTGCATCTATCCCAACAGCTGTGAGTAACTGACCTGGGTACTTTCCTTTCATGAAACAACCATCCAGCCCAAGTAAATCTCTTAACCCTTCTTTAAACCCTCTCTTCAAAGCTCCAATACAGACATATATCCTTCTAAATTGTCTTGTAGTATCATTTGGATTGTAATCTCTTTCTAGATCTAGCTTGACAGTTGTGTTCTCATTGCTCCTTTGCAGCTCTAAGACATAATCCCTTAACCTTGCATATTGTTCTGTATAGTCACCCTTAACCTTCATCACTGCTTTACCCTTTGCTCTTTTCACCTTGCTAGTAGAGATTCCAATTTGATATTTCTTTTGCAGTTGCTCTCTTAAGGCTTTAATTGGGATTTATGGGTTTGGTTTTATGGTTTCTTCAATATCCTTGGTAAGAAAGCTGTTTGTGCACTTCTTCACTTCTCTTGTTTGCAAACAAGTGTGTGAATCAGAGAATGTTTTCACAACCCATGTGCCTTGATGTTAGGAGAAATGTGCAAAGTCCAAGGACATGTGATGTCCTCATAAATATAATTGCCTTTATTGCCACCTACTTTTATTCTCAATCCCCACCTCTTTATTTATTCCCTCTACACTATCATTTGTCTCATTCTTTTTGGACTTTACCCATTTTCCATTCACATTTTTAAGTGGGCTGCTACCTTTTGTCTCATTCTTTTTGGACTTTACCCATTTTCCATTCACATTTTTAAGTGGGCTAATATTTGGCCCACAATCATGTCTAAACACAGGACACTTTCCCCTACATACAACCCTAACCCTTTTTTTTATCATTCTTCCAAGTATACAACTGCCTTCTAGTTGCTCTGACTTGATGATCACCATTTTGGTTACTTCCTTTTATTCCCAAACTGTCTCCCAACAAAAAATGTTTCATTACTACTACCACCAACACCAGACTGCTTATCATGTTCTCTACTTAGCTTTGTCATTGCTCTCTTTCTTGTATCACTGCTACTATCATAACCCTTTTCATTACCACTATCACTCTCTATGTCAATATCCATATCAAAGTCATCTAGATTATACCCTTCTTCAACATCTAATTCAACAGGGACTTCAAAATTGCCACCTTTAACTCTCACCCATTCTACATCTTTGTCAGTGTTTCTAAAGAATTCTTCCATATCTACATCAACTAAATTGACCTCATTTTCCTCATCAACTATATAGTCACTATCTTCGCTATCATCACTCTCTGAACCACAGTCACTCTCTGCACTATCCTCATACCCTGCACTAACCTCACACTCTGCATTAGCCTCACACTCTGGACTAGCTTCACTCTCTGCACTAACACTCTTACCACTATCCTCAAAACCATCAGTAGGTTCTTCATCAAGAAGCAACAATGGCAACCTATTTTTCTTCACACAAGGCTTCTTAACAGGATTCCTAACTACTAAAGAAGTAGGTTCTTCTTCATCTATTTCCTCCAAAGTCAGTCCCTTTGATGTATTAAATGGTGATTTCAAATAAGTATCTAGGGCTGTAAACTCATGCTCAATGTAGACATCAATTAGTTTGACCTTATCAGCATACCCAACTAGTTTCAACACATCTGCATCACCACCTAGTGCTTCTAAGCCATGATCTAATTCAGTGTTAGGTTTTCTCCAATGATAGTACATCTTACACTTTGGGCTTTTGTAACCTAACCTCCTAACCATGTCATTCAACTCGATTACAGAAAACAAGTCAACATCTACAAAGTCTATGTAATTAACCTGGCCATTTGTGTAGGTCCTACCTGGAGGTTCAGTGAACAAACCACCATGATGAATCTTCAATGAGAAAAAATTTGGTTGTGTACCTGTTATCAACAAGTAATCTTCAATTAATAAACATCAAATGAATGTACAAACAACTTTGAATATGTATTAATCAAATTATAACTTACTATACGCTTCTTGTTCATCCACAGGATCATCATAGTCACGAAGGACCCATTCCACAACCACCATTGTTGATAATCAACAATTGAACATAGGATTTGGGTTTTTTTTTTTTTTCTTATGTGTTTTGCTAACTTTGGGAGGGAAACGTGTCTGGGTTTCAGTGTTGGTGATTTTGAGAGGGAAATGAATTGTGTGTTTTAGTGTTTTTTAGGTATTAAAGAGGTGGTGGTAGCTGGGAGTAAGAAATGGACAAAAATACCCCTCACGTGACTAGCACGTGGGGGACTTAACGGGGACTTCTTTGCAGGATTCGTCCTTAGGGATGATTTTGTGCCAACTTTACTAACGGCGGGATGTAATTGTTCCAAAAAAAAGTTTAGGGATGTAAACTGAGACAATGGGCAAACCACATGGATGTATTTTGGACTTTACTCTATTTTGGGAAAATATGCAAGTTTTCAAGTTTTAGTGGGTATATATGTAATTCTCCGGTTATTTTGGGTCGATTTAGTTCTCATGTTCGAAGTTTCAAACTTAAATATTAGCAACATATTTGTATGCTGGTTTGGAAAGTTGGTATTCACAATGAGTGAAATTTGGCATTAGATTTTTGAGTTACCATTGATTATGATTTCAAGTTGATGCCAATTTTAATTTTATTCGAATTTTTGGGCTTTGAAACTTTATTTGGGTGGTTTGGATTGGTTTTACTGAATGAAAGTTTGGGTATTGGGCGGTTATCTTTTTACCTAAAAATTGAATAAACAAAACCGATTAACCTCGTTAAACTGAAAACCCATCGTTTAAAATGCGTAACAAGAATTTCAATAAAGGGACATCTGGAAAAAAAAATATGAAATATTAATTTGGAATTAGTGTTTTGGTCATTTGGTGTTTAGAATTTTTATGTCTATGACTAGGGGAGATTGGTGCTACAAGAGTTAAAGTTGACTAAGATTAAACATGGTACTTGTTTCGTCTCAAAATACTTATTTTCCGAAAAAAAATACGTAGTTTAAGAAAAAAATAACTTTATTTCTCTATTATTTTTTGCAGAATAACAATTTTATCATTAATTAATTAATTTATGTCCTTTTAAAATGCGTAACAAGAATTTCAATAAAGGGACATCTGGAAAAAATATATATGAAATATTAATTTGAGATAGAGAAAATTTTGTTTTTGAAATGTGTTATTTCAAGGTCTTTATTTGCACTTGTCCACGATTAATTTATGGTAAGAACACTTGGTACCATGAGTTATAGGGCGTTTTACGGCTCTATAACGCGAACCTATAATCCAACTCCACACAACCTTGAGTTATAAACCTTGACGCCAATATTACCAGCCACGCCATATGCATTTTTCTATCTCTTTTTTTTCATGTGTGTTGTATTTGTGTTTTATTGGGTTATGTGTGAGACAAGGGTGTCTTATAACTTGAGTGATGGAAGAAAGGTGTTTTTTTATTGTTGGTTTTAAGTTATAGAAGAAAAGTGCCGACGTAGCATCATGAGATTTGACAGTAACAAGTGCAAAAGCATAGCTTTTTTCACACCACATGACTGAATTTTGTGCGGACTTTTTCACTTCACATAAATTGTAATAACCACCAACTCCAAATATCACATCCAGGAACTACACGCGCCCCCTTTCGTGGTGGACCTTTCTTGATTTTTCCGGAGATTTCTGTGACCACCTTCTCGAACTACACCGCCCCTCATGAGTGGAGGTTCCCTCCTTTTCCCAAGGCGATCCAAGTTGCCCGCTCTCGATCACCGCCCAAGGTCATCGGCGACCATTTTCCACCACGGATTTTTTCCTTTGAGTTGAGTTTATTTATTTATTTATTTTTTATTTATTTTTTCTTTCTTCTTCCTGGCTATCTGAGTTTCGCCCCTTATTTCTTTTGCCCATGTTTTTGTTTATCTAGTTTGCTTGTTTGATTTATTGTGTTGTTGCTATATTGTTTGTTTTGCCCGTGTATCAGTTTATCCTTTTTGTTTTTGTGTCCTCTCTTGGTTGTAATTTGTTGGGGTTAGGATAGACCCCTTGGTTGGCGATGGTTTCCTGAGGTCATGTCTTGCCGTCTTGGGTGGGCTAGATGGGGTAGGCGGAGTAGGCGTGTTGGTCGGGGTAGGCGGAGTAGGCGGAGTAGGCGTGTTTAGGGTGGGTAGGAGATAGGGCACCGTCCTCGCGTAGGATTAGGATGGGTAGTTAGAACATTGGGTGATAACATAAAATAGTCCTGAATATTAAGTGTCAATTTCCCCTGATAATGCTCGCATTTTATATCATTTATATGGATTTACGCTTGTTTTCCTCTATATTTCACTTTCAGGTAAATTACGAGCATTGGAGCTAAAGAGACGCGGATTTGGAGAATTTATTGAAGATATACCATAGCATACTCATTTTGAAGATGTTACGGCGTAACTCCTCTCTCACATTACGCCGTAACAGAAGTGTGGCTCAGAAAACCAACTCAACTGAAGATTACGGCGTAACTCTCCCAAAGATTACGACGTAACCAACTAGGTCAAATGAGGTTCCGGGCCGTTGCAAGTTACGCCGTAACTATTGTCTCATTTACGGCGTAACCAAGATTTATTGAAGATACGGCGTAACTCCTTCGAGATGTTACGCCGTAACCAACATTTTCGGTGCAAATATCGAAGATAATGGTGTTACGGTGTAACTCTTAACATTAGTTACGCCGTAACCAGATCTGGCCTATAAATACCCCTCGAATTCCAGCATTTCAAATCATCCCATTTCACACACAACATCAGTGAACGTGAGTAGAAGGTTGAAGGCAGATCTTAGGGAGCATACGGAGCCATCTACAAGGGAGAAATCACTCTCTTACGATAAGCATTAGCATTTTATCCTTTCTTTACTTTCAATTCATGTATTTCATAATGTTAAACATTGAATCGATTGTTTTTGTTAATATGAGCGGCTAAGCACCTTTGGTGCTAGCCTTGTTATGATTCTTTAATTGCTTTGTTTATGTTTACATTGCTTCCGCATAATTATTTCTAGTGTATGCTTGCATAGTTTTTTGGTAGCTACCCTTGTTTCGGTAGTTTTGAATGACGGTAGTGGCTAGTTACTTAGGAGATATGACCAACTGACCCTAAGTAGGTAGACTGAGTAGGAAGGGTAAGATATGACCAACTGACGACCCTTTTTGCTTGTGCGATTTGACCAACCGATCACCTACCGTTTGGATGAACTTAAGAAGTCGGGGATGAGTGTTTAAGTTGCTACTGCCCGGGCACTCATTGTTACAAATCTTGCTTGTATAGGTACTTAATGACTTGTTTTGGGGGACTAAGAACAACTGGACTTTCGATGGGTCACTTGACATCTCCAGTGGAACACTTTGTTGATAGGTTAGGACGAACTGATCAAATGCTGTCCTAGCGACTTTGACCCCACCTGAAGTAATTGGAAGTAATTAAAATGAATTTAGCTTGATAGGATGAATAACTAGGTTAGCACGCTTCTCCCTTATTGATCACAACCCTTGCCTCTATTTGCTTTCTTTAGTAGTCAATCATTTCCAACTTTAAATATATTAAAATCTGTGACACCTAGACTTAGTATAAATCCGCACACATAGCTCTTGGGACGACCTCGGTTTTACCAAAATACTACACTACACACGATCGGGTACACTGCCCGTTAGTGCATTAGGGTAGACCTTAGGTATAAGAGAACTTATAAATATTAAAACACAGTCAAGAAAAGCGCATCAAGTTTTTGGCCTTCACGGGAGTTATATTTGGATTTTATTAAGTCTTTCATTTTTTAAATTTTCTCAATTTCTCACGATCTCTTTTCAAGTTTCGGTACCATGGAAGTTGTTAACATTGATGACCTCACTCTTGAGGAATATTTGGCGTTGACAAGAGAAGAACAAGGGTCGGGCTCGTAAGACCGGCGATTGGAGCTAATGTCCGTTTCGAGATTAAAGATCAATTTATGAGGAGCTTCGTGCTAACCCTTTTCGGAAAGCAGGGGCGAAGATGCGTATGAGCACGTTGAGAATGTCTTGTACATCACAAGCCTTTTCAACATTCGGGTGTGTCTCATGACGTTGTTATGCTACGTGTGTTCCCATGACTCTTCTTGGGGTGCAAGAAGATGGATCGAAAGATTGCCGGGAGGCGGTTGATACATGGGCTCTTCTAAAAAGCACTTCATCCAAAGATATTGTCCTCCGTCAAAGATATCTAATCGACTCATGGAGATCCATATTTTCAAGCAAGATGACGATGAAACATTGTATCAAGCACGGGATAGATACAACGATCTCTCTACAAGTGTCCTATACATGATCTAAACAACCGACAAAAGATCAACATCTTCTACAAAGGAATCAACGTGACTACAAGACGGATCTTTGGACTACGAAGGACCAATTCGAGCATGACTCCTACTCTAGCGATTGAAGCCATCCAAAAATGGTGATCATTCCCAAAATGGAACGATGGAGGTAGCAAAAGAAGTCTGGGGGGAAGTCTTGATGGAATGGCCGCCATCACTAACAAACTAGAAAATCTCGGTCGGGATATGCTCAAGATCGAGAAAATATTCATGCCATCCAAGTAGGTTCTGAAAATCATGGAGGAGGACATCTCACCAAAAATTGTCCTCACATTGACAAAGATAGCACCGTCGAAGAAGCTAAATATGGAGAAAATCGACCATTTTACGGGGATAATCGTAATGGCAATGGCTATCGTGGAGGACATCCCCCATATTATGATCGTGGTGAAAGAAGAGCTAACTTGGAGGAAACAATTAACAAGTACCTCGTAGATTCAACTAAGAGACAGAAAGAGCAAGAAGAATGGCTGAAAAACTTCCAAGATAATACAAACAAGAGCCTTTCTAGCCATGACGAATCACTGAAAAACTTGGAAACCATGATTGGGAAGCTTGGCGACGAAGTACAAAAAAGAAATGAGGCACAAAAGAACAAATCAACAGTATGTAAAGCCGTGTTTTCTGAGAATGACAAATCCACCGATGAGTCTAAAAAAGACAATGATTACGCCGTAACAAAACATCAGAGTTACGGCGTAACCAGGATACGAGGAATGACAAGTCTCCCAAGATAGACGAATCTAAAAGGAAGAATCATTGGTGTAAGGCTATTGCAATTGATAATGGAGAGTGTTATGATCTATGGGCCTCATGCGACCCTCGGAATGAAACCTGCGATGGAGGGGTCGATAAAGAAAGGATTAATGATGACAGATACATGTGGACTGCACTTAACGATGAAGAAATATTAGCTAAATTCTCGATTAATGAAAAGGAAGAACCACCCATCAGGCATTGCTGCGGTCCTTACTAATTACGGAAGATGAGTCCACACAAGCATGGCCAACATGCAATCCACTTTCGTGAGTATTATAGCAGGGTGGCAATGTGAAGGACGAAGTAAGGATATGCCCTCATGAATTGGAAAGACATGACGTTGATTTTGAAACCTATCCTTCAATGATTGGTATTCGATGAGGTTCGGGGGCGCAATCATTAATTCGGTTTTGTTGAGAAATTTGGAGCTCAAATATGAAAACATATTCTTGAGGAAAGACCATTAAACCACTCAACGATATTCCTTCTAGCAACACCGATGTGAAGGAACTCGAAGTCATTGGTGTGAAAAATAAAACCCACGACGGAAATCTTTGGGCATCTTGCAACCCTTTTGATTATGAATGTAATGGGGAAGCGATATAGAGAGTTGGGAAGATGAGTTCCTATGGACCTCGACTAATGACTCGGAAAGAGAAAATTGCCTTGGCTAGAGCGATTTAGGATTCGACAATTGGGTCAAAATCAAATATGGAAAGGTAGATCGCTAACCAAGGAGAAGATGCGGAGCGGATGTATGAGTAAAGACGAACCAAGCGAAGAAGTTCCAAATGAAGAATCGGATAATGATGCCAAGGATTCATCGAGGAAAGAGAAAGAGGAATGCAAGCAGGTGCTAGTGGAAGATTTACTCGACAATAAATGGCTTAAAGATACCGAGTCCGACGACGATGATATAGATTACCTTGAACTACAAGGTGAAGATGGATTCACTGACCCTGACGATGAAGCATATGAGGAAAAGAGGGGGCAAACTTCTTGGCATTCCGTATAAGAGGCCGCCACCAATTATAGCCGAAAAGTATGAGTTCACTAGATACCATTTGGGGCCGGACGAAAAATTTTGAAAAATTCAGAAGATCTAGACTAAAGAATACCTCCGCACCGCTACTAATGTTGCTTGGGTCGGACATAACTTAATGAAGGATATGGAGGAAGTTGGCCAAGTCCAAGGCCACCATAAAGCCCAGAGGCTTTGAGTCTAACAAAGACTCGTAAATAAAGAAAAGTGCTCTTCGGAGACAACCCGAATTATCCCTTTCATTTGTTTTATTTCCATTTACATTGGGTTTTGTGTTTTTAACCATATTTGCGGATTTCGGGAAAAGTTGTTGCACCATGCTTGAGCAGGGACGGATACATCCATAGTTCTGGCGTAACTCATTCTTATGGTTCTGTAGTAACATACTTTTTGCAATATTCTTTAGAGCATTACCAATCACGGCGTAATCCCATTCAATGGATCGCCATAGCTACACTCATGTAGCGTCTCGGGTTTTGCACTAATTATGGCGTAACTCCTTATAGGTTTCTGACGTAACTATCCTCTATAACACTTCTTTCTTTTTAAACACAATAACCTTGTATTAGTTTTCAAATGAACTTTGTGGGTATGTTCCTGTAAGCCCTCACGAGACTACACTCGTCCACTTGGGACACCAAGTGGTTTAAAAACTTGTTGCATCGCTAAATGCAACCGTGATTCCTACAAAGTGAGTTAGATTTCTTTTCATTTTCTTTTCTTTTTTTAGAATTATGCTTGTCGGTAGTGTGATTTCGAGGATTGAAGTTTGCTCATGGATGCTTATGCGAAGGCACGACTCTTTTAGTGGGCCTTCTTTCTTTTGGAGCAAATTTCAAGGAAGTTCTCGCTCTAATTCTACTTTTCTCTTCACCTTTATTTAATGCTTAGTACAAAGGGACTTTATACATTTCAAGTGGGGGACGGGAGTAGAATTGTCTCTTGAACTTTATTTTGCCCTCGTTTTCTAGTTTATTTTGAAAAATTATGCCATTTTAAAATTTTGACATGTTTTTCTTAACCTAACTAGATTAGACCTTAGCGAGCACATTATAACCCTTGATATTATATGGTGAGATTAGCCTTATCCGTTTCCAAATTTTTACCCCAAATCCACCAAATTATGAGTGTCTTGGGTAGCTTGTAAACTTTAGAACTTGGCCTTTACATCATTTCGAGACCATAGGCGAGGTATGTTGAGTTAGCTCGATGTATTTGGACTTTTCGGTTTAAGAAGGCGATTATAGGATTATCACCCAAATAGCCTACCATTGTGTGTCTATCGATTAGTCACCTCGACTTCTCGACCCCCATGTTAAACCCTTTGTTGCACTCACCTTTAGTGCAAGATACCCCTAGATACACCCTTACAGCCATTCCTTTCATTTTGTTCACCCAACATATTGTTTCGTTACACCATTACACCTTAGCCTACCCTGTAGTCTTTATTTGTAATTGGGAAGTCATTATTTGCCTAAGTTCAAGGTTCAAGTGGAAAGGTTTGGGAATCACGCTTTCGTCGACGACATATCCTTAAAGATCATTGAAGACCCCCCAAATTCTCATATTTTTCATCTCAAGTGGGGGGAAGTTATGTTTAGTTATTGTGTTATGTTGGGAAAAAAAAATGATTCGAAAAAAAAAATTATTGTTATTTAGTTGATTGTAAAGTGCGATGTTATAAGCACTATTGTTATGAGCTTAATATAGATTTAGTATTGAGGAGGCCACCTTGGTCACATTTGAAGAATGAAGTTGGAAGTGTGCCCATCATGACGTCCTCTAATGGCACATCTACCTGGTTATATCATGATCCGGTTTCTTAACTTTGAAACTTGAACTTTTGACGAACGGTAAGTGGTGATGACTTGGTTATAGATTTAGACTATCTGCTTGATTTTATTTTACACCAATTTTATCCCATGTCTTACCCTACCCTTAGTCATGAAGCGTGTCTAGGTGATGCAGACGAGCAATCTTTGGTGTCTTGGCCATGGATTTGGTCATGTATCATTGATTTTGTCCACTTGCGCCGTGACATGTTAGTAATGACAAATCACCCTTAACCTTTGTCGTGTCTACCCATATTGCCTTCGAGAATTGTCTTGTCCTTGACTCTAGTGGTGGAGATTTGTGTAACCGCCAAGCTTATGATAAAATACATGCTATGATTGTGCAATGAGTGATCACCCCGAAATTGACACTTAGAATAATTGAGAGATTTGAGTGCTTTGTTCCCATTTCATGAGGTGTTCGGCTTTGTTTTATTAGCATAAGGGATCTGTAAACTTATATTTTCTAGATAATGGGAGATATCTTTTTAGGAATCTATCTAATAAGGTCTACTTGAGGGCAAGTAGAGTTCAAGTGGGGATATTTGATAACATCAAATAGTCACGAATATTAAGTGTCAATTTCCCAGATAATGCTCGTATTTTATATCATTTATATGGATTCGCTTGTTTTCCTCTATATTTCACTTTCGGGTAAATTACGAGCATTGGAGCTAAAGAGGCGGTTTGGAGAGTTTATTGAAGATATATCATAGTATGCTCATTTTGAAGATGTTACGGCGTAACTCCTCTCTCACATTACGCGTAATAAGTGTGGCTCGAAAACCAACTCAGCTGAAGATTACGGCGTAACTCTCCCAAAGATTACAGCGTAACCAACTAGGTCAAATGAGGTTCCACGCGCTGCAAGTTATGCCATAACTATTGTCTCATTTACGGCGTAACCGAGTTTATTGAAGATCTGGCGTAACTCCTTCCGGATGTTCTGCCGTAACCAACATTTTCGGTGCAAATATCGAAGATATTGGTGTTCTGGCGTAACTCTTAACATTAGTTACGTAGTAACGGATCGGCCTATAAATACCCACAATTCCGGCATTTCAAATCATCCCATTTCACACACAACATCGGTGAGCGTGAGTAGAAGGTTGAAGGCGGATCTTAGGGGCATCGGAGCCATCTCGAGGAGAAATCACTCCCTAAGATAAGCATTAGCATTTTATCTTTCTTTACTTTCAATTCATGTATTTCGTAATGTTAAACATTGAATCGATTGTTTTAGTTAATATGAGCTAGCCTCTGGTGCTTGCCTAGTTATGATTCCTTAATTGCTTTGTTTATGTTTACATTGCTTCCGTATAATTATTTCTAGTGTATGCTTGCATAGTTTGTTGGTAGCTACCCTTGTTTGGTAGTTTTGAATGGCGGTAGTGGCTAGTTACTTAGGAGATATGACCAGTGACCCTAAGTAGGTAGGCGAGTGGGAAGGGTAAGATATGACCAATTGACGACCCTTTTTGCTTGTGCGATTTGACCAACTGATCACCTACCGTTTGGATGAACTTAAGAAGTCGGGGATGAGTGTTTAAGTTGCTAGCGCCCGGGCACTCATTGTTACAAATCTTGCTTGTAGAGGTACTTAATGACTTGGCTTAAGGGACTAAGAACAACTGGACTTTCGACGGGTCACCTGACATCTCTAGTGGAACCCTTTGTTGATAGGTTAGGACGAACTGACCAAATGCTGTCCTAGCGACTTTGACCCCACCTGAAGTAATTGGAAGTAATTAAACATGAATTTAGCTTGATAGGATGAATTAGGTTAGCACACCTCTCCTTTATTGATCACAACCGTTGCCTATATTTGCTTTCTTTAGTAGTCAATCATTTCCAACTTTAAATATATTAAAATCTATGACACCTAGACTTAGTATAAATCCGCACACATAGCTCTTGGGACGACCTCGGTTTTCCCGAAATACTACACTACACACGACCGGGTACACTGCCCGTTAGTGCATTAGGGTAGACCTTAGGTATAACGAGAACTTATAAATATTAAAACTTGGTCAGTAAAACCTGCATCATTGGGTCTCTATCAAGTAAGCTCTTTGAGCTCGCGGATGTGTTGAGGAGACATAAGGTTGACTTAGTGTGCTTCCAAGAGACTAAATGGAAGGGCTCCAGTACGAGAGAGGTAAACGGCTACAACTTTAGTACTCGGGCTCTAGGAGAGAGAGAAATGGAGTTGGAGTTATCTTGGCGGCTTGGCTCAAGGATAATGTTGTGCAAGTTATCCGGAGTAGCGATAGGATCATGGCGATTACTTTGGTTATTGACGGGGAGACCGTCAACGTTATCAGCGCATACGTACCATAGGTGGGCCGGAGTGAAGCAGAGAAGAATAGCTTCTAGGAAGCTCTCGACGAGCTTGTTAGGGTGTGTCCGTCGGACCGGCGTTTGTTTATAGGTGGTGACTTGAACGGACACATAGGAGCGGAAGCTGATGGTTATGCGGGGATCCACGAAGGGTTTGGCTTTGGAGTTAGGAATGACGAAGGTCGATCGATTTTAGAGTTTGCTACTGCTCATGACTTGGTAGTTGTGAACTCTTTCTTCAAGAAGAGAGATTTCATTTGATCACCTTCCAGAGTGGGGGTCACAACACCTAGATTGACTATCTGCTAGTGCGTAGAAGTGATCTTAGAGCATGTAGGGACTGCAGGGTTTTCCCAGGCGAGACATGCTCATCCCAACACAAATTGGTAGCAGTTGACGTGCTTTTCGAGAGGAAAAAACCAAGGAGAGTAGCGGCGGGTTGCCTAGGATTCTTTGGAAGAATTTGAATGGTGAGGCGGCAAAGTCGTTTAGAGTGAAAGTCTCACAGGGACTTTCTACACAGTCGGACGACTTGGCTGCTAGAGACGCGGACCAGATGTGGGACACTCTTGCCGACATTATTAAAGATGCAGCAAAGGATTCCTTTGGGGTGGCTAGAGGGGTAGCGAGGACCCAGACGGGAAACAGGGAATCTTGGTGGTTTAGTGAGGAAGTGCAATCCAAAGTCGCGACAAAACAAACTAGGTTCAGAGAGCTTCTTTTGTGTCGAGAGGGTCACCATGCTAACACTACCTCTGCAGAAGAGAGGTATAAAGTAGCTAAAAGAGAAGCGAAAAAGGTAGTAGGTCAGATGAAGGACAAGGTGTACGGGGATTTGTATACGAAATTAGACTCCAAAGAGGGTGTTAACGATATTTTCAAGATTTTGAAAGCCCGAGATAGAAGAATTAGGGACTTAGGTTGCGTAAAGTATATCAAAGATGAAGGAGGACGAACCATTGTGAACGTAGACGATATTAGGAAGAGATGGGGAGAGTATTTCTCATCTCTTTTCAACGAAGGAAGTACTGAAGGCAGTGCGGAAGATGAGAAACCTAGCCAACGACCAGAGTGCTACTATTCGAAGATTAGCCAATCAGAAGTGAAGGTCACACTACAAAAGATGGGAAGAAACAAGTCGGTAGGGCCAGACCAAATCCCCATTGAAGCTTGAAAGTGTCTTGGGGATGAGGGGTTAGATTGGTTGACCTGCCTCTTCAACAAGATCTTTTCCGGGAATAAGATGCCAGAAGAATGGAGACTCAGTGAAGTCATCCCCATCTACAAGAACAAGGGGGATGTTCAAGTGTGTAGCAATTATAGGGGCATTAAGCTTCTTAGCCACACCATGAAGCTTTGGGAGAGAGTTATTGAGAGAAGGTTGAGAAGGGAGACGAGGGTGTCCGAGAACCAATTTGGTTTTATGCCAGGAAGGTCCTCGATTGAGGCTATTCATCTTCTCAGAAGTCTCATTGATAAGTATAGAGAAAGACAAAAGGACTTGCATATGGTGTTTCTTGACCTTGAAAAGGCTTATGATAGTGTCCCACGCGAGTTGATTTGGAGAAATCTTATTGACAAAGGAACCCCAAAGAGATACGTGAGAGTCATTAGGGATATGTACGAGGGTGCTAAGACTCGTGTACGCTCCTTAGTGGAGATCTCAGAGTTTTTCCCTGTGGAAGTTGGGCTACACGAGGGATCTGCCATTAGCCCTTACCTTTTCACCATGATTCTAGATGAGTTATCTCGAGAGGTACAAGAGGGCATCTCGTGGAAAATGATTTTTGTTGATGACATTGTGTTAGAGGCAGAATCGGCGGAAGGGTTAAACATCAAACTTGAACACTGGAGGGAGGCTCCTGAAGATAATGGTCTTCGGGTGAGCAGAGAGAAGACCGAATACTTGAGATGTGATTATGGGAGGATCGAGACTTGTCACCGCGAAGAAATTGATATTCAGATCGGTGATCAGATCCTGCCACCCAAGGAGTCTTTTAGATACCTGGGATCGAGGATCCACAAATCAGGGAGGATAGATGAAGACGTAACCACCGGATTAGAGTGGGGTGGGCGAGATGGAGGGCGGCGTCGGGAGTTCTTTGTGACAGGAAAATCCCCTTAAAGTTAAAGGGAAAATTCTATAAGGTGGCGATTAGACCAACTATTTTGTACGACTCTGAATGTTGGCCCATCTCAAAGGCACATGCTAACAGGGTAGAGGTGGCTGAACTAAGGATGCTAAGATGGACTTGTGGTAAAACCTTGCTTGACATGATCCCGAACGGAGTTTTCAGAGCAAAACTTGAGGTCGGGAATATTGTTTCGAAGATGAAAGAAGGAAGGTTGAGGTGGTTCGGTCATGTCAGGAGGAGGCCACAAACAGCGCCGGTTAGAAGGGTCGAAGCGCTAGTAGTTGATGGCGTGAGGAGAAGCGGTAAACCCAATCTCAAGTGGGAGGATAAACTTAAGCTAGGCATGATGGAGCTTCGTCTGACCGAGGACACGACCTCAGATAGGAAGGGGTGGAGAGATAGAATTAGGATTTGCGGGTATTTAGGCTAGGTGCTTAGCGAGTTTAGGTTGTTTTTCGGTGTTTGGCTTTTAGGCGTCTCTTGCTTGCCTTGCCCCTTGCGTTTTTAGTTTGTGTCTTAGTTTCTGCTTTGCCGTAGCTTTAGGCCCAATGCGTTGTTTGCTTTGCTATGTGTTGCTCTCCTAGGTTTGCATGCTTTTCTTGCACCTTGCGTTTTGGTTTTTGTTGCCTCGTGTGTTTTGCCTTGGCTTTAGGCACCGTGTGCTGCTTTGTTTTGCTCTGCGTTGCTCCCTTTAGGTTGACATGCTTTTCTTTGTGTATTGGCTATTTGTTTCTGGTTGCACTGTGCTTTTGTGCTATTTTGCTTGTGTTTTGCACGGTTTTCTATTTTGTTTTTGCTCTGCCTTTGCTTGTTATACTGCTTTCTTTTGCTTCGTTTGCATATTGTTGTTTTCTTGTGCTCGTATTTCTTTCCTATCTCACTGCACACACTTAGGAGGTCTCGTTGGAAGCAGTCTCTTTACCCTCGGGTTTACTCGGGAGTAGGGGTAGGATCTGTCTACATTTTACCTCCCCCATACCCTGCCCCGACGTGATTGGGTTTGTTGTTGTTGTTGTCCAAATATCACATCCAGCGGTTGTTTTTGTGCTGATTTTTTCACTTTCATCAGGGACGAAACCAGAACATTAATTCACCAGATACATTTAAAAAATAAATAAACAAGATTATATCTTAATTTTATTGGACCATGTGCATTTAAGAAAAATCAAATATTTTTACAAAAATTAACACTATATCAGAAAAATCTATAGATGTCTTAAGACCCACCCTGATTCCATCGGTGGTCACCGACTCACCACCACCGATTCAACACAAATGAAGACCAAGCGGTCACATGAGTACGTACTTCAATAACTCAAACAGTAATAATTATCTAGAGGTGAAAACAAACACGTAAACGCAAGTATGTTTTGAATCACGTTTATATAATTTAGAGAGAATTTCATCTATATCCTTAAAAAATTTCAGTATTACATCAATATCTTTGTAAAAATCAATATTACGTCAATATCCTTACAAAACATCAAAAATACTCATTTATATCCTTGTATTTACTTTAACTATTAAAACATGATTATAATATTATTAATAATGATCTAAATACTGGTTATCAATTTATATGACAATTTTACCCCTATGATCTAATCAAAGAAAAACAAAGTCAATCTATTCAATCGGACATGGCATTCTTCTTCGTCAGTTCATCAGGTTGCCCACTTGCCTTTTTTCTTGGTGGTCTTTTTAAGTTAATAATATGATTTTAATATTATTGGTAATACTAAATTAATAATTAGTTTCATTCTCATCAATGTATTGTTACATTAGATATTATAATTGTTGCAAACACATTATTTGATTATCAAAACTTCAAATTCTTTAGAATGATTGATATTTTGCATAATGTTTTAGATTGAATGATTGTTGTTTTCCGTTTTACTAGTTTACATTTTTATTAATGATCGGTAATCAAATTGATATAAAGAATAATTAAGCAACTTAATGTCGTAACATGCTTTGGGATAAACTTATGAGGAATATAGAATCAGCCGATGAAGAAGAAGACAAATGGGTGTCGTATGCCTTGAAATTTTTGTATTTGATTACAAGGGTATAAATGTAAAAGAGCCTTGTAATTGCTTATAATTAATGGTTCAAAATATTATAATTATTTTCTAATAGTTAAATAAAATACAAGGATATTGATGAGTATTTTTTATATTTTTTTTTCAAGGATATTGACGTAATATTGGTTTTTGTAAGGATATTAATGTAATATTAATGTTTTTGAAGGATATAGATGAAATTCTCTCTATAATTTATTAGTTAAAACTTGTTGGAAATAGAGTTGTCACTCAAGTAAAGTTAAAGACACGTCTCTTTTAAAAGACAAAACAATTAGCATTCCATAAATGTCATAGGTACTTATCAAAATTAAACAACGCCTATAATCGATAATGAGCATTATATCTTTGTCTTATCTTAAAAAGAGACAATTTATATGTATTGTTATGCTAAAAAAAGGGTAAGCGTTGTTTAAATATACATCATAAGATATATTATGTACCGTGAACCATACTTAAATGTTGAACAAACAAAATACTAATAGCATTCACCGTGATCTCCAACAATAACATAAGTTAAATTTTAACGTCATCGCGTCGGTATACACCAGAACTTTAACGTTTACATCCGTCAAAAACACTCACAACAATAACATCCCAAGTTAAACTTTAACATTTGATATTTTCAATTCCAACCCCTAAATTAAAACAAACACTTCATTTATTAAACTAAACATATCATTAAATTTGAAAACATATTACAATACGAAATTTAAAAAAAATTACAACAAAATAAAAAACACCTTTGCAAATTAAGCGTTCAACATAAAGGAAATGGCGAATACAATCTAGTAGCGAGGTTGCAAGTTATATTTTATTTTGATTCGTTCTTTTGTCATTGATCCAAGCGCGACATCTGGATCTTTGCCTTGATATCAACCATCAAAACTCTATCTCTTCCAACCTTGTTATTGTTTCATCTTTGATTTGTTGGGCCCGATACACGCTTGGCGGTTTCACGTTTGATCGATACTCGTTTGCCATAGTTTCGGTGAAATAACTTGACGAGCTCGTTCCTCGGTGCTCGCTCCCCCAGTGCTTATCGTGCTCTCGGATCTTGCTTTCTTGGAAGCACATTTCTTTCCCATGGGGCGTGATTGTTCATCATGAACAACACAAAGCCTCGTTGTTGGCTTGGGACATCGCGGTTAAATCAACCGGTTCGGCGTGTCCATTTCTTATCTTGACGAAAACCTCCCAAGCTTCATCGAGAGCAAGCGGTCTGCTTTGTGCTCCTCACGATACCATTGCTTCGCCCGTTTCATGACATCCATCTCACTTTCCCCGCTTCTCTGTTCCCGTTGTGCACGTTTGTAAAAAGCGTTGAACTTTGTGCAACAGTGGTTCAACGTTTTCCACTTACTTGACATCATATCCTTGTTGCGTCGTTGAAAGTTGAGTCTATTGAACTCATTTGTGACCCGATACCAAAACGTATCTTTGGGTTGTGCACGCCCAACTTTAGGATCCTCCGTAACAGCTATGTAACACCTGGCAAGTAATTCTTCCTCTGCTGGTTGCCAACGCCCAGTAGCGAATTCTTCTTCATCATCATCGATTGGTTTGGGCTCGGGGTCTTTGGATATTTTTGACTTTCGTTAAACACGACCTTTAGATTTTTTTGGAGGAGACGTGGGTGTCTCAGGAACATCATGTGTTTCAGTTTGTGAATGTTGTGAGTGTTGCGAGAATTGTAGATTTTGAAAGTTGGTGTTTAAGATGCTTTGTTGGCTTTGTTGCCAATACAAATATTGTTGATGTTGTTGTCACATTTCTTGGCTCGACAAGCCTATTGGGTTGGGAAAAGACAAGTTGGGGTTTGAAGATGAACCCGCGTTCGGGTTTGATGATGAACCCGGGTTTGAGGTATTCCACCCACCACCAAGAAGATTGAAGAATGTATCATCGTTGCCTCCCGACATTTTTTTTTTCCAGTGAATGAAAGATTGAAGATTGAGTAGTGGAAGTGTGAAAAAAAAATGTAGTTTTAGTTAGGTATTTATAGTGGTAAAAAATGTTTTTGATTTTTTTTAAATAAAACAAGCCGTTTAGGGGTTAATTTGTAAATTTTTTTAAACCCCAACGGTAACTAGCCGTTAGAGGGGGTGTTTTGTAAAATTTTTGATTTTTTTTTATTTTTATAGTGGGTAACGCCCGTTAGGGACTTAACGCCGGCCGGATAATGCGAGATTAACGCCGGAACTCCAACGTTTAATGCCGGATAACGCCCACTAACGTCCACTAACGCCGGATCCGGCGTTGATCAATGGACATGCTTTTAGACTATAAGCACATGGCTTATTTTTTTATATTTTTCTTTGAGAAAAGTACAAAAATAAGCCAAAATGTTTTTTGAAGTCCCCTTTGTATTCACTTTTTAACTCAATGTCCAAAATGGTCATGCGCAACCATTCGACTCCGCAGCTCCTTCTAAAATTCGCCATGTGTCCAAAGGAAAGTACACTTTTTTACTTTTTATTCTAACAAAATAACCACCAATATTGCGCAACCGACGGTTACTCAACCTCCTTTTACTCGACTTACATTTATCCACGTGCAAATTTACCTCGGGAAAGTAAAAAGTACAAAAAGTACAACAAAAAAAAGGTACAAAACGATTTTATCCAATGGTACCGGATTTTTCTTTTCCAATGTACATGGAAACCCTCTTTTTGGAAAAACCATCGGATCATACACAAATAATCATCGATACATGATCTTCAATCCAAATCTGATTATCATTCTTAAACATAAACACAAACACAAACACAAACACAAAAAACATATATTGTCACCGATTGAGTAGATCGGATTTTTGTTTATGTCCAATGGATTCACCCTTTCATCGCGTTGATGTAAGTATCATTTTTAGATGTAATAAATGTTTAATCCTGTAGTTAGGTTTTGGATTGTTACAGATCAGATTGCACGTTAATAATCAAGTCTTTTGGGTATATTAATTTTGGTGGAAAAAGTTGGTCAATTGGAAAAACCAAATCTGTTTTGTGGCTTTTAGATGTAATAAATTTTTAATCCTTTAGTTAGTATCATGTATTTGTTGTTCCAGTAACACAATATACCCATGAAGACTCAATAATCTTGTAGTTAGTATCATGTATAAATTAGTTTTATTTTTAATATTATGTTTTTGTTAACCTAGGTTTATGATTCGAAGGTTAGTTTGAAAACTAAGCTACACCTTCTAAAAACAATAGCAAAGAAGTTGGCAGCTAAAGAGGAAAGGTATAACAAGTTTAAAAGGAGTGTTTTGGTCCGTGGTTAGATATTAGAGCGGAGGACCATGATAATCATGTCTGAACTTTTGCTTCAACACCAAAGGATTATCAAAGGCGCTAATCTTGTTATGCATTTTTTCGATATTGGTCAAAATACATTAGAGTTTGGTAGGAGGAATTTTGTTTGTTAGCGGTTTCAAATTTGGAAATCCTTCTTTAAAGCATTTGAGTATGATGTTTCAAATTTCCATAACCGTGTATTTCTACTCTACCTAGAATAAAGGGTGACAATCTTAAAGCACTTCTTGAAACGGATAATGATTTTAAAAGCTATCTCATGATGATTCAGTCCGTGTTTGTCTTTTCTTTGGCTTTAGAGTATGTATTCATGGGTAACGAGCTTAGGCACGTTATACGAGATGAGATTTTAGCTTTAGTGGATGATTTTTACGCTTTTGATGCTTTCCTTGGGAGAATATATTTGTACGAGCTTCACCTTAGGGTGTATAATGTTGATTCAAGACACCGTAAGGATATTTTGAAAAAATTGCAACCACAAAAAAAAAAATACAAGCCTCAATATTCTTTGAGCGGATTTGTTTTTGTCTTTAAGGTTTGCAAGCTTTCTCATTTATTGCTTGTCTCATTTATGTCATTGCAGTGTAGATTATGTAGGCAGTTTACCCCACCCATACCATAAATGTTGACCCAACTCACCCTTTAGTATCTAAATGCTATGTTTGACTCCCCAAATCTACTTTTGAGTGTGGTTTTAATCAACTTTTGAGTACAACTGCATTGTTATCAGAATACGTGGTCATATGGAATAGAATACCTCATTTATTGTGACGTTTATATCAATCTAATAACATAATGCAGTGACGTAATTTTGACTGACTTTTGAAGTAGATAGATTTGATATGTTTTCTCATCTGAAACTCTTAGATTAGAAACCGATGCTTGACTAATAGTTGCTGAAACACAACATGTTCATATTAAGCGCAAACTTGTAGCAGAAATATGAAGTATCATATATCTTTGTTACATTGGCATATAAAATCTGTTGGGATGTTGGCCATTATGCTACAATCCACAGTAACAAAGAACTAAAATAAATCTCCATAATTGGTCAGGGCTAATGTTCTATATAGCGTAACCTTTACACAGTTTATAATTAACTGATATTATTTAGCTAGTAAGTTAGTTTAGTTATTTAACATTAATGGTTTTAAAACCTTTAAAGATTTGGTTATTGGAACTTTTTCCGAATGCTACAAATTGGTGGCACAAAGAAGATGATGTTGTACCCCGTTGTGTTTCATGGAGTGATGATATAACATTTACAAAAGGTGATTGTAAGAGTCTATTTTATTCTAGAGAGTCAATTAATTCACTTGTCCCCACCGAAAAGGAGATCAATACATCATGGTGGACATGTAGTTTAGACTATTTCAAGAATGGCTCAACCGAAGATGCATCTCATAGACCTTTAAAAAAAGGAAGGTTATTTCTACACATGTTCACACGGAGGTTCACCGTGAGGTACACATTAAATCTTGAGGTGCATAGTTATGAAGGATTGGATGACCAGTAGCTTGCACGAAGGTTGAGGATATTGAGCGAATTTGGCGATCGTTTAAGTGCACTTGAGAAATATGTGAAACCTCCCAAGGATACATATTTTATGCAGATGTCGAGTGTATATGATAATCCTAGTGAAGTTGATCAAGACTCAAAGGTTTGTTGTTTATAAACAAAATTTTTATGTTTACATTGAATGTGTAAATAAGATTATATATATATTACCTTATTTTTGCAGTCCTCTAGTAGATTATCAGAAAATTCTGAACCTCGAGTTGATCTTATAAAGAAGATTGAGTATATTGAAGCATTCTTTGGGAGACGTTTAACAACACTTTAGCAACAAGTTAAGAATGGCATTAACGAGACTATGGAGCCTTGTAGTGCATCTGATCATGATCCAAATGTTGTTAATACTGCAAATCAAGAAAAGGTAAGTTCTTGAATTTTGTTTCCTTATCAACATGGCGTATATTATTACAAGAAGGTTGTTAAGGGCTAAGATTAGCACCTTTTTTTGCAGCCCTCTGTTAACGAGACTGTGGAGCCCACTTGTGGAAAGGTCGAGAACAGGTTTAACGAGACTGTGGATCCCACTAGTGCAAAGGTCGAGAACAGCTTTAACGAGAATATGGAGCCCACTGCAAATGAAGAAAAGTTAATATTAGTAAGTTCTTTAATTTTGTTTCCTTCATTATTTATATTTATGCATAATCCATCATTATTTATCTTTATGCAGCCCTCTCTTGAACCTGACAATGCGAATGAAGAAAAGTTAATATTATTACATAACGAGACTATGGATATTATTACATAACACTCGTCATACAATAACGTTATATTTTATTTATACTTATTATGCGACCTCAAATGCATTTGATAATGATGTCAAATTGCATCGACATGGATATTCAATATGATCCAAAGGAAATGGAAGATTATAACGGTGGAATCAACCAAACGACCACGAAATATTGGATTGACATATAGAAACATGTTTGACTCACCGCTTCCTGATCAGGTAGTCAGTTTTAACCATATCCTTGTTTATTTGATCATATATCAGTTTACATAAATAGAATGGCTTGATTACTTGTATTTCTACAGGTAGTAGAGGAACAAGAGGAAGAAGGGGCATTGAAGAATACGGGTGATCCGCTTGAGGAACAAGAATTAATGGCAGTGGAGACTCTTATGCAAATATTAGAATTTAATACTCCTGAAAAGGTAAATTTAACAATAACTTTTTTGGTTTTAAAATCAAATAACCCAATCTTTTTATTCTAATTTTTTTAATATAGGAAAAAGACAATGATTTGGACTCACCTTCAATGAAGGATCGATATTACATTCCTAGTAATGATGATAAGGAGAAATTAGCAACATCAAATTCATTCCTAGCAATGATGATCGGGAAAAATCGAATGAATGATCCAGATTGTACCCTAGCAATGATGATAAGGAGAAATTAGTTGATATTCTTTGTGTTGATGACGGGCAACCATCTATTAAAAGATACGGTTCCTTTTGCACGAGAGACTAGGCGAGCAAGTATCTTCAAGACCCGTACATGAACCGACCTTCAACCACTCCACAAAAGCCTAAAGTCCGTGCTAGGAAAAAGAAATGTGTAAAGCGTTTTCGGTAGTTGGTTTCACACAGTGGTGAAGTGATTCCCCGTGGAATGAGGTAACTTATTTTACTTATTATTTATTTAATATTTTGTATCATTGGTTAAGTACTTTGGACTAGACAATTACGTATGATATATCTGTAGGATCTAACTCGTCCCTCTGAGTTCGCGACAATTAAGAGTGATTGTGCCAAAAGAAATTATGGATTTTTGAATGAAAAGGAGGAGATTTTATTTTCCATGGGAGGAGATGCTATATATGTATATCATAATTTTGGGAAGGTTGTTGGGCATCGGGAAGGCGAAATGGTGGCTTTACGTCACAGTAAATTTCATGTTAACAATTTTATGATTTTACCTTTGTTAAATTACTTAGCTAAATTGTTTTTTTTTTTTTTATTATTATTTTTTTGCGACATCTTGATCTATGGGTAATGTTTCTATGGCACTTTAGACTGCCGATCTTTGATTGGGCAATGGCGGGTCCATTTTTAGCTCCATGATTCTTAGCAACAGGATGCGGGTTTTTATCTTGTGGGGTAGCTTATGGTCTCCCCTGGTTTGCTCAATCTGTGGAAAAGGTGTGTTTAAGAAATTTTTGATAGTTGTATAGTAGTATTTCATGGTTCTAATTGATATGTAGTATTTCTTAGATCAAAATCTAGATGATAGTCTTTGCCTATAGATGGCTATTAGCATATAGGAGGGATTGTTATGTTCCTGAATATATAGTTACTTCAAATTCCTGAATATATGGCTCTAACATTGTATACCCAATTGACCCAACCCACCCTTTGGTATCATTATTATGGTTATAAGTAATGTAAACACATCCTGACCCAACCCATACCATAATGCCTGACAAGTCCATACACAATCAGGCATGACTATAATAACTAACATGGCTTGGCCACAAATAAATTATTTGCCGATAAAGGCTTTCTTTTCATTGTTGGTACTCATATATAAGTTACGATTCTTATGATGGAAATGGAGGTAAACATTTTGTGACAGTCAGAGTGCTCTTAGGAAGTGTATCCCTTGTTTCAATACAAATTTGAGTTTTCTCAATGATCACACATAAGCTGTTACTGTATAGGGTTGAAAAGTCATTTTTTATTTTTGTTGTTTTGTTATTTAGAATCATATCACTGAGGCCTGTTATGTCCTAGATTAAACTTGAATACAAAATTTTAAATACAATATCGTTTTTGTGGTCTTATGTTTGTTCACCAATATTGTAGGTCTATTTTCCTATCAATGAAGATAACCTACATTGGGTTCTGGTAGAACTCCATCTACGCTTCGGTGTCATAACAATCTATGACAGCCTCTCCTTGCCTCTAGTTGAAAATCGAGATTGGTGGCTCAATATGAGGAAATGTTTTCAATATAAAATTCCAAAGTTTTTAGAACAAACCGAAGTAATGGAAAAGAAGGGCATTGATCCAAAACATTACTCCATAACCTTCCGGTATGCTAATAATGTGCCAAAGCAAGGCCCTCTTTATGGTATTCGATGTCACGGGTCATGATAAACTTATATAGGTTGTCGAATAATCTACCCTTGGCGGTCGATAATACTACTTTGGCAGCTTTAGCATATAGGGAGCGTTTGGTAGATTTCTTTTGGAAGTACAAGATTGAACTACCCTTGGCACAAGTTGATAATTCTTGATGTACAATATTTTGTTTAAATAACTCATTTAACTGAACTTGAGGGCAAAAGGCGATAAGTCTACGACAAACTGATTGAAGCTGGGATTGAAATGTGGCGCTGAAAGGCGAGAAGCCTACGACAAACTGATGTAATGGTGCTTGTGTAGTTTACTGATGTACAATCTTTTGTTTAAATAACTCATTTAAGTCTAACTAATGTAAGCCTAACAACTGGTAGTATTTGGTAGTTTGGTAGTTGAAACTGTACTAGTAGTTGAAAATGTATTTTGTACTTTGGTAGTTGAAACTGTAGTAGTTGGTAGTAGGAAACTGAGCATAATGTATTGTAAACGAATGATGAATGTTTTGTAAACCAATGTGACACATGTATTGTTGAAAACAATTATGTTTAATCATCTCATCCAGTTAAACATCTTTGTCTGATTCAATGTGACGTATATGCTGTCACCATTAACGAGATAATTATCTGAAAAAATGAACAAAAATAAGTGTTTGACTGGTTGCAGGTCAAACTGATTCGAACTTGCCCATTTAGACCATGTCTACATATATTGTCTAAGTTGATGTTGTAATTTTGTTTTCTGGAAAAGAAGTATCTTGCATCTCTAATATTATAGAATACATGTCAACCAAGATTTTTCATATTTACACGCTCTCCGCTACCATTTTAGCATACATATCTCATACTTTGCCATAAGTTGAAAGCCATTTAACTTGTAGTCAAACAAACTCATAAGAATTAGTCTAGTAAAGCATTACAGTAAGTCAATAACCTAAATAGTTCTACCTGACCATATAATGTCTCAAAAGAAAAAAGAGAATGTCTTTTGACTTTTGAGGTAAAATCTACTACTCTTCACATTTCAAAATTAAGAGATATCATTATTTACAAACTTAACACCAAGATTTATTAGTACCTCTACTATATCTCAAAACCATAGTCAAGCATCCCTCAAAATCTTGAAAATTTCACTTAACATTTTTTTAAATCTGAGGGTTATTCATTTGATGCCATATGCAAACCAGAGACATTTCTCAATACCATTGTCAAGCTTCTATCACTGTTTTCATTTGTATCCATTTAATTTTGAGAAAAAAGACCTTGATCATATACCAATTTCAATGCACAACGTCAATGTGATACAATCCATTTGACTTGTGACTGCAGATCAAATTTAAATACAGTCCCAAACAGATCTTGAAATTCTATTCCCATTTGTATTTCATTTGGATCATCCCATCATCAACAGCCCCATCATCAACAGCAAATTACATAATTAAGCATTCACGACTATTGTTTTAGCAAACATGATTCTCATATTGCATCATCAGTGAAAGGACATATAACTGGTAGTCAAACAAACTCATAAAACTGTCTAGACAAGCATTTTCAACTGTCAATGTAACTTAAATGGTTATAGGATCATACCCTCTAACCCCAATAACCAACCGAGATAAAAATAAAAATAAAAAAAGTTTTTGAGTTGGAGGTCATATCTATTACACTTGAAAGTCAGAACTGATATGCCTATTTTATCAAAAACCTAACACCAAGATATTCATTTTTATAGCACCTTTTGGAAGCTCAATGTTTTCATCAAGCTTCCCTCACAAACTGACTAGTCAAACAAAAACTCTTTCAAGAACATATGGAGCATTATGTAACCTAAGAATATTTTCATTTCTTCATTAATCTCACTAGCCCTTCTATTAGGAAAGTTGTTTCACCATAGTTCTAAGGAATCCGTCAAGATTTCTTGCACACACCTAGACATAAGAGCTGACCAACTACCTAAAACTGACCCACTTTAGGCAAATCTAAAACTGACCATTAAAACCAAATCTTTATAAAACCAAATATAAAACTGACCCATTTCCTAAAATTGACCCACTTTAGACATAAAACCAAAACTTTCTAAAACTGACCCACTCATTTCTTGTAACATATTGGATTTCATAAACACACTAAACCATAAGATCAAATAGGCGTTCAATATGATTCTAGAGAGAGAAATTTAGAGGTTTAGGGAACTTTAGTGAGAGAAAGAAAAATCTTATTATAAGCTCCAACTCTCTACCTTGGGAGGTAGAGAGTATTTATAGTCATTACATAAATCGCCACCTATCGGTGTGGATCAAGCATACGGTGGGCAAAGACCCGTCATCCTCCACGGTGTTACTTAAACTAAATACTACTTAACTTATAATAATCTCGACTACGAGCTTTCTAACGATCACATATACTTGAGGTGACCGACTCTTTAATAACTGGATTTACTAAATCCTAACAATCTCCCCAAGGAGGTCACCTCAAACATATACTAAATTTACATTGAATACAAACAGATATTACTTTAAAATTGTTCTTGCATTCTTGATGTAGTACTTTGCTCAAGCTCGTAGTCATCGGTTCTTCTCATTGCATGTTTGGTTAATCCAAGTGGAGGTCTTTTTCTTGATCCACGTGATAATAATTTTGAGCCGACTTTTGATATCATCGACTAACAAAATTTACGAGACATCCATTGTGGTGTTGGTATTATGTGATGTTGTGACATCGGACCGACATGCTCACATTCGGATCATGATTTATTCTCATCGAGTAGCGGAAGCTTTCGTTGATTCATGATATTGGCGGCGTGGCGAAGCATGGAGTGAAAATATCGAGTCATTGATGCACTAATCATGATTTCTTAATAGATGAATGTGTTGAGTGAGCATGCGGCTATGGATTGACCGCATCATTACGATCATTTATAAGCGTGGGGCGTGCCGCATAAAACATTTAGCAATAAAGCGCCGAAAGTGTCTTTGATCACTTTCGTTGAATTGAGTACACGACCCACGATTCCCATTGATCGATACAAATCTTTTGTGATCGGTATAATTACGAAGAATTTCCTTGACAGGTTTCGCATTGCTCTAGTCGTTCTCAAACCGAACGTCTCAAAGAAGACAACACGAAGTGAGTGAACCGGCGAATAGAGATTCAGCGATTGATGAAAAGAGATTTGAAAACAATCGTGTATCGCACAATAGAAATTGTTTTGCAATACAAAGAAGGTTTTAATGAAAATCAATTATCAATCATAAACACCTTTTGATTTGAAATATTAGTACACGGTCGAAGTGCTAAAGAAAAGTTTTTAAGCACAAAGACCGGTTTTTCAAAGGTATCCGTCAATCCATAACTGAACCGGATTGATTCAAAAGATTGAATCGCCCCATTGTTTACATTCGGTTGTCACATGGTTGATCTATTGAATAGATCTCACATGCCACCTACCGGAGCTTGTTTGATGTTGGCTCGAAGGCTTTCCATCTTCATTGTGAATATGTTTGCATATCACTCGGATGTTCAGCAATACCACAAGGATAATCGTGGGACTCAAGATATAATCTCTCTTTCCACATTGTGTGAAGCAGAGAGTCTTCATTGAAAGTGTCCTAATGAGATTTATTGATGATCTCGTGGCTCTAGACTCAATTTGTGCATATTTGGATCCTATATCGGAGACTAGGGAGAGGTCTCCTTTTCAATATCAACAATCTCTAAGAGAAAGTCGATAGATAATGTTGGTTCCCGTGAGAATGAAACAAATCCTTTTAAGAGGAACTTGAGTGGTTTGGGAAGTTGAAGTGCGATCGTCCTTTGGGTCCATGACGTCTTGTCTTCAATACCGATGTTACCTTGGTAACCACCGGTGCCAATGAATTGAACCCGGTTTACGCCCTAAGGTTGAATAATTGGAGGCTATTTGTTTTCACCCTTTTCTCATTCAATTCTTTTCATTCTTCAACCCCGGATGCTGCAGGACTTCATAGCTAGAACCTTGTTGGGTTTATTCCATTACTAGCTTAGTCTCGATCCGCACTCTTCCCATATCTCATTTTCTCCTTTTTCAATATACCTAACGACTTATACACTATCTAGTGGATTGTCCTGGTAGATCCCTCCGGTTCTGGCGGATCATGGGAACAAATACCTAACCTTATCATCCTTATATCACCATACATAAAGTAAAGTTGGTCGGTCTATTTGGTATTGTTCATACGCCATTGGAACCAATTGAAAACCATTTGAAAATCAATCCGGATACTTATGATATATTATCAAAGCATTTTGTACTGAATTGTTTTGATATTTTTAGAACAAGAGCTCCCCTCAACATGTGAATCAAGTGTTTGAAATCGTTTTGCACGGAGGCAAGAGAAGGAATTAACTTTTTGATTACCATTTTCTAAAAATATCGACATCACTTCCACGATCAAAACAAGTAGATAAATCATATTAGGGAAGGATGAGGTTTTCATAAACTTGCTCCCCTCAATATGTGCCTTGAGGTTTGAAAGAGTTTTGCACATACAAAGGGAACACATTGATATAAATTGATCACGTTTGAGATATTTGTGATTTAAGATAGATGCTCCCCTCAACATGTGCATGGAAAATTTGAAATCGTTTGGCACATGTGGGAAGGAGAGCTTGTACATCCTTATAAAACCATTTACCGAATTATCGGTTTAAATCCAATTTAAATCACAAATTCTCCCGATCACAATTATCAAATCATTTGAGATATGTGATCTCTGTAATTAAATTGAATTTGAAAGCTTTAAGGAGAATTGTGACTTGATTATGAAAAACGTTTTAAGCGATAAGGATCGGATTTTGAGACTTTAAACTCCATTGAATAAACATGCATGATTATCTTTTGAAAATAATTGTATGACAAATAACTTTTAGATTTAATTGAAATCATTCTCCCCCTCAATCAATGACATAAGTTGTTGATTGAGAGATAGATATTTTGACAAACCTTTTAAGTCCAGATGATTATCAAAAATAGAGTCCGAGTTATTTTTCAAAACAACTAGTTTTTATAAGATAGTAAGGATTAGTTTAAAGAATCAGAGCAAGAAATTTGAAAAACCAAGATAAAGCATGGCTCTGTTCTATCTTTGAAAAGCGGGTTACTTCCTGAAATGACAATAATCCATTTTTTCTTTTTCTCCCAAAAATATTTTTTGATTTTTTTTTTAATTCGAACAACATCTAAAGTCCCGTGTCATTCTTTGAATGACAACATTAAGACCGTAGATATTATCAAATCGAGAGAAACATGACAAAATGACAATATATTTTGAAGATTTTTCGAATTTTTCTAATTTTTATGGATTTTGAAAGTTTTATATTTTTCTATTTGATTTTTAAGGTTTTATAATTTTGTATTTTGTTTTTCGAAAAATATTTACTGAGGGATAGATGAAGGAAACCTTTACTCCTCTTCTTCCTCCTCGAAGGCGTTTGAGTGTTTACGGTTGTAGGCTCTTAAGACCCGTCGTGGAAGAATAAACTCAAAACGTTCTCTAGAAAAACTTTGGTGAAGATGTACGCTAGCGGTATTCGGTCCTCACAAAGTAAAGTTCCACCACACGTTTTCAACTTGCTCCTTGATGAAATGATGTCGAGTGTCGATGTGCTTTGCTCTTGAGTGTTGTGCGTTGTTACATGAGAGAGCAATAGCACTTTATTATCTGTCTGAGAGGATTTTATTGAATTCAAAGCCATAGTCGAGATAATTGGGATCTCATCCATAGGATTTGAGCACAACAAGATGAAATGGCTATGTATTCCGCCTCTGTAGAGAAATAAAGTACTCATTTGCTTCTTTGAAGACCACTCACAAGCTTATCACCCAAAATCGAGCACCTCGGGACGTGCTTGACGAGTATCTTGACATCCGCATGATCGGCATCTGCATAGGTCATTAGTGACATACCGGTGTCCTTGGTACCAAAGTCCCATATTGATGGTACCTTGGATACCGAAGACCCGTTTAACCGCTTCAAGGTGCTTTTTAGTAAGCAACACGGTATCTAGCACACATGCAAGCAATGAACAAGATGTCTGGTCTACTAGGCGAGGTACATCGGGGATCAATCATACTACTATATTTTGTTTGGTCTACCATGATCCCCAGTGGTTCTCATCTAGTTTGGTACGTTCAATCATGGGAGTATCAATAGGGTCACTAGAATCGAATCCAAATTTCTTTAAAATCTCATTTGCATATTTAGATTGATTTATGAAAATGCCTCCGGGACTTTGTAAAATTTTAATCCCAAGAAAAATGACATTTGTCCCATCATTGACATTTGAAATTTAGAACCCATTTCATTTGAAAAACGGTCACACTCATCGGGGTCAGTCGAGGCAAAGATGATATCATCAACATAAATTTGAACATGAATTAAATGTTTTCACGACTTCGGTGAACAATGTTGGATCAATGAACCTTTCTTTGAATCCGGTAGATAGAAGAAACTTTGATAGCGTATCATACCATGCCCTTGGAGCTTGCTTTAAACCGTAAAAGAGCCTTTTTCAAGCGATGAGCGTGAGTAGGATGCTCTGATTCACAAAGCCTTGAGGTTGGGCGGCGTGAGCGACTTCTTTAAGATCTTAGATTCGAAATTCCGTCTTTACATCCATCGATGAACTACCATGTTCTTACTAGCGGCATTAGCCAAGAAGATTACGATTGCCTCGATCGAGCAGCAGGGCAAATGATTCTTCAAAGTCAATACCCTCCTCTTGACGGTATCCTTTAGCAACCAATCGAGCCTTGTTCTTTAAGAAATCACCATGCTCATCAAGTTTCACTTTGAAGATCCATTTTAGAGCAATGATCATAGCATAATCGGGGCGGTACTAATTCCCATACATCAAGTCGATCAAACTCATGAATTTCTTCTTGCATGGCATTGAACGGTTGTCTTCATTCATGGCGGTTTAACATCTTTTGGTTCGATCTTAGAGATGCGGAGTTGAAGAAGCACCATAAGGCATCGGTTGCAAGTTGTTTCCGTGTTGATCTTTGGCGAGAGGATTTCCAATGATGTTGTCTAATGGATGATCGTGAGTCCATTTTCTAAGGTGTTCATGTGGCGATTGTTGAGGGCCGAGGTAGCGAGTCGATGTCTCGAAGAAGATAGTTCGATGATGATTCGGGAGCAAATATGTTTTCAAATGGAGCATCTTGGGGGTAGCAAAGGATTAACTTCATCATTGATGCGAGCGGTTCCATGATGTACATTCGAAGATCGATGATTTGTTGATGAGGCGAGTTATCGGCGCAGCGCTTCTTGACTTAATGATATTGAGGCGAAGGATTGAGTTCATTCTCGGGGATATGAAGCGACCTCTGTTGTGGGAATTGACAATTCATTAGCACTTGGCTCATAGTGTTCATCAAACATCGGATCAAACAATTTCTTGAAATCATCTTCAGTTGGAGGTACATATGGAGTATTGGAGAGGAATTTGGTACAAGGGATGAACCAATGGGACTGTTTTGAAGTGTGTTAGGAATTAGAAAATTCCATAGTGAAGAGTCGGTCACCCCTAATATTATCTAGCATAAGTTAGCTCGTAGACATATCGTTATTTACGTTATTTAGTAGTTTATTTATTAGTTTGTAGCGTAGTTTAGCGTAGTGCAACACCGTGGAGGAAGGACGGGTCTTTACCCACTGTATCCCTGATCCACAGGCCGTTAGGAGGTCGTATTTCTTGTAACTATAAATACCGCTTCCATCCATGGAAGGGTGGTGCTCATAATCTAATACTCTACAATTTGTGTAAACCTCTAGCAAGAACACCCCTCTCTCTACTTTCTCTCTAAAATGGAAAACATGTATTTTGATCTCCCAAGACCACCGAATCATCTAACACAATAAAATAAGGATCCTACAATTGGTACGAGCCAAGGTTCTTGTGTTTGATGATTTATTGTGGTTTGTATCTTATTTTATCTTTGTTTTGGTATTTTGATTGGTGCGAAATTTATTTTTCCAATTATTGTGAGTAGAAAGTTGGTATTTTATGGTTATTGTTTAACAAATTATGTACCTTTTGGTCTCAGAAACGTCTTGGTCCCAACAGTGTTTACAACTTCTGTCTTGTGTCATATTTGTCCAAACAGTTCTTGTCTCATATTCAGCGATGTTTTTGTCACCAATCAAGTGGTCAAATGGTTTCTTTTCTCAGTCAAACAGGGTCAAAAGTAGCATTTTTTATGTCTGTCTTTCTGGGTCTCTTTGAAATGGTCAGAAAATAGTCGGAAAAACTCAACGGAAAAAGTACAATAATCTTGCTAGCGGTTGTAATATTGATCCAGATTCGGTGTATTCATAGCGACTTGACTATTGAGTCAGCGATCGTGGCGACTTGGCGTGGCGGTGGCGTGGCGACTTGGCGTGGCGGGTGGGCGTGGCGACTTGGCGTGGCGACTTGGCGTGGCGACTTGGCCGTGGCGACTTATTGAGAAAGGGTAGCGACTTAACTATTGATTATTGAGTCAATAGCAATTTGGATTGAAAATGGTTAGCAACTTGACTCTTTGACTTAGCGGCTTGATACGAAATGATGAATGAGAAAGAATGACCTTGACCCACAACATATACCAATACCATAAACAAGACTCGACCTCGATTATAACCATCATCGGTCCAATGGATCCAAACCAATACCGACTCGAAACAAAACCAATCATCTAATCCCAAGACCTTGACTCACCACATGACCTCACAATCACTCATCAAAGACTAACTATGACTCGAGCGAAAGCTAACATCAATAAATCTGATTCATTTCGTGGTGATTCAAAGGTCTACCAACCATGAAGGTTTATACGAAAAATTCATCAACGATTTAATTTAGAAGCATGTGCCTCTTTATTGACTATTCGAACTAAAAGGAAGAGGTTTATAACAACCATGTTATACCCTCTCCTTGGTTCGTTTAAGACGTGAAAAACATGCAATAATACCTACCCGAGACCCATGAGAGGATCTTGAAGCACCAAGACTTGTCCTTGATTCGTACCATAATGGAAAAGTAAAGGTTAGGTTGAGTATGAAAGACTCGTTTGAATGGGTTTGTGTTTCGATTGCTTGTGATGATTAGGAGATGAGATGCTATTGTGATGGTCGTGAGATTGAGATGTGATAAGAATTGTTTTTAGATCTATCTTGGTGAGAAAAAGTATGGTAGGCGGAATATTGTTAGTGTTTTAGGGTTATGATGTGAGATTTATTAGGGTACCAAATTCTTATATTCGTGTTTACTGCCGAACATGGATCGGGTACTGTTTTTTTGTTGGACCGGGTTTTGATCTCACAATGGATATGGGCCCAAGTGATTTTACACCATGGTTAACAATTGTTATCCGATTTGGTTTATCAAATTTACACCAAGTGATTTTCCCGTATTTGGATTATCACGTGATAATATTCTCAGATATTAATATTAATGGTGGGATCTATTCCAATGTGATTAAGCGTATGATAGGATATTACAAAGTGATTCCAAAGTAATATTAATGGATGGAGATTACATTAATTGAGTGCGGTTAAGTGGAACTTATATATGAAATAACAATTGTTATCGATTCTTTTCAAAAGAAAAATTTTTGGATACAATTTTTCATATTTGGTATCCAAGAGTGGTATTTTTGGTATGATAAAAATTTCACGAAAGGATACTAAATTCACGGCTTGAGCGAAAAAGTTATAAATGACTACGGGGTTTTTGTACGGTATTATTAACGAGAAATTGAAGTGACGTTTAACGGGTGAACTTCTTTATCTTTGAGACGTTGGTTGGTTGGATGCATGTCTCAAGATAACTTGTTGGGACATAACTATCACTTTAAGTGATTATGAATTGACAATCTGGTTATACCTGATGTAAGGAGTTACGTCGTCGTGCTCACAGTGTATAACTATCACCTTAAGGAAGTTGTAGTTCTTAGTGTCACACGGCGTTGTGGATTGTTCAAAATATAGAACAAGCGATGAAGTCACTATGTTGGGATGTCTCCTTTCTTTTCAAGATAGTCGTGTCGGGTTATCTCCATATGTGGTCATTTCTATTAGCCGTTGAATCATTGGCGGATCAATTTCGGCAATTCCATGAGATATTCGACGCCATTTTGTTAATGATACCTCACGCCTAAGCGAAATCTTTCAAGAATCTTCTGCGTCGGTTATGATTTTTCAAGATGTTTGCTTATGACAAGAACTTCGTGCTAATGATCGTACGTTATGATGCTTCGAAAGTTCAAAACCATCATGGGGAGAAACGGGTACTTTGATGTTTTACGGTTAACCTCCGAGGAAAAGGAGTTTAATACTACTTGACTTAGTATGGTTTGTGAAGTTGTCTACAAATGGGTATAGAATTCTTGATGATGATGATGATGTGATAAACCACTACATGTTCCCTAAAGCAGATATTCACGAAACCAAAGTTGTCATAACACATTCAAGTGACATTGTTTACGGTTTTGTCTTGATTTTGTAAAATCCATGAAAGAACCTATTTCTCGGTTTAAATCATAGACTTGTAAAATCCGTGACAATGGAAACATCCCGGTAATAGTAAAGTGCATTTCGGATCTATCTTACGGTTTATTCTTGGTTTTGTAAAATCCCGCGAAAGAAACTATTTCTCGGTTTAAACCATAGAATTGTAAAATCCGTAATGATGGAACCATCACGGAGAAGAGGAAAGTGTATTTGGGATCTTTTCGATCTTTGGTGCTACGGTTCTACTTGAAGAAGGGATAAAGGGTGTACTTCATGAATTGGATGTGTGTTTGGATATTCGTCATGGCGGTTTGGTTATTACATGGTTTTACGGGGTTATGTGCTTTTAACCATGGTCGGGATGAAACCATTATCAAAGTTCATTTAAAAAGTCAAAGGAGGCTAGATTTGAGCGATTTCGAGAAGATGTGACAACGGCGTTAATTGATATTATTTATTTGAGGTTGAAGTGAAATATCACGGGCAAGTGTACTTAGTATCTGAAGGTATCGGGGATGGTTGGATGAAGATTCTTCATGATCCTTGTTCGAGCTTATTATCAAAAACGAAGACTTGGAAATCTAGTTATTGTTGGGTGACTTTTACTTTTCTTTTACCACTTGGGGAATTGGGCTCTTATCACCTCAAAATAACTATCACTTAAAGGAGTTACGTTGTAGTGCTCGATGTCACATTCAATTGTGGATTTTCAAGAGGTAATGTCGTCTATTACTTGATGGTTGGTTGGGTGAAGAGTATAGAGTACTTAGAGATTCAAATGGGCATGAATTCTCGACACCGCTCTTTGTTACATATGTGCAAGTTTAAGTCACGAGTTCGGGTTAGTTTACTTGAGGTCAAATTCATCATATTGGGTTATCTCCATCATTTGTCACTACAAAGAGCCTCTTGAATGATAATGGGGTTGATTACATGTTTTGCCAAGAGAGATGAAAAGAGAGAGATTATGGCGTCTGTTCACATCGATTCGGGCCTCGTACTCTAAAGAAAAGAAAAGTGTACGTTTGATGCGCTTTATCTTTGAAAGAAGAGAAATCTTCTTATGACGTATGAACACATCAGTTCATGCCTCGTACTCTAAAGAAAAGAAATGTATGCGTTTGATGCGCATTATCTTCGAAGAAGAGAAATCTTCTTATGATGTTTGAACACAGCAGATTCAAGCCTCGTTCTCTAAAGAAAAGAAAAGTGTGCGCTTGATGCGCTTTATCTTGGAAGAGAAATCTTCTCATTAATGACCATTCTCATCAACATGCTTCATACTTTTTCCATGCGCTTGGTCATCAAGTGAACCGGGCTACCATGATTGTTTTCTCATTCCACTTGCTCGATTATAATGAAGATGGCGACATCATGTGCTTATTTTGCGGGAGAAGTGTGAATAGAACATTCGGATGATTTTCACTTATTTAGTCAAGAATGGCATCTCCGTATGCAATTCTTGAGGGGAGAAAAGTGTGAATTTTTGCATTGTTGATTGATATTTGAGAATTTAAATGGTCATACGGCTCTAAACTCATGTAAGAACCGAGTTTCTTCTTATCGGGTCATCTTCACATGGAGTTTCTTCTTCTAAGAGCCGTTGGTTGACATCTTCACTCGGATTGATGAGTTTATCGACAAAGTGCTTCCGGTTAATGCTTCACGTATACATCAACATGATGATTCGAACAATCTCTCTGTTCTTGTTTGATGTGATTGGTAGTTTGGTGTTACCATCTTGTGTGTTCGTTGCGGCTGATTGTTGATTTCCTTGATGAACATCTTTCATTCTTGTTTGATTGGGAGGATTTTAGTTAAGGGATTTGCAAGATGTAAGTTGGGATGCTTTTGGTGGGATGCTTTTGGTGATTGAAGATGTTAACTTGTATTTGGAAGAAGGTCGAGTTGAAGATGTTAGAAGACTAAAGGCGAGTTGCATTTAACCTAAAGACTTCTTCTTAATGGATCAATCTTGAAGAATTGGGAGAAAGTTATAAGTCGATTCAATCTTAGACTTGCTCATATTCTTTAGCTACTACTCGAGGCGTTGTTATTGACTAGACATTTGACACAAGGTGATTACTTGAGTTGCATTTATCACTTATTTGAGATTGAAGTTGACTCACAAAGACTTCTTATTATAACTTGCTCATTTGAGTTGAAGACTTGGTTTATCTAGTTACCGGTGATCGATTGGTTGAAGACGGTTAACTATCACAATTAGGAGTTACTTTGAGCACTAATCGCAAGAGGTGTTAATGTCTCATACTTTGTTTGGGTAGTGATATGAGATTTGCTTGAATTTAAGTTCCCATCATTAGGTGCATTAGATACTTGCTTGACTTATTAAGTATGGTATATGTTGATTCTCTACAAGGGTTGATATAAATAGTCGAGAGAGTCTTGACAAGTTGATTCTTCAAAGAGTTCAAGTGTTCTTCTCAAAAATTTCTAGTATTTGGGCTTACAAAGAGTTCTTGATTCAAGTGTCAATACCGAAGAAGGAGAAAGGAGACTCACATATAAACACAAAGCGAGTAAACTTGATGAACTTAATTCTTCTAAGTAATTGAAGACATCCGGGAAGACAAATGTTAGTACCGCAGAGAAACTCAAGGTTTGACTCATGGCGAGTAAACTTGATGAGCTTAATACTTCTAAGTGATTGAAGATATCCGGGAAAACAATTGTCATGACCGCATGAGAAACTCAAGGTTTTACTCATCAAGGCTTTTTGTGTTAGTATTTCAACTACGTGGGGAAGTGATGTTAGAGAGTTTACGAAGATAAAGAGGTACACTAGTATGTGGTGATTTCGATGGTATCGCAATGATCGGGGAGAGTGAATGTGTACATTGGGGATGCTCATTTGTTTCACTTGAGTGCTTAATCGGTGATTCGAGAGATATAATCACTTATTCGGTGTTGACATCCGCAGAGATTGTCACCCGAGAGATAATCGGTGACTTGGCACTTCTTCAATGTTATCGATTATTCATTCCTTGTGTATTGGTATACTTGGATACTTGAGCTTCATACACATTCATCGAGGACGAAAGATGTGAACATAGGGAGGTGTTCTACATTACCCTCTTGATGTGTATTCGGGAGAGTTCTTGGATATTGGTGTACTTTGGGTTCTTGAGCTTCATACACGTTCATCGGGAAGAAAAATGTGAACATGGGAAGGTGTTCTTCATTCCCTCATGAAGTGTATTCGGAAGAGTTCTTGAGCATTATACAAAGAGACAGACTACATCAATTCAACTACTTGGGGAATTGTTCTCTTGACACCTTTTGGAATGGATTGCTTCGACTTCGATGGAAATGAAATTTGAGAAGATTATTTATGTGTGGGATGATACGTTCTTTGTTCTTCTTGTTGATGATATAACCTCGAATGGAGAATCTCGATTATCGGTCTTAAATGAGCGGTGGGATTTATGATAATGGTGTGCTTCTGTGCACTGGCTAAAACAAGCTTGAAATAGAGCTTGAATCGCTCAACATAAGGATTTTCGGTTTGGGGAAGCGCAAAGTCTCACTTTCGGATGGTTCAATTTCTTTCTTCAATTCAAGAGCCTTGGAAGCTTTGGTGGTGAAAGTTTTAGGGATGATGACTTCTATCTTCTACAACGGGCTGCTCGATATCCTTATCTCGGTACTCGTATCATCATCTTCTTTAACTATATCATCTACTCTATCCTTGTATATATTTATTCGAAAAACAAAATACAAAATATAAAACCAACAAAAGAAAATAGAAAAATATAAAACCAACAAAACAAAATAGAAAATATAAAACCATAAAAATCGAAAATTTCAAAAATACCAAAAATATGTTTTCTCAAGACATGTCTTCGGTATCGATAACATCTACGGTCTTAGAAATGTCATTCAATAATGGCACGGGACCATAGATGAAGTTCGAGCGAGGAGGTGTAAATATTCTTTTCAAAACATGTCTCAAACTATGGCTTCTGATTATTTCGATTGTAACCCGGGCTTAAAACTATGGCTTGCTATTATTTCGATAGCAACCCGCTCTTTAAAGGAAGGAAAGTGCTACGCTAAACAATTTTCAAATATTTCGTGCACTTATCCTAAAACAAATTGAGGAAAGTATGTCGAAGGATCTTGTTCCTACACAAATGTTTTTCGTCTAAAATTCTTGAGAAAAATATTTGTTGTTTTCAAAATGGTGGTAAATGAGTTGCTTGATAAATCAATCGGTTCGAGTTTTTGTGAAAATTGAAAACTCAATCAATGACTTCAAGCTTTTAAAACTTTTCAAGAAAAGAGTCATTGATTGAGGGGAGAATGTTTTCAAATTTATATCATCTAACGGACTTTCTTAATTATCCTCGTGCTTAATTAAAAATGATAATTGCCTATGTCGAAGGACTAGGAATTTAGGATATGATTGTTAGGTTTAGATGATTAGAGTTTGATTAACACATAAACCCCATGCCTTATATGATCGATTGTTATGTTGAATTGACTTTAATTAGTCGATTCTTGTTTGGGTGATGTCGACCACCATATATCTGTATGTGTGTTCACTAACGTATGCGGTATATTGGTTATAAGAATGTTCCCGATCCGGATCCCACAATTGAAGATGATTGGATGCCGAAAGGAAAGGGTAACTATATCTTGGGTTGACAAATGAAGAAACGGAGCTTAATTGGACTTCTATGGAGAGTTGGCATGAAATGCAACGTAAGAGGTCTCCTTGCATCGCCAGATGGTTTTCTTCTAAGTGATTGAAGAAACGGAGCTTAATTGGACCTCGGTTGGCATTCAAATGCAACGTGAAGAAGTCTCACTTGCATTTGCGACGGTTTTCTTCCAACCCTACAACAACAACAACGCTTCTCAACCACTAACGTATCTTTGTGCGGATACCATTTTATACAATTTTGAATAAATTTGAATAAATTGTTTTGAAAATGGAAAATATTGTTTTGAAAATATATTGGACTAAATTTTGAAAATCACGGACTTCATTTTATCAAAACTTAAGTCACTCAATTATCGACTTGGTCATCGATTGAGGGAGAGTGATTTAATTTAAAATATTTTCAAACAATATATCTTCATAAAAGTCCGTTTTGTACAACAAAAGTGGTGATCTAAAGATTTAATGTTATGTCATGGTATGATTTTTTCTTTAGAATCAAGGTCTTTCAAAATGAAATTTTTACATTCTTGTTTGATTGTGAAATTGTTTTGTTTTACTTAAAAGATCTCTTAAAAACTATCATACGACACTAACAATCTTTAATGTCTTAAATGGTCCTTATCTATCATCTTTCAAAATTGAATCTTGCCACGTCTTTCCCCAAATTTTTCTAAATGATTTAAATCGGTTGGGATCACAAATCTCAAATGGTTTGATATTTCGATCGGGGTAGAGATCGTGATTTAAATCTCAAATCTGTTTTAAATGGAATTGGTTTTAGTCCTTTAAAGGCACTCCTGCCTCCATGTGCCAAACGATTTCAAATACACAATGCACATGTTGAGGAGGAGGATTTATCCAAAACCGGATGAGTATTTAAACAAGGCCACATTTTCTCCCATGTTTTCTAAACCTAATTAAATCACTTGGGATCCAAAATCTCAAAGGATTTGATATTTTTGATCGGGGAGAATTTGTGATTTAATAATGAAATTTGATAAAAGTTGATCGTTTTGATTCAATTGTGCGGTGCTGCTCTCATATGTGCTAACGCTTTCGAATCTCGAAGCACATATTGAGGGGAGCAAAACCATCGAGTACAAAAGTTTTTTAAAGAGATTATAAAGTACCTTGATTGTGTTTTCAAATGGTTTTCTTAATGGATTTTGTGATTGTGGATGTGCTTCAAAGAACTCTTGCCTCTATGTGATAAAAATGATTTCAAATATCCTATGCACATATTGAGGGGAGAATTTTACCAATGAAAATCAAATGGCTTTTCATATGAAAATTGTGATCAAAGAAAATATTTCAAAGTCCTCTTGCCTCCTTGTGCTAAACAATTTCTAAATCATATGCACATGTTGAGGGAGGTTTTCTAAATGATCAAAACTATTAAGGTACAAAATGCTTTGATCTCGTATCACAAGTACCTTGATTGTTTTTCCAAATGATTTTCAATTGGTTTCATTAAGAATGAACAATACCAAAAGACCGACCAATTTACTTTATGCATGGTGTTATAAGGATGGTTAGGTTAGGTATTCGTTCCCACGATCCGCTTGAACCGGAGGGATCTACCGAGGACAATCCACTAGATAGTGTAGAGTCCTTAGGTATATTGAAAAAGGAGAAAAATGAGGAATGGGAAGAGTGCGGTGAGACCGAGCTAGTACTAGAATAAACCCAACAAGGTTCTAGTTATGAAGTCTCGGTAAGCAATGAAGGGGTTGAAGAATGAAAAAGAACTGAATGAAAAAGGGTGAAAAGAAATAGCCCTCCATCAATTCAACCTTAGGGCGAAACCGGGTTCAATTCATATGCTCTTGGTGGTTACTAAGGTAACATCGGTATTGAAGACAAGACGTCATGGACCCGATGATGCAGCTGCACTAAACTTTCCAAACCACTCAAGTTCCTCTTAAAGGGCTTGTTTCATTCTCACGGGAACCGACATTATCTATCGACTTTCTCTTAGAGATGGTTGATATTGAAGAAGGAGACCTCTCCCAGTCTCCGACACGAGAACCAAATGTGCACTATTGAGTCTAGAGCCAAGAGATCATCCACAATATCTCGTTAGGACACTAAATTCTTGAAGACTTGTTTCACACAATGTGGAAAGTAAGTATATATATTAAGAGTCCCACGATTATCCTTGTGGTATTGCGAACATCCGAGTGATATGTAAAATATTCACGATGAAGATGGAAATCCTTCTAGAGCCAACATCAAACAAGCTCTTGGTGGGTGACATGTGAGATCTTCTCGTAAGATCAAGCTTGTGACAAGCGGATAGAAACGATGGGAGATTCATTCTTGAATCAACCTTGGTCCAGAATGGAATTGACGAATACTTTTGGAAAAACCGTTCGATGTGCAAACCTTCTTTTCTCTAGCACGTCGAATGTGTATTGTTTTCAAATTCAAAAGTATCTCGATTGAAAAATACTTTTAGAAAAACCGTTCGATGTGCGAATCTCTTCTTTTCGCTAGCACGTCGAATGTGTACTCATTCTCTAATACAAAAGTATTTTGATTGAAAATTGATCTTTCTCATAAAACCTTCGTCGTATTGCAAAACTCTTTCTTCAAGCAATACGCGATTGTTTTCAAATCATTTTCATCAATCGGTGAATCTCAATTCTTTGGTTCACTCACTCCGTGTTGTCTTCTTTGAGACGTTCGGTTTGAGAACAACTAGAACAACTGCGAAACCACGTCAAGGAGATTCTTAGGAATCCTACGATCACAGGCGATACTTGTCTTGATCAACGGGAACCGTGGGCGTGTACCTCAATTCAAAAAGTGATCAAAGACACTTTCGTGTGTTTTATTGCTAACTGTTGTTTGCGGTACATTTGGACGGTTGCGGTGATCGAATTGAGGTCAATCAAAGCCGCATGCTCACAAAGATCCACACTTAATTTGAAGAAATCATGACGGTGCATATCTACATAACTGGCTCGATATTTCATACTATGCTTATGCTTCACCGCTGCTGCAAATATCATGAACTAGGAAGGCTTCCGCTACTCGATGGAAAGATGTCATGATTCAAAAGTGTGAGCATGTCGGTCCGAAAGTCACAACTTCACATGATGGCAACACAACTATGGATGATCCGAGAGATTTCTTGTGGTGATGATCTCAAAGAAAGCTCGAAGATCATCAAAGATGTGGATCGATTAAAGACCTCCACTTAAAAGTACAAATCAATGCGGACTTTGAAGAATCGCTACAAAAGCACAAAGATTGCGAAATGAAGAATTCAAGTCTGAGCTCAAGAACAATGTCAAGAATAGAATGCTAGGATTCAAAATGTATTTCATGGGGTGACCTCCTTAGGGGAGATTGTTAGGAATTAGAAAATTCCATAGTGAAGAGTCGGTCACCCCAAATATTATCTAGCATAAGTTAGCTCGTAGACTTGTCGTTATTTACGTTATTTAGTAGTTTATTAGTTAGTTTGTAGCGTAGTTTAGTTTAGTGCAACACCGTGGAGGAAGGACGGGTCTTTACCCATCCGTATCCACGATCCACAGTAACTATAAATACCGATAGGAGGTCGTGTTTCTTGTAACTATAAATACCCTTCCATCCATGGAAGGGGTGGTGCTTCATCAAACTAATATTCAACAAGCAAATTTGTGTAAACTTCTCTAGAATCAAGAACACCTCCTCTCTCTCTTTCTCTTGACTTCAATGGCTAAACATGTATTTTGATCATCCCAAGACCACCAATTTCTTTAATCATCTTGAACACAATAAAATAAGGATCCAACAACTTGATGAAAATTGAGTTCGGGTCCGGCTGGGTTGTCTCAGAGCCATTTGACCGGTCGACTCATCGAACGTAACGTGAATTGTTTCCATGATATTACGGGTTCTCTTGTTGTAGATTCGGTAACCCTTCTTGTTTGGTGCATACCAACAAAAACTCCAATATCTGCCTTTGCTCTTAATTTACCTAAATCTTGACCGTCATTTGTTGGATAGCACAAAGCACCAAACACACGAAGGTAGGAGAGATCAGGTTTTCGTTTATGAACAAGTTCATATGGAGTTTTTCCATGATTGGTGTGTATAAGGGAGCGATTTTGGGTGTAGCATGCGGTGGCAATGGCTTGACCCATAGAAACATTGGAACCTTTGAATAAATAAGCATTGTTCTTGCGGCTTCTACAAGAGTTCGATTTCTTCTTTCAACTACACCGTTCATTGAGGAGTTCGTGGAACACTTCTTTGATGGTGATTCCAACACTTTCATAAAAGCGAATTAAGTCTTTGTTGACAAACTCGTGCCATTGTGCATTCGAACAATTACGATGTATTGTTGAGTCGAACTGAAGTTGTTTGATTAGTTTGATGATGACATCCGGAGTTTCATCCTTTGTCCTCAAAAACTTTACCCAAGTAAATCGAGAGTAGTCATCAACAACTACTAGAATGTATTTCTTCCCATTTATCATTTGCACTCTCATTGGTCCGCATAGATCCATATGAAGGGTATGAAGAACTTCCATTCTGAATTTGTGGGTTTTGGTTTGTGGGCATATTTCGTGCTTTTACCCAATTGGCAAGTGAACAAAGATGATCTTTTTCATATTTTAATCTAGGTAAGCCTCGACAAGATCCTTTACGGAAAGGTTGTTTATGGTGCGAAGTTCAAGTGATTGAGACGACGATGCCATAACCAAGACTTTGTTTTAGAAGCCTTTGATAGTAAGCGATTGGAGAGGACTTCATCATGTCATCGATAGAGATGGTGTATAGGTTAGAACCTCGAGTACCTCTTAATAATTCTACACCATCAAGTTCTCTAACGAAGCAAGTATGTTTTCTAAAAGCCACTTCTAGATCGGAATCACGAATTGACCAACGAGAGAACAGTTGTGACCAAGACCTTCCACATAATATACCACAAATCACACTTTTACCAACCACATAATCTCCATAACCCATAATAGCTCCAAAATGGTCATTCCGAATCTAACGTCTCGATGAATTTACTCACGAAGTTCATGAGCATGACCGGTCTCTAGTCATATACTTGGAACAACTGAGTCCGGTACCACGAGCGATTTGAGCGATCTGCGGTTGAACACGAGACAAGAATGGATAAGCGGATAATTGGGATCCCATGCAAGAATGGGTTCCATTTGGTTAGTAATAGTGATTGGAACACCCACATCGAAATAGAAACATTCATATCAATAAATTGAATCAATGGAGTTATTATGAATAGATGCGATACTAGTGTCCAGATTTGCCCTATTTAAAGTATGTTCACTTCTTAAGGAATAGTTCTACCGTGAGGCATCCATTTTCTAGTGGGCATTGTCGATTAACCTTATGGCCAACATGTATCCATTGATAACCTATCTTACTAAATGTTCTTCCCGTGGGCTTCCTTTGTTTTCTAACTTTCTTTAGCCTTTGCCTTTTGCCTTCTTAGCATGATATTTTGCTTTAACAATGTTAATGGAGATTTGACACTTTTAGACAAAACATTCACACCACATTCATGATTAGTAATGAAATTCAAGCGAGACATCATTACAAGGTTTGCAAATAGTATCGAATTGAATTAATTACGATGCGCCTATGGCAAATACTAGAATCAACACGATTCGTTTTATTCGGCTCAAACTTAAAGTTCCTAGGTTGGTCTTCTACTCTCTTCCAATGCACATTCTTAGCTTGCGAGGTCCTATCATTCCTTGTATTGTCTTGAGACTTTGACCGCTCGCTTTAATGTCACCGATTACTCTGTAGAGGAATGGGAACATTAGTTGGTTTTGCTACTCTTTGCATCTCTGTTTAGATGTCTTTGGGATCCGAACTACATGCATGCACACTAAGGTTCACTTTCTTAACACTAGAAGTGCTGGGATTTGTACTCCTAGAAGGCACACTAGAGTTCGCTTTCTTAGCACTAACGATCCGGAATCGAACTACTTGAAGGCACACTAAGGTTCACATTCATAACATTGGGCATTGAATGGATTTCATACTTGGCACTAGGCATAGAACAAGGAATCAAAGGATTAACTCTCTCACCTAAGGATTTAGGGCATATTGTGATTAAGCATTCTAAAAGTTCTTGAGATCGTTTGGCATATAAGCATGCATGCCCAATTGCATTATCAAGTGGTTTCTCTAACTTATCCTCTTCAACAATCTCACGGAGACATTCTAGACAATCCTTAAGGTATGAGAAATATGTTTGAATTGCAAGTTTGTTATTCCTAAGATGAGGGGAACATATTTCACGAGACAAAGCATATTTATTACAAGAGTGAACCTTTGATACACCATTCTCCCCATTGGTCATTGGCATTTTCCTTTTACAGACTCTTGATTCTCAATTTCCTTTTGCAATGAAGCTATTTGTTCGTTATTTTTATTACGAGTGACCTTTATTGATTCAAATAACTCATTGAAATGACGTTTAACCTTTTCATTTTCTTCTAGAAAACTTTCATTTTCCTTTTGTAATGCATTTACTAAGTTTTGAAGATGAAACGTTTGAGAATTCGAGAATCTAAAGGAGGAGGCATTTGGGAGCCAAATACATTGTTCTTTTGACCCTTTAATTGAGAGATTTGGGCTTTCAACTTTCGATCGTGTTACAATGAGCTTGAATCATTCATCACGTTTGTTAATTTGAAAAATGCATCAAACTCGGAGCATCTGAGGATGTCTTGATATTTGAAGTTTTGACATTTTCTTTAAGATGTTGATATTTTAGTTGTAAATTAAAATGCTCAACCTCTAGTTTAGAAAAATGTTTAACCAAATTGTCGTGATCATCCAGTTCAATTTTCTCATTTAGTTTAGAATTAGTCTTTTCAAGCTCAATGACACGATCATGGGAGACTTTCAGGGCAACAAATAATTCATGAAATTGAGAAGCATTAATGGAACAATTTGTAGCAGTGAAAAACACATCTTGAGCAACACATTCAGTAATAAGAGTCTCGTTCAATGTATGCAAGTTCTTCCTCTCAATCTCTTTATATTTTAGTGCTCGCTCATAGTCACTAACCTCAACTATCATTGCATCAAATTCCTTTTCCATTTCTTTAATGTCTAAATTCATTCCCTTTTAAGACTTTCAAAATGATCTTTTAGTTGTTTAAAGAAAGGCATGACTTCGATTAAATAACATTCTTTCGTTTGCTCAAAACCCTTTCCCTTCGATTATACCGTGGGTGTGATCCTTTTCTTACAAGTTTTCTCAAAATCAACAAATAGTTGAAAAATAACATATTGATGATTAAGGTCTTGCTTTTAGTGGCAATAGTCCTAGGAACTAAATGCATTGGTGTATTGGGAGGATACACGATCATTGAAGGCATTTTCCTAAAGGGGGGTTTGTTACAACAAGATTCTCTACTTTTGCTTATCTAAATCCTTTTCCGAACACTTGTTCGGGTGTTAACAACGTCTGAGGCTTAAACATGTTCAAGGAAATCCAATTCTCCTTCTTGTAATCATGGGGTGTGATATTTATTTTCTTCTCTTTACATTTAGGATCATCTAGTTTCTTGTTCATCTTTCCCTAGTGACTTCATCGATTTCTTATCTTCCTCGGTGCACTCAATGCAACTAGGTTTCATCTAGGCTTAAGGATTTCATTGCCATCATAAAGAACCTTATGAGCATTTCTAGCCTTTTTAATGACCTCTGGATTTGGTTCCTCAACAAGGGAATGCTATGCTTATCGCTTAAGACTCTATGCTTAGTGATTAAGTGAGCGATCAATGGTATTTCCTTGTACGTACAACTTATTTTCAAGCTTGTTTTCAAGGTTTTAGATTAGAAAAATCATTCAAAAGTTTTGATTCCTTAGCACTTGAATTCTTGCTTAAGCATTTTAACATTTTCTTGAAGTTCTTGTTTTTGCTTAGCAGTTTTAGAAAGCTTTTCTTGTAAGGAGTTTAACTCTTGTTTTAATACTTCTTCTCTAAACCTACTTTTTCTAATAGTTGTATGCATTTGGTCATCCATTTCACGCTCACGGGTGGTCAACTCAAATTTTGCACGTTGTTCATAAATAGCAACACGTTCTTTATAGGCATTCGATTCGAGATAACGAGAATCATCGAGGCACATGCGGTGAATTCATCAAAACATAATCATTGTTGATTGCGGAAGATGCATCACTTGGTACAATCTCACTTTCACTTTGTTTCACATATTGATCATATGGGACAACATTGATATTACCCATATTTTCAATATCGACTCAATAATTACGATTGATTGTACTTTTATGTATCTTTTGCTCATCAACTTCATCGTATAATTTTAATACCTCGAAATGATTTTGTCTTTGGATGGACCAGCTTGTGATGATGAAGAGACTTTAGGAGAGACCATTGGAGAAATGCTAGCCATGAAAATGGTTTGTGCGATGGGTTCTTCATCAACATCAGTCGTATGCATCACAATCGGCTACTTGAAAGGCATTCGATGATTATGGCCTATCTCTGAATTGGTTGCTCATCCACATCTGCATCATATGTCTTAGCATTTCCTTCGACCAAAACAACAACTCCTCTTCATCCAAAGTTGCACCATTATCCCGAGCTTGCACAAGCAACATCTTATCCACAAGTACTCGCATTACGAGGCGTTTTGGCGATGTGCGGTTCCTTGCAATGTGTCCTCACCTCCACGCTTGTAACATTTGATTGGTTTTGCTTGTCCTTGATTTCCATTCCTTCCTCTATTACGATTTGCTACATAACCTCTACCACTCCACCTCTTCCTTGTTCATATTGCCTTTCTTGAGATGGTTGTACCATAACCTTCCCATCTCGACGGTGGCTTGATTGTGTGGATTGGATGCGATCCGATTATTGAGATTGTTGTTGGTGTGTGGAAGAGAGTTCATGTTTTGACTAATCATATAAGCCGACTGATTAATGAAGTTTCCATGTGTGCATCGGCATCAACTTGTTTGAACATAGGATCGGGAATGAGTTTGTGATTACCATTACCCATGGGTATGACTTGTGATGCTTTGGTTGTGATTCCAATGTTTGAGTAGAAGGCGGTTGAATCATTTGATGAACTTGTTTCTCCGTGATTGGTTTTGAACTGCTCCGAATCCTTTTTCAAACATAGCATGTCTCTCATTACGAAGAAGGAAGGCATAGAGTTGCTCATAGTTTGTATTCTTCAATCCTTTAGTGAGCTTCACGGTGACAAACTTGTGCCATTCGGGATTCATGTTGTTCACAAATTTTGAGTTCATTTGAATGTTAGGCATAGTCATTTTGATGTTCCTCATGTCATTCACAAGCTTATGGAATCTCACATAGTACTCATAGACACTCTCATCGGGTTTCATCTTGAAATGTTCAAATTCATCATATAGTTGTGATTCTCTATCTTCAATAGTTAATTCGAACACGAGAGAAGCATCTTGACATTATCCCATCTGACCTTTGGCTTGGTGTTGTGATTGATAAGCTTGTAGATGTCTTTTGGAAGACCTTGCGGTATAATGTTAGAAGCCACGATATCTTCATCGAATCTCTTTTCTCCTTATCATCGAGCTCATCATACATCTTTGGTCCATCCATTCCATAAATCATTGTTCCATCTTCAATTGTATCAATTATGTCTCTAGTAGTCTCAACCCGATATGGTCCTTCATCAATGGATTTGAGAATGTTAACCCATTTTCCTTTCCAAGGCAATACAATCGATTCTTTGAGCCCAAGAGTCGTAGTCGATTACATCAAGCATGGGTGGATGAGTATCTGAACCACCGCTTGAACATCCTCGACAATAGTGGAGATGATTGTAGGAGCGTTGGTAGACATGTTGAATGATTAAGCGGGATTTTATAACTCTATGATTAAACCGGAAATAGATTCTTTCACGGATTTTACTAAATCAAGAGAAACCGTATTAAAGAAAAGTCAACCAAGTCGCTAAGAAAACTTGAACCAAGTCGCTAAGCACCAAGTCGCTATAAATACCAAGTTGCTAAGACAGTCGCTAAATAACAACTCGCTAAGCACCAAGTCGCTAAGCACCAATTTTGACAGCAAAATTTTAAGCACCAAGTCGCTAAGTTGTCAAGTCGCTAAAGAGCAACTCGCTAAGCACCAAATCGCTAACACCAAGTCGCTAACAAACTTAAGTACAAGTCGCTAACTTTCACCAAGTCGCTACCGTAGTGGAGAATCCACTAAGTGTCTTGTTTGTCGGCTTGTCTCAATAGACAAGTCGCTAGCTCAACTCGCTAAGACCTTCAACTACAACTCGCTACCAAATTGCAAAGCAAGTCGCTACCAAGATAACTTATCCGTGGCTCAAGTCGCTAGCTAGAAAAACACATAAACACCACTTTTCAATCCAAAACAACCCAACCACGATGATTCAAGCTTACCAAATCAAAACCCAAGCACATACAATGATTCTAAACACAAAACTACACCCAAGATTCAAACTTTAACACTAGAAATGATCCAAATGATGCAAAACCACTAAACTTTTCAAACTCAAAACCACCTAAAAGTCACTAGAAATCCAAAGATATGTAAGAGATGATCAAACCATGGCTCTTGATACCATTTGTAACATATTGGATTTCATATACACATCAAACCATAAACACAAATAGGCGTATAAGATGATTTCTAGAGAGAAAGTTAGAGGTTTAGGGAACTTTAGTGAGAGAAAGAAAAATCTTATTATGAGCTCCAACTCTCTACCTTGGAAGGTAGAGAGTATTTATAGTCATTACATAAATCGCCACCTATCGGGTGTGGATCGGGCATACAGGTGGGTAAAGACCGTCAGTCCTCCACGGTGTTACTTAAACTAAATACTACTTAACTTATAATAATCTACGACTACGAGCTTTCTAACGATTACATATACTTGAGGTGACCGACTCTTTAATAACCGGATTTACTAAATCCTAACATACACTAGACACGTCTTCATCAATCTCCATGAGGTCACGTATTCTTCCTTTTGCTCAATCCCATGACGAATCAAATCAACCAAGCTTCAAGCCCTTGCAAAATATCACGATCATCAATATTCATGTTCACCGACATGACTAAAGCATCTACCCTTTCTCATGGTATGGCCCAAGATAATGGACCTCCTCACGTGTACATTCACGCTCGCAATCACATCGGCTAGTTCTCTGCATATTTCTTCCAATCTGACTAGGCGAGTTCGTGCTTCCATCACTTCACTGTTAAAGAGATGGTTGAACATGGTTGCAATATCATTGGAACCACTAGCGCGACGCAACTCATCGAGATTTGGGGTTATGTTTGCCATTGATTTGCAAGAAAGTAAATCTTGAAAGTGTATAGTAAAACACGATCAAAATGAAGATTAGGTAGGGGTGGAATTAATATTACGCGTATAAATATCCCAATCCAACTCATTTTTACTCTCCCCAAAATTAATTAAAGCATAAAACCGTGATCGAAGAGAATGATTACAAAACATAACTGAAACCACATCATTTGAAAAAAAATGAAACTTACAATAGAAAATCCTTACACTATGAATGTTGGGAATTATACGTTTGAGTTGATAAGACAAAAAGAATGAAACAAGAGGGACTTAATACGACAAGAAGGAAACTTACAAAAAGATGGAAGGACTTCCTTGCAAAAGAAGATTTATTATTTAGTCCTTAGTAGATATTTGTAAACCCTAATCCTCTAGTATATAAAGAGGACATAGGTGTAGGTTTTATACAGGTCTTCCAAGATGTAGTCGACTTAAAGGTGTGTGTGTCCTAGGCATATAGTCTTGTAAACGCCTAGGTTATTAGTTTAGTTAGTAGTTTAGTTATCTAGACGTGTTCCTATAAATGTCTAAGATTAGTTAGTGTTAGTGAATGAAAACCTTGTTCAATAACAAAGAATTGATTAGTTTATTCCGCTGTGCATTCATGTTTGTCTTTGTTATTGTTATCCCTAGCAGAGCTTATAAACGATCTTATCAATTAGTATCAGAGAGAGGAGCTCTTGATATAGGGATCTACAAGGTTTTTCGAAGAAAAGATGCAAAATTCGAAGCTATTACAAATTTTCGTAACTCACTGCAGGTCTATTTTCAAGAGGGCATAACGTTTTAGTGAACCGTTGGATCGAGCTACAATTTTTGCTGGTAAATCTCAGTATATCCGTCTAAGGTTTCACCAGAGCGATTGTCAATTGGAGCTTGCAATCAAAAGTTATTCAATGTCAAAGTCTGCTGCTGAAACTGAAAAAATTCCGTAAAGCTTCTACAACACTATTTTGTAACAATCATAACTTTTTCGTTAACCGTTGGATTGTGACGAAATTTTTGGTGGATGTTCTATATATAGCCATCTAACTTTCCACTGGAGAGATTGTCGATTTGAGCTTTTATGTGAAAGTTATATGCTGTCGAAGTTGGCTACCAAGAGAGGTTTCAAAATCACGTGTGTTTCAAAGCATCGTTCGAGGTTTATGCAAAGTCTTGCCATGAATTAAAGTCTTGCTTTCAATCTTGCTCGTCCTGAAAGTCTTGCTCAAAATCTTGCTCGACCTTGAAAGTACCGCTCGTGGGACTTTGATTATTTAATTGACGATTTGGAAGTACCGCTTGACACCATGATTACGGGCGTGTGTTTTAGTCGTTGGTGGTGATATAAGTTTTGGATTGAGGGAAGTCGAGCATGGTGATTGTTATGGATTTTTAGCGACACACACATGAGATTGGTTCACACACATAAGATGTTTGGTTACTTGTACTTAAAGATTTTAAAAAGCTCGAAGTTGATTTTATTGAAGAATTGGTTACGAAGAGGATTGATTATCACTTATTTGATGATGAAGTGGAATTACTTAGATGCGTGTTTTATTATACCTTTTAGCAGGAGGTAACTTGTTCGTTCGTTCATGTTGTGGCTAAGACTTGGTAAATCTAGCAAGTAGAGTTTGCTATCACTTAAAGGAGTTACGTTGTAGTGCTCAGTGTCTCATTGAAGATGAGGATTTTATCAAGAGATCGAGGTCTACTCATATATCATCAGGTATGAGTTCATAGTTACGTGGTTAGTACAAGACATAAGACGCGAGTTTGGGATGTTTACTTCAGCATCAAGTTGGTTATACTTAGTTTTCTTCACAAGTGATCATTACAAGGAGCTTACAGATTTGAAGAATCATTTGATGTTCATGCACCACTCAAGGGGAAGTGTTTGATTTTTACTATTGTTGATCATTATTACTACTGCTAGTTGGAGTTTTCTATTGTTTTGGATTCATTTTTAGTAAGCATTTTGGTGTTCTTCATGGAGGGCAATTCGAAACATTGGACGGCTTAGATTGGAAGTATGATATTGGTTCGTGGTGGTCAAGATCATTATTTTCATACGTTCCCTATTTGGATAATAACAAAAAGGGGAAGAGATGTTTGAGTGGCATGGCATGAATTAAGGGAAGACAAAGGAAGACATACTTGTTTCATTCATGGTGAGATCTCAAATCTCAATTTCTACTGTCTCAGGAAGTTCGTTCAAGAATGGTTTTGTCATTATCAACTAGGGAAGATTGTTGGGAATTATACGTTTGAGTTGATAAGACAAAAGAATGAAACAAGAGGGACTTAATACGACAAGAAGGAAACCTACAAAAAGATGGAAGGACTTCCTTGCAAAAGAAGATTTATTATTTAATCCTTAGTAGAGATTTGTAACCCTAATCCTCTAGTATATAAAGAGGACATAGGTGTAGGTTTTATACAGGTCTTCCAAGATGTAGTCGACTTAAAGGTGTGTGTGTCCTAGGCGTATAGTCTTGTAAACGCCTAGGTTATTAGTTTATTTAGTAGTTTAGTTATCTAGACGTGTTCCTATAAACGTCTAAGATTAGTTAGTGTTAGTGAATGAAAACCTTGTTCAATAACAAAGAATTGATTAGTTTATTCCGCTGTGCATTCATGTTTGTCTTTGTTATTGTTATCCCTAGCTGAGCTTATAAACGATCTTATCAATGAACTAATACAAAAATAAAAGAATGACACAAAGAACCTTATATTTCAATTACTTTCAAACTCCTACCCCCTCCCCAAATTGGCTATCTAAATACAACCAAAACGACATGTGACGTTTATGCTTTTATATATTATACCTAAAATTATCTATACCGTTACCGTATTTCATAATTTAATTTTTTTTCTAAAAGATTCTCGGTCTAAACTTAAACTACAGAAAAAAAATATAATAACCGCTTCAATCTTTTTTGACTATAATCCTTGTTAGACACCATAATATACTGATAACATTAAATACCAACTAATACATTACACGATCTTGCTTACCGACAAGAATTAACACATGTTAACTAAAAGAAGGCAACCTAAATTACAACAAACAAGGCAATGAAACATAACCATCATAAATTACAATAAAAAAATGCCCATCATAAATTATTGTTATCACCGTTATTGGACACATAAGAAAGAGCACTAGAACCTTCATCAAATTCATCATGAGCTGCATCCTCAAATCATCAAAAAGCATCCTTGGTGTAAATAGACTAGCTTCTTTAAATGGCTTTTCATGCGGTGATCTTAAGTAAGCTGGTGATTGAGATTCTTCCTTTTCCTATGCAATAACCTCTTCCAACGACATACAATCAAAAACTTTCGTTCTCTCATCATGATTTTTTAATTGTGTTGTCACCTCCTCATCAAACTCATCTTTACACAAGTTTTAGTGATAGTAATCAACTAGGAATGCTTGAGGAGTATGGGAAACATATACCTCAATTTTCCCATGGAGCTGAGCAAATTCATACATCTTTTTAACATCTCTATCACTTTCCACTATAGTCAAACCTTCTTCTAAGCTACATTTTGTTATACAATAAAACCAAGCCCAAATATCCTCTTTTATTTTTTCTAACAACATATCACACATTTGGGAATACGACAACGTTTTAGACATAGATAGTTTAATTTCAAGAAATTTTCCACCTGCGTACCTTAGGGGAAAGACGTAGAATATGCTTTTATTGAAAAATTCAAATACGATATCATTAGAATTATTAGACATTGTGTGTTTAATTGAAAAAATCCAAATAAAAAAAATAATTCAGCCAAAAATAAATGCTTAAAAGTTACCGAAATATTAGTGAAGTGTACACAAATTCTTCAAGTATTAGTGAAAAAACACAAATGATTTGTGTAAAACCTGAAAATAACAAAAAATGATTAATATAGTGATCTGAAATTCTGAATGGATATTACCTGATGGATAATAGATCTAATTCAAAGTCGAGTGGTCGAGTAGCTGATGGTCGAGTATCCTAACATGTATTAATTACAACAACTAATTTTTACAACTAACACCTATTAATTGATTACATTAATATTGATGTGAAGTTGTGAACACTTAATTTAACCTTTTCCCAACTAACACATAATATAATTAATGTGATGGGGTAGATGATAATTATATAAATAGAGGTGAGAAACATATGATAACATTACCAAACCTTAAAAACGATGCAATGAATTCACCACCAAATTACGAGTGGGAAGAATTACTTGATATAGACGACTCCGATCTCCGATTATCCGCCACAACACAAAACACAATATCCTCTAGAATCTCTCAAGTTGATAATTATGTTGAAAACCTGAAAATACCGGTCCTTCGTATTCGGATGGTGTGGACGATGGTGTAATGATGACACAAGAGTTTATTAGGAAAGTTGTTGATGATTTGGTTGAGGATTCGGATTTTAAAAGTGGTCCATGGGTTAACGCGGCTGAGTTTATGAATGCTGATGGCGGATCATTGTTGGCTGTTTTACCGATATCAAAAAATTTCTTAAAAAAGGGAAACTTGACAAGGTTGTTGAGATAATCAAGTCTTGTACTCCGAATGTTTTAGGTGATCTGAAAGTAACATGAAAGACGTTTCAGGGTATATGTCAGGTACAATACATCACAAAGTTGTTAATGATGAGAGGTTTAAAAAGCAACTTACCGTCGGAACTGTCTTGATACTTCAAAATGTTTCAGTATTTTCTCCCAAACAATCTGGCAATCATTATCTTAAAATCACAATAAAAAAATTTGGTCAAGGTTTTATCCAAGGATGCGGTTCTTGAAAATGGTAGCGGTGATGGTGGTACTGGAAGTGAAATATGTATGTAACGATTGGTGTTTGTTCGAATGTATTTTCATTTCTATGTTAAAATATTTTAACGAGTGGTTGTAGTTTGTTAAGTGTCTAGTTACTAGTTTGGTTGTAGTCGGAAGCGGTGGTTGCAATATAACTTATGATAACTATTACTAATCTATTGATGTTTTGCGACAATTACTTTTTGCAAATTAATAAAACCGTTGTAAATTTTGATCACTTGGTTACCAAAGAATATATTCACACAAGACACTAACTATTAAAAACAGTAACAAATTTTCACTATGCATATTTACTAATCTATGAATGATTGGGTATGAAACGATCCAACGGTCGATAAAAATATGTTGTAGAAACATGCGGAAAAATTATGAAAAATATGCCTCCTATATTCCTTAAGGATATACTCTGACCTCAAACTCATGTTACAAATGTGCATCAACTATATGTTGTAGTAAATCAATTAATTCGAAATTTTAGTTTTTACATATAACAAAGTTACTCGTTAATTCGAAATGTGCATCAACTATACATTAATTCAAAATTTTAGTTTTTGCAATGTATAGCGACAAGTTTTAATATATCATCTTCTACATGTTTGTGTTAGTTGTGAATTTAAGTGATATGAATAAATATGTGTTTGGTTTAAAAATTAATGTAGAAATTAATGTAATAGATATTCGACTACTCGACCGACGGCTACTCGGCCTATGGTTGGGAAGATGTAGTAATTAATTGTCCACATTAATATGCATTTAGTATTGCATCTACTACATATGTGTGTTAGTTGTGATATTAAGTGATATAAATAAATATGTGTTTGGTTTAAAAATTAATGTAGTAATTAATGTAGATACTCGACTACCGACGAACTGCCTACTCGACCTATGGTTGGGAAGATGTAGTAATTAAATATCCACATTAATATGCATTTAGTATTGTATCTACTACATATGTGTGTTAGTTGTGATATTAAGTGATATGAATAAATATGTGTTTGGTTTAAAAATTAATGTAGTAATTAATGTAGTAGATACTCGACTACTCGATCGACGGCTACTCGACCTATGGTTGGGAAGATGTAGTAATTAAATGTCCACATTAATACATCATTTAGTATTGCATCTACTTCATGTGTGTGTTAGTTGTGATATTAAGTGATATGAATAAATATGTGTTTGGTTTAAAAATTAATGTAGTAGATACTGTAGTAGACACTCGACTACTCGACCGACGGCTACTCGACCTATGGTTGGGAAGATGTAGTAATTAAATGTCCACATTAATACATCATTTAGTATTGCATCTACTACATGTGTGTGTTAGTTGTGATATTAAGTGATATGAATAAATATGTGTTTGGTTTAAAAATTAATGTAGTATTTAATGTAGTAGATACTCGACTACTCGACCGACGGCTACTCGACCTATGGTTGGGAAGATGTAGTAATTAAATATCCACATTAATACATCATTTAGTATTGCATCTACTACATGTGTATGTTAGTTGTGATATTAAGTGATATGAATAAATATGTGTTTGGTTTAAAAATTAATGTAGTAGATACTCGACTACTCGACCGACGGCTACTCGACCTATGGTTGGGAAGATGTAGTAATTAAATATTCACATTAATATGCGTTTAGTATTGCATCTACTACATATGTGTGTTAGTTGTGATATTAAGTGATATGAATAAATATGTGTTTGGTTTAAAAATTAATGTAGTAATTAATGTAGTAGATACTCGACTACTCGTCCGACTTATATTCACATATTTCTCACAAACACTAACAATTTATTTAATAACTAGATGAACGGACATGAAATTAGATGATAGGACATGAAATACATAGTTCTCAAAATAAAACAACAAATTAAAAAAAGGAATCATCCGAGACCCAACCCTCGTCACTTGAAGTATATGATTGCTCGTGTCCAAGCCCCATTTCCCATCGGTATTCAAATTCTCGTTGTTCCCGCCCCTACGAGCGGCTTCCTCACGCTCCTCGCTAGTTCAAACTCAATGAGTACTTCCATATCTTGTTCAATTAGTCGGAGTTGATCCTCGCTAACCCAAACGGATTGGGATCATATTCCAAAGGTGGATTATTTGCCGCCCTTCTCGTGGGACGTTTGCCGCTTCATTTTCATTTGGGAATACCGGTAAGGGAACTTGCGGTTGAACGTTTGCTGCTTCATTTTCATTTGGGAATACCGGGAAGAGATATTCCGTGAAGCGTCATAAACATGCTCATTTTGTGGTGGACTAGGGAATTGTTGAGAGAAATCTTTGTGTGACATTTTTGAAAATCCGTGTGTGAGTTGAGTATATGAGTTGTGTATGTGTTAAGTGTATGGGATGATTGTATGACTTGAATGGGTATTTATAGGCTAGGTTTTTAAATTTGAACTTGAATCCAATAATAAATCCCGCTCAGATATTTGAATTTGAATTTTATTACCGTTTAACATTAAAGAGTAAAACCCAAACCCTAATTATCTAAAGCACTTGCGATGGTGTTATCACTGTGGATTTTGCGTCCACAAGAACAACAAACAAGTTAACAAAATAAGCAAACAACAAACAAGTTCATAAATTAACCAAACAACTTGACAATACAAACACTAAAATTAACATATACAACTTCTTCATTCTTTGTTGAAAAATACAACCACTAAATTAACCAAACAACTTGAAAAATTCAAAAGCTATAAATGATAACCATGACAAAACCAACAACTTCTTCATTCTTTGCTTTCCCCTTTGTGCTTCCAACAATTGAGCTTCTTGCATGTTTCTTGCTCTCAATAGACCTGGAATAATTGTTACAGCACGATGGCACATCGGGGGATCAAGCCAATCTACTATACCCTAATAAACAAGAAAGGTAACATATTAATGATTGCAAATTGTAACCCTAATTAACAAGATAACACTTACATGATCCGGGCATCCATAAAAACGTCTTCCAGGGTTTTCATTTGTCCAAGATGTGATAACGTTTGTTCTTCTACCACAAAAACAATGCACCATGGTTCGGATTTCTGCAAATGTTTACTCTAAAATGGAAGATAAGAAAAGAAGAAGAATAAGATGTATTTGTGTGTGGGTGGGGGTGCGTATTTATGAAATAGGAAAACAAAAAGTGACGTTGGAATATTGAATGACTAAAATACCCTTCAATATTGGCCACGTGGTATCAGTTTTTAACCCCACTAACGAAACGTTAAATATTGGACCATCCATGTAATTTACTTTTGACAAACCACAAGGACCATCCATGTAATTTACTCAACATTAAATAAAAAAGTAATATAGAATTTTAAATTCACAACTAACACAAATATTTAGTAGATGGAATATTAAATGCATATTAATGTGGACAATTAATTACTTCATCTTCCCCATAGGTCGAGTAGCCGTCGGTCGAGTAATCGAGTATCTACTACATTAATTATTACATTAATTTTTACAACCAAACTTACATTTATTCATATCATTTAAATTCACAACTAACACACATATGTAGTAGATGAAATATTAAATGCATATTAATGTGGAAAGTTAATTACTACATATTCCCAACCATAGGTCGAGTAGTCGTCGGTCGAGTATCTACTACATTAAGTACTACATTAATGTTTTCAACCAAACACAAATTATTGATATCATTTAAATTCACAACCAACACACATATGTAGTAGATTCATTATAAATGCATATTAATGTGGAAAATTAATTACTACATCTTCCAAAACATAGGTCGAGTAGCCGTCGGTCGAGTAGTCAAGTATCTACTACATTAATTTTTACAACCAAACACAAATTTATTAATATAATTTAAATTCACAACTAACACACATATGTAGTGGATGCATTATTAAATACATATTAATGTGGAAAATTAATTACTACATCTTCCCAAACATAGGTCGAGAAGCCGTCGGTCGAGTAGTCGAGTATCTACTACATTAATTTTTTCAACCAAACACAAATTGTTGATATCATTTAAATTCACAACTAACACACATATGTAGTAGATGGATTATTAAATGCATATTAATGTGTACAATTAATTACTACATCTTCCCAAACATAGGTCGAAGTAGCCGTCGGTCGAGTAGTCGAGTATCTACTAAATTAAATACTACATTTATTTTACGTCATACAACTAACATACATAATTTTCACCCAAAGAGCTATATATATTAATGTACTTATTAGAAAGAATTAGATTGTAAACTTACATTATCACTCAAAAATAATGGGAGAATCGGGTACTGAATTTAGTGTATATTTGGTTTACGGAGATGTGACTTTTGGTGTTTGCCTTAAAAGAAATATTACTTACAATCAACTAGTAGCTATTGTGAAGAAAAAGTACAAGTTTAACGATACGTGCAACCTCATGTTTACGTACAAAGTTGGTACAAAGTGTGTCCACATTGTAGACGATGATGATGTGAGATTTTACACCAACGAAATTTGCAAAGGGAAAGGTACGCCACATACTATTTTTATTGCAAAGATTGAGCAATGCTCGTGGAAATCCTTCTTCTTCTAGTTCTTTGGGTATAGATCTTAACGCCCTTTATCTCCTTTCGATTTAAACCCACAATACACTATTTACAATGATTCCGAATACCCAAACAAGAATATTTCAAAATCACCGTAATTTAAACCAACAATACAATATTTACAATGATTCAAAATTACCCAAAAAAGAAAATTTTAATAATCATAATGATTTTATGGCAAGAGAACAGTTTGAGCATATGTGGCAAATGAATACTTTAAACAACATTCACAATCCACCAGATCCACAACCTATTATCAAAACTCCAAAAGGAAACAATGATCATGCTAAATGTATTTTGGAAACGGGTGAAAGATTTGATAATAAAAAATGTGTTATGAATAAAAGGTTATAAAGCTCTTTTAGATGGTTATGAATTTAAGGTTAGAAAATCAGATCCGGTAAGGTATGATGTAATTTGTGTGCATGAGGGTTGCGAATGGAAAATAATTTCAAGTAAGTGCAAATTTAGTAGTCAATGGGAATTAGGAATGGTGAACGACCATCACACTTGTTCAAAAACAAAAATAGGTATGCATCACCGTAATGCTACGAAAAACTTGTTGGGTCATTTACTAGTACCTAAGTTCAAAGACAACAGCCGTATATATACGGCAAAGGACATACAAAACGACATAAACCTAGAATTCAACATCGATATTAGTTACAAACAAGCATGGAGATCGAAAAATGTGGCATTGGATACGCTTGAAGGTTGCCCGAAAGCATCTTTTGAACAGTTACCGGTTTATTGTCATAATTTAGAATTGACAAATGATGGTACTGTAACACATATTGATACTGATGATGAAGACCGGTTTAAGATGGTTTTCATAGCTTTTGGTGTTGCGGTAAGCATATATATATATTTTACTATTAAATTTATTTTTTTGAGTATTATTATCATATAACTAATCGTTTAATAATTGATTAGATTCGAAGCTTTCTGCACCATATGCGACCATTGTTAATAATTGATGCAGCTCATCTTAAAGGTACTTACCTTGGAACAAATCTGCTGGCAGTTGGAATGGACGGGAATAATCAAATTATACCTATTGCAACGGGTGTGTCTCAGGGTGAGACTGGTGAATCGTGGACATGGTTTTTGTCAAAATTGAGAGAATGCATTGGTGAAGTTCCAGATTTAACTATCATATCTGATCGACATGTAGCAATACAATCTGCGTGTGAATCTGTTTTCCCGAATGCATTCCATGGGCATTGTTGTAGGCATTTGATGATGAATTGTAATTTGAAGAGTAGAAAGCATAAGGCTTTATATTGGAAGATGTGCAAAGCTTACTTAATCGATGATTTTAATAGAGCATTAGATGAAGTTAAGGGCAAAAGGCGAGAAGCCTACGACAAACTGATCGAAGCTGGGGTTGAAAGGTGGTCTAGGGCATATTCAGCTGGTAATCGTTACAATTACATGACATCTAATAGCGCTGAGTCAATCAATTCGTTAACAAGAAATGTCCGAAAAGTACCCATCACTAACCTAATGGAGTGGTACAGAGCCTTTGTCCAAAAGTGGTACTTCAATCGTCGAGAAAAATATAAAGGTACGCGTTTTATGTAATTTTTTCCTAAAAATAAACTATTTACCGTATTTATTGTATTCCAATCAAGAAATACTAACGAATATTATAATTTAGATGCACAAATGGATGAACTAAGTGATTGGGCAACCGCAAAATAACGGACCGAATGTTAAAGAGCGCTCATTGACCGTGGGGCGGCATTGAGATGAACAGATTTACCAGTCGACGATCGACAAAAATACATATAGTGGATTTAGGTCAACGTTCATGCACATGTAGAAAATGGCAAGTTTCTACTTTGCCTTGTGGTCATGTTTTAGCGGTTTGTAGAGTTATGGAATGACGGATTGTAATCATTTGGCAAAAGCATGGTTTAGGAAAATGAGCTTAAAGCTACGTACCAAGACTTGGTATATCCTGTTGGAGAAGTTTCAAGTTGGCAGTGTCCTAGTTACTTGCAAGTTGTTAAGCCACCACTTATGGCTAAACCCCAATCTGGTAGACCCAAGAACAAAGATCGTATTAGATCTCAAGGCGAGGAACCGGTACCAGTTAATTGTTGAAGGTGCGGTAATGTTGGACACACCCGACAAAGTTGCAGAGAAACATTGCCAAAGAAAAAAGTAAGTAATGTATTGTTATTTAAAGCTCATTATTTAGGATACTATTTATTAACTCATAACTTGATTTACACAATTTTTAGGCAAAGGTACCTGCTAGAAGAAGCTCACAACAAGCAATGCCAAGCTCATAAGAAGAACAAGTCTACTCACAAGCTGTTAATTTGGATGACCCATAGAGTGGCATACTTTAGTTTTTTCTAGTGTGTATGGCAAACCGCAATACACTTTTAATGAAAGTTGCAAGTTTTTGTCTTTAACATGTGTACAGAAGCTGATTATTTGCTACATGGTTCAATTGAAACACAACACAGTCATCAAACTTTGAATATAACTAACACAAAACAATTAAACACATAGCCAAAAGCAACACAAATAAGTTTTGCCCAAAAAGAAATAGTTCACAAACACAAAACACAAATTAGCTTTTGCCCAAAAGCAACAGGTCACAATAGCAATTATACCTACACAAATATCTTGTGCTTGAAATAGAAACGGGCTATCTGTTCTCGATATGCAAGGGCTGTCTGCACTGCATCTTCAACAACCAATGGCATCCCATGAGATAATCTGTTTAGAGAACAAGAAATAAGAAATGAAAATCATGCATAAAGATAACCTGCATTGGACTCACAAGTAACAGTTAACCTGTACTTGACTCACAAATAATCATTTGGAAAACGCACGGTCGCAAATATGTTTTCTCCTAGATCTTTCTTATTCCTATCGACAAATGAAGCATCCTTGTTCTAACATATCCATATATGAAATATTCAAGTTAACCTGAGTAGCTCTATTTTGCCCCTATTTACAGCTACTAACGAGCTTATGGCAGGTAGGTGTGAGCTAAAGAAAATGTCTAATTACCACTCACAACCATACAAAATGATTAATTTGAATTTTTTCCTTTTGAGAAAATTTAAATAAGCTGGTTAAATTGTTATTTATATTTTTAAAAATTTTTATAACAAATTAAATGACTCAAATATTTGTGCCAAATTTTGGCGGTGATGAATAGCAAATTGCGACCATGAAATGCAACATGATGCGTGCTTTGATGATGCAAAAGTTGCAATATGAAAAGTCGTTTTTGACTAAAATAGTGACTAAAAACAATTTGATCCTCCACTATATAAGGCCATAATCTCAATTGCATTTTCATCACTCATCTATAACAAAAAACAAATAACTGACAAAATGAGTGGTAAAAGAGTTACGTTTGAGCATAATCATGATGATAGGGAGTGGTCAATAAAGGTAGCAAGAGAGGTAATGTTTCCTGAGATATATGAATTGTATGGACCAAATGCTTAACCAAGTTACCGATTACCAGCTGAATTGCTAGAAGAACTAAGAAATACGGTCAGGAACAAGAAGAAGTTATAGAACCAAGTGGCGGTGTTAAACTTAAGCAACCACATCCGCAATTTGCGGGTCCTAGTAGCAGTAACACTATTGTTGGGAAGCAACCTAAAAATAATGAGACTCTAACAGGAAAGTCAACCATATTGCACGAGTGTAATGATGATCCAAAGAAAAAAGGAAAAAGAAACTAAATGTTATTTCCTAGTTTCTGAAAGTGATGTGTTTGGTTACATATGATGTATGTATGCAGTTGGTTTAAGTATCACTTAAACCAAATTTAATAAAACTGTTGTAACAAAATCTATCAATGAATTGTTTTATGCTTATGCAACACTGCTAGTTCAGAAACACTAGGTTAATGCCATGTAAAGGTTAGTGGTATACTATTTCATTATACTTCTATGCAAGGACTCCTAGGCTAACAGGCTTGTGTGTGAGTTAAGTAGAGGTTATGAATTCCAAACTAACTAGGACAAACACTAGCCTACATAATTTACCTAGACACTAGTAAAGACAACATTAAAGAAATAAGGCTTAAAACTATGTAAAAAACAAATTTAAACAATCGGGCTTCAAAAAATTACTAACCTGTAAAGAAATAAGCATACAAAGACGCCGCAATCACCAAATACCCCACCCTTCTTAGGGACGTTATGTGCATTCCTAAACTTAATGCTGTATTCTAGGGGATCGATTCCTTTGCTTGCAAACACATCAGTCTTCTCTAGAACTACCGGAAGCTTACACTCCAAACACCTCCTCATATTCAAATACCACTGACGAGTTTCGTGTTCTTGATATCCTTCACATCATAGAATGTAACAATTCCAGATTTAATGTCAAATCATGCAAGCGACCAATGTTTCTTGGGTTCATTTATGGGTTTGAAGACCTACAATGTTTAAAAATAAAATTGATATAATCCACATAATTAAAACATTATATTCTAAAAGATTGGTTACCAATAAATACCTGTTCCACATTCCTCCATGCAAATGGGTAAATTTCAACGGTTGCATAAAACAGTGGCATTGAGTCTTGAAGTAGAAGCTTAGAAAGTAGCAACTAACCATTGACCAATCATGCGAAGATTGTCCGAAATACCACATATACCATACCCAAAGATCAATGTGTCAGAGGCAATAAAAACACGTAATTCAACAAAAATTTTACATATAGCGAAAATAGTTTTATCCAAAATATATCAGAATGGTTATTTTAACGCACTCGTCAAGTAACCAACCTACACGCTTATCATCAAGCCCAACTAGAGCATCCCGTAGTACGATCAACAAGAATGTCACTATACCAAGGAAACTTGCAACGAGTCCGCCTGTGGGTAATCGAAACTTCTCCAACTCAAAAGTACATGAAATTTTATCGATACATTTGAATGGACGGCTTGGTTCCTAAACAAAACAGGTTAAAGTTGTATTATAAGACTTAATTAAGCCAAGATCTGATGCTGTAGTTGCAGATTTATAAAGGTAATACCTCTTCCCACGGTTCGAGATCTTCACACCTTTCAATCATGAATGCATCAAGGACATTTGTACGTTTTTTTAGTGCATCCATGCTAGGGACGTATAAAGGTAATAACTCTTCCCATGGTTCCATCTACGGCTTGATCACGTTGACATACCTCCTCTTGAAAGTTCCACATCGCTGTAAAGCAAATTTCATGTGACTGGAATTACTATGCTCTATACTCTTCATTCTCTTTTCTTCTTCCAAAATCAATTTCGTGTTCTGTTTCCTCTGCTCTGCCACCCTAAAAATCTCAGCAGCTTGCTTTTCAGCCTTCACACAATCATCCTGCAATTACATCATAAAAATCATTGTTATTACCTCAGATAAATCTTGAAAACAGTTTATATATTCTTGAAATCATGTATGTGATTACCTCAGATAAATCTTCGTCAGACAATTTGTCCACTTCATCCCCACCATTCTGTATAAAGTTATAAAACAAGTTATAATGCAAGGTACACGACAAATTAGAATAATTAGAAAGTTGTAGAAATCAATTACCACATAAACTTTTTGAGAGAAATTATCCAAACCATCTACAAATCCATTAGCAGTGTGTTTGTTGGATGTTCGAATAGGCGAATCAAATAATTCAAAGAAATCACCATCTAGATTACTACAATACTCGTCACCCAGATCACACTCCACGTTATCCTGTAACATGTGTGCACATACTTAACTAAGTAAATGACAAGAAAATATAAAATGTGCAAAGATAAATGTTGGACATACTCTGACCAAACTAACTATGTAGCTTGTAAGGGTTTAGCAACCTTGGATAAATCCAAAACTACTAACAATGAAACATTGATATAACTCTATTAAGTATGCGGAATCTACTTTAACAAAGCTAAGAAGAATAACTTTAAACTTCAACGATTATATTAAAACCAAACTTTGAACCTACTTGTTATACAGATTCACTAACAAACCTAATCGCTAAATAACTCTAATATCGTACTTGCATGTAAGTTCTAAGTCGCGTATCTCTAATGACAATCTAGGGGTCCTTTTATAGGCATAAGGAATACCCTAGTCGGTTTACAATTACAATCCTTGTACGACAAGTAAACTAATTCTAATCTAAGAATATTCTAGAATTACATAATAATCCTTAAACGATTTGCATAGCAGTCCTTTAGCATATCAAGATTGACACAAGCAAGATTTTGACTTTCATTAAGCAAGATTTTGACTTTCTTCAAGACTTTGACTTTCTTCAAGACTTTAACTTTATATCCCAACAATCCTCCCCTAACTTGAATTCTAGTTGCTTGATTTCAAGTTTCCTTTAAATCTTTAACTTCAACATCTTTGTCTTCAAGGAAAGATTGTATCTTTAACTTCAAATTCATCTTGTACTCACCGTGTTTGTATTGTCATCATCAAAGTAATTTTATCGCCAATCTCTATCAAAGAACCTTTATCAAGATCCTTTATCTTTTCACCACTCAAGAACATATGGCAAAATGTACATCGATCATAAAGTTTCAAACTATTCTCATCACTTCCGGATGTGTAAACTCCCGTGAGAGGTGAATCATTGAAAATTAATGGATTTTGATGTCTCTTTACCAAAGCCATTAACTCGAGTAGCCAATGTTTAAGTGTAAAACCATGGTACATTGATAACCATATGATTTTTAGCAAATCATCGCCTATCAACGGACTTGTTAAGTCTTTACCAAGAGTTTGCTTTTGGACTAGTTAGTTCTTTCAACCATGGTGAACTAATTACCATACAAATGGTTTTTCCACGCCTTTACCACAAGCCATTTTCTTGTGGCTAGCCAACTCTTCACTATTACGTATATGGTGAGTTGAAACCATACAATTTTTAGTAAATTGTCAACTAAAACGGATTTGATAATCACATCAGAGCCGTACCCTCATGATGAGTCAAACTCTTTCTTGTTTATCAAACATGGTGAGTTGATTACCATCAGATGTAACTCTCAAAACAATTTGTTGCTGTTATCTTGTGCTTCAAAAAGCATTTTGCACTTTACAAAAATTGCTTATTTTATATTAAAAGACATTTATCGGTTTTAGGTCTTAAGCGAGCTTTGAATAAAGCATCGTTTGTTCAAGAAGACTTTGAATAAAGCATCGATTATTCAAAAGATTTATATAATAAAATCATACCCGTAATCATGCATCATCATCCGCTAAAGTTGTCCATTTGATGAACAATTCCATTACCATGAGTGTTGTCTCATTCTCTTGTTCAACTTCCATACCATGATCTAGCATCCCGATCATAAGATCTCTTGTAAGAGGATGTCTCCTTTCGCTAACAAATGAATCATGGTACCATCTTCTAACTCTAACACATGCACTCCGATGATTCAAAGAATCTCCAACTTATGATTTCAATATTCTTGATTATTCCGTATAGCATCATCACTTGTTTCTTCCGTCTCCCGGATGGTTGTTAGATCTCCCAAAGAAGACTAAACCCACTCCAGTTGGTGGAATATGCTCAAAATAATCTTGCACTAGTTGATATAGATGAAACAGATCTTCTATCTATCATATGTAGTATGTCCCATAATAAGTTGAATGTTCTAAAACTTTCATCTTCTATGAAACATAAGATAATCTCCTTCCTTTGATTCTACAACTTCAAATGTAGAAATCTTAGGCCTTGTTTGTTTTTTTCAAAGAAGCTCTTCTTTGCCTCTTTTGTCTGCGCAGCGCCGCAGACGTATTCCTGAAGACCGCTTTGTTTTTTTCGGACATAAGAGGCTAAAATCTCTTATTACCATGCGACATAATTTATCTCTTCTTTTCCACTTCTTACCTCTTCTCACAACCCATACATCTCTTTCTCAATATCTTACATCTCTTTACGTCATCCGCTTTTTACGCCGTCCGCTTTTTCGTCAATCGCGTTTTACGCCGCCCGCTTTTACGCCGCCTTTTTTACGCCGTCCGCTTTTACGCTTTTGTCCGCTTTCACGCTTTTTACGCTTTCATCCGCTTTTTACGCCGCCTTTTTCGTTTGCCGCCTTTTTACGTTTTCGCTTTTTTACTTTTTCGTCCGCTTTCTTATGTTTTCGTCCGCTTTCTTACAATTTCGCCTGCTTTCTTAAGTTTTAGTCCGCTTTATTACGCTTATGTTCGCTTTTCATGTTTTCGTCCGCTTTTTAATGTTTTCGTATGTTTTTATGTTTTCGTCTGCTTACGTGTTCATCCTTTTTACGCCGTCCGCTTTTTACGCTTCGTCCGCTTTCTTACGCTTTTGCGTTTCGTCCGCTTTCACCTTTTTTACGTTTCATCTATTTTTACGCCGATCATATTTTTTCGTCCGCTTTTAATGTTTTCGCCGGTTTTTCGTCCATTTCGTCCATTACGCTGGTCATTTTACGTTGTCTGCTTTTCTACGCTTTCATCCATTCTTTACGTTGCTAAATTTTTTACTTTTTCGTCCTTTTACGTTGTCTGCTTTTACATTTTCATCCGTTACGCTGTTGCTTTTTCGTTTTAACCGCTTTTATATTTTCATGTGTTTATTTTACTTTTTCCTCCATTTTCATATGATTTTATAAGTTTTTGTACGTTATTTTATCTTACCTAACAAAACGTAAGATAATGTAAGAAACGAAAGAAAATGATTTAAAACATAAAAAACAGACGAAACGAAAAACGGCTCGAAATGTAAAAAGGCGAAACGTAAAAAGACGAAGCGTAAAAATGGTCGAAAACTTAAAAATGATTTAAAACGTAAAAGATTAAAACGACGAAACGTAAAAAGGAAGAAAACGTAAGAAAAGGATGAAAACGTAAAAAACAAATTAAAACGTAAAACATACGAAACGAAAACAAACGAAACGTAAAAAAGATGTGCGTAAAAATGTATTTAAAACGTAAAACCGGACGAAACGTAAGAAATGGACTAAAATGTAAAAATGACAAAAACATTAAAAAATGATTTAAAACATATAAAATGGAGGAAATGTAAAAAACATACGAAATGTAAAAAACTAGTGAAAAGAAAAGGAAAAAAGTTACTTTAATAGCACAAAAATACTAGTGAAAAGAAAAAGAAAAAGAAGAAAAATAAAAGAAGTACTTCATAAAGACAAAAACAAACGGTCTTCTTGTTGCAGATGAAGAGCTTAAATGTACCTCTTCTTTACGTATATGGTTTGCGATGAAGAGGTAAAATCAAAAACAAACGACACCTTAGACTTCATATCGCAACTTCTTTAGACTTTGGATGTCAAAATCAACAACCCTTAGATAATTCCTCAACTCATCAATCAGATCCGTTCTCAATTGAACCTTCTTTGATAGTCGCTCATCATCGCTGTCGCCTTTCTTTGAACTTCCTTTTCTTGCATCCACATTTTGCTTTTCGTAATCAAAAGAAATAATACTATCAACTTGCTTTTGATAAGACTCTAACAAAGATCATATAAGTCTTTCATCTCTAGATATTTTAACTTCAGAACCTCAGATATCCTCGACCCTTCAGGATAAACCATCATGGCATTCCTTTCTTTAGCAATACCTTGTGGTCTTCTTGGTATAACAACTTGCTTTTTGGTTTTTCAATTTCAAGATCTAATTCAATCAGAACTTTCTAGCAGCTTCTTCATTTTGAGCCACTTGAATAGCTATTAATTATGCCAAAGCGAGCTTCTTCTTCTTTTGATTCTACCGCTTTTCCTTTTCCTTTATCCTTCGATCTAACTCGAGTAGCTTGAGAAGTTTGTAAGACTTGAACCCGTGAATACTAATACCTCTTGGTCTTGACATATTGAGAATTTTTGAGCAATGGTCTCATCATCACTAGCAAAGATGCTCCTTTTGTCAATCGGACTAGAAGTACCACTTCTTCATGTAAAATTATTGAAGGACCGCCTTCTTCATCAAAATTTAAGGTTCTTGGTGTAATAAGTTCTTGCCTAAAAGTACCTCGAGGAGCAAGACCTTGATCCCCAAGATTTTGAACATCGATTTTGTACACCAAGATTTTGAACATCAAGATTTGTACACCAAGATTTTGAACACCAAGATTTTGTACATCAACACCTTGAGCATCACCGCTGAAGATCCGGTTCTTCATTCGGATCTTTATGAGGTTCAAAGATCTTTATAAGGTTCAAGATCTTCATTCAAATTCTCTTGCTCCAAATTCCTCCCAATTGAATGAAGACCGCATGAAGCTTCTTGCCCTTAGAAACCTTCTTAGATTTCCTACCTTCTTCCGTTGCAGATTTGACCACAACCCGTGATGTTGAACTAATGGCCGACAAACCTTTTCAACCTCTTTAACTCGTTGTTCAACTTCAACAGCTAGCAAGATGGGCTTCATTATCCTTCTTCAACCTTAGTAACTCCTTTGTTAATGCATAATTATCCGTAACTACCCTTTAGTAGCCATGACTCTCTCATCTCCTCTAGATATTTGAGACCCATCCGTGGAAGTATAATCATTGGGAGACGATGGTGGATTCACATCCGGTTCTAAATCGGCATGTGCAGATCTTGCAAAGATGCAAGATTTCCTTGAAGCGCATGTTGAGAAGCGCTTTCTTCCTTAAAGGCTTAGTATCATGACTTGAATCGCTTCATCTCTAACAAATGTGCTACTTCCATCATATGAGCGCAAAAGGTGTATTTCTCCGAAAACTTATCACTCTTTCTAGCCATAAATGTAAACACCTTTGGAGGAAGTACAACAAATAGTAACAAGCTTGAAGGTTTAGGTATATCTTTAAGTCGCTTTGTTCAAGAATAATTGAACAAATCTAGGGTACATCGTGAATGGTGAACCATTAGAGATACGAAAGCATACCATCCAAAATCATACGTGAAAATTTAAAAGGTTGATTGGTAGCTAATCCCACTAATGCAGAGGCTATGTTTGCACCAAACTGTTTCCATGAAGTACTTTTAGGACTCAAGCAATGAAGTAAAACATGAACGAGATATTTCCATTGAGAACTAAACAAGGGCTTCCTAAAAGTGGTTTCATGAGACCCTTCATACCCTATATCTTTGAGTGTATCCCAAAGCACTTGTTTTCAAAATGAATAACACCTTCTTCATCATCTCGTGACAACTCGTAATTTCGTGTCATTTTACAAACTTTGAAAGTTTCACTATTTCATCATTTATCGTGAATTACGCCATTTAGTATCAAATTCAGAACCTAAATGGTTTAGTCATAATTCATGAACATTTCATCGAGGACATTTCATATAGACTAGATTTAGTCTACATATCATCCATAATATCATTTCATATCTGTTCATGCATGAATTTGCATTTTCAATTAAACGCTTATTTTCCTATTAAATAAAAGCTATCGCAAAACATTTATTTTGAATATTGATCCACACTTCCAAAATATTCCTAATATATTTTTATACCCTTTAAGACTATAAAATTATATTATTAGTTTACCCGATGTTTTCAATTTATTTCAGATATAAATTGTTATGTTTATATAACTACGACGGTTTTTGTAAATTTAACTCGATAAAATATTTATTCACTCAATATTTGTGAGAAATGTATTTTATAAATTTTATGACTTCAATACATTTTATTTTGTCCCGTTAAAATCTATTTTAGTTAACGCTACAATTAATATCTATTTCTACTTACAAATACACATTTTACTCAACATTATATACATTTAATTACAAAACTACTCAACCTCCCCCAAAATATCCATATGGTCACCACCTTACCCCCCTCTAGTCACAATAAGTGGCAAATTGAACTTCTACTCATTTACACCTAAACAAGATATTTGCATAATATATTACATAATATCTAAAATAAAACATACACTACACACAATACAAGGTGTAACTTTGCAAAATCCTCTCCTCCTCTCTTCCAAGACCGGCCATAGTGAAGAAACATGGAGGAATCCATAATTTTCTAGCTCAAGTGTTATTTAAGTTCTATTAGCGATCTTGTTAAGGTTTTGAAATAAAACCTCAAGAATTATTACATAATTTTCACAAAAACTCTTCAATCATTCAAGTAAGCATTTCATGGTCTTTATAACTTTTCACATTCATCTTATTGTTATTTCATCATTTTGCAAGAAACATGCATGTTACATATGAATTTATACTACTTTTATTGTTTTTTTATTACTTATTATGTAATATAATTATCCTATAATGAATCCCTTGTAACATATCACTTTGGTGATGTCAGGAACCCATGACACCCTAAGAAGGTGTATGGTAGGATTTGAATAGCTTCGAGTTGTTTTGAATTGGTTGGAATAGGTTTTGCGAGAAAACTCATTTCGACAAGTTTTATAAAGGGTCTGTCCATATTTTTGAAATCTGGAAAATCCGACAGTTTGTAAAATATTTTGGCCAGATATTTAGAAAATACACTTCAAACCTAAAACGTGTCATTGAACGGATTAAAACGGAGCTATAACGGAAGTTATGAATTTTTCAAGTTGACGATTTAAAACTAATTGTTTCGAAAATTCAGCATGCTGTCTCGACTTTTACGAGTCAAAATGAGTCTTGCGTTATAAATTGTGTCGACTTATCAAAATATATTAGTATACTTTGATACGGTTAAGGACATATAAACGCATAAAACGGACTTGTAACGATTAAATTATACACGTATAACAAAGTTGCCGTAACTTTATTATATAAGAAAAGCTATTATATTTCCATTAGACAAGTATTACGGCAACAAGTGACCATGTTGAGGGTCGTTTTTAACATCAATGGAGTACTTTTTATAACGTAATGTCTTCTAGTAAAAGTAAGTTCGCCAAGCATATTTTCCAAAATGTCCGACCATTTGTCAAGCGGAGTTGTAATGAATAAAATACGGTCACTTAAACTTTGCCGAAAACCACTCTTAAACAATATTTTGGACACAAGTACCATACTTAACCTATATTTTTCTCTGTGATCAAGACCTCTAGGATGGAAACATAAATGCTAAAACTTTGAGATAATGATACAAGCTTCCCAAAGCCGTTGAGTTTGTTTCCTAACACTCGACGTGCACCATTTTACGACTAGCTTTTCTAGGTTATTTAGTCACTTTCATGAAATTGTCAAATGACATTATTTTACTATTTAGAAGTTATAAATTCATAATAAATCATTAAATGACTATCGTAGATATCATTTCAACGTAAATACTTGTAAAGTATCAGATTTTATAACATGACGAGATGTCATAACCATATATTTCGACGATAAATTTTATTTTCAAAACGCATAAGTGGTATAGATTACATATGGATTTGCATGCACGACATTGTTTCATGATTTACATTAGATCATATCATTCATAATAGGTCACGGTCGAGGTTGCGCTATTTCAAAGATTGCATTATATCATCATTATCATTGCAAATGCAGGTGAGTTTTCATAGCTCCGATTTATTCAAGTTTATACTTTATTTCAAACCCACGGGAGAATACATTGCACATCATTTTATTAAGATGCCAAGTATATTCAAATTCATTACATTGCTTAAGTTACCTCATTGCCGCTAAATGTCCCCATTTCATAATCATGAACCGTTAATTTCATAGAAGCGAGGGTGGTGGATAGATCTATCGAGGGTGACACCTCCATCCGGTTGGTGATTCCAACCGGACGGATGCATTTCATTTCTTTATCATTATTGAGTTGTTTGGCAAAACACTTTGTTGGGCGAACATCACCAAGCTTCGTGTCACGAGCTTAAGCAATTGTATCATTTTGTGACATTATTGTCATACATAACTTATACTTGTGGTAGTCGATTAAACATATACATAAACTCTATGAACTCACTCAACCTTTGTGTTGACACTTTAGCAATGTATTTTCGTGTAACTAAGGCATTCACTTCATGGCATGCATGTGGACATATCATAGAGTCGCGGTGACGACGCTGCCTCACATGGGATTTATACACTTTAAAACATCGCTTGACTTGTACCAAACTTATTTTCCCGCACATAGTAACTTTCATTTGGGACCTATCTTTGTAACTCGAATGTTTTAATATATCAAACGGTGTTCTTTTCAAATGACACTTTAGGTTGTTCAATATATCTCAGAATCGTGATGCTATGATACCAATCCTCAGAATTCCATTCACGCAAAAAATGTAATTTGGGGTGTGACATCATCAAACAATAAATCCTCTCTCGATTGTAGCATTAGTAATTCTAACTATCCGTCCAGCAACCTTAACTTGAATGAAAGATTCATCATCTTGCAAATGTGATCTAGCAGTAGCCCAAAATTGTTGAATCCACGGTTCAATGATATCAGGGTTGATTAGCAAAGCATAATTGATGGAAGATCCAGTAAGGAAATCAATTATATCATGAAAAGTGATGTTAGATGGTGTTTTATCCAAATTAGCAACCATGTTGTGCTTACTAACGGTGTTACGATTAGCCATTGCTTGTTTGTTAGAAGAATTTATGGATCGGTGAAAGTGAATGATGAGAAAAGTGATGAATAGATGGATAAGTATAAAGAAGAGAGTAAAATCGAGGGTAGTTATTTATATGTAAGATTTAAAAATCAAAGCCCAATTAATAAAGTTGTCGTTGTTGAATTTTACCCTTAAAATGACCGTTGTAACAAGATTGACAAGACAAAGAAGCTTTCCACGTAGCAGATTTTCAAAGCAGTACTTTCAGATAAATGCCAAGCAGTACTTTCCATCCTCTTCTCCACAAAAGCAAAAACATCAAAGAACATTGTGTTGCCTCCCCTCAAACAATGCATAGGACTAAACTAAACTAATATTAAGTCCTCCCCTTAAATGTAGCTTAATAATTAATCATACCAATACTCACCATTAAATGGTTGAATCTTGAAACATCAAAGCCCTTTGAGTAGATCAGCTACATTGTCATCTGTGTGGACCTTGACAACATTAATGAGCCTATGCTCATAACAATCACGAATAAAGTGATGCCTAATCTGAATGTGCTTGGTCTTGGAATGATAAACAAGATTCTTCATAATGCAAATTGTACTCTCATTGTCAATGTAGATAGGAGTATTCTTAAAATTGAATCCATAGTCCAAGAGTTGATTATGCATCCACAGTACTTGTCCACAACAACTTGTAGCAGCAACATATTCTGCTTCAGTAGATGATGTTGCTGCAATGGTTTGTTTCTTGCATTGCCATGAAACTAATCTTCTTCCAAGATATTGGCATCCTCAGTGGTTGATCTTCATCATAATTGTCTCTTGCATAATCACTATCTGAAAAGCTTCCAAGTGAAAAGGTGAATCTTTAGGATACCACAACCCTAACTTAGGTTGTTGCTGAGATAACTAAAATCCTCTTGACTACATTCATATAGAGACCTTGGGTGATACTTGATATCTTGCACATAAACATACAAAGAAACATGATGTCGTGTCTAAATGCGCTATACATAAGACAACCAATCATTGATCCAGAAAGTTTGACATCCACAACTTCTCCATCTTCATCCTTTCCTAATGAGTTTATAGCTTTAATAGGTGTGGTGATCGGCTTGATAGTATCAAGTTAAACTTTTAAGAATGTCGTTGACATACTTATCTTGACTAATAAAATTCCAAAGATTTGATTGTTTAACTTGAAGCCCCAAAAGAAAGTTAATTCACCCATGGAACTCATTTGAAACTCTTGTTGCATGAGCTGCTCAAATTCTTTCACCATTGACTGTTTTGTAGCTCCAAAGATAATATCATCCACATATACTTGAACAAGCATTATATCCTTTGTGTCTCTCTTGATAAACAAAGTCTTATCAATTGCACCTCTCCTGTAACCATGTTGCAATATAAAAACGGAGAGTCTTACATACCAAGCTCTAGGAGCTTGATGAAGGCCATATAGAGCCTTAACAACTTTGTAGACTTTGTTCGGACATGCAGGATCCTCAAAACCAGGAGGTTGTTTTACATAGACTTCCTCTGTAATTTTGCAATAAAGAAAGGCACTTTTGACATCCATTTGATAAACAGGAAAGCCCATATAAGATGCAAAAGCAAGAAATAATATTATGGCTTCAATCCTTGCTGTATAAACACTTCATCATAGTCCACTCTTCTTCTTGTCTATATCCTTGTGCAACCAATCTTGCTTTGTTCTTGATGAAATTACCTCTTTCATCTCTCTTGACTCTGAAAACCCATCTTGTACCAATGACTTTCTTTCCATCTGGTAAATCACATAGTACCTAAATTCTTGAAGTTTGAATTGAAGAAGTTCTTCTTGCATGGCTTCAACCCAACTCTCTTTAGCTAATGCTTGAGATATATTCTTGGGTTCTTCTTGAGAGATAAAGCAGGTAAACAAGCATGTTTGTTGATCCTTATGATTCATCCTGTTTTTTTTATAAACAAAGCTAAGCTAAGCATTATGTGGCTTAGAGAAACCTTTAGCTTTTGTTCTTGTGAGCACTCCTGAAGTAGAAGGTCCAATGATTTGACCAGCAGGATGATCTTTATGAAATCTTAATGTAGGAGTGTGTGGAACTTCAAGATCATCACCCAAATTTGTGAAATCAGCTTCTTCATTGGAATTTGAGAAAATGCCTTCATCTTCTAATTCATCATCGGGTCTTCAACCCGCACATGTTTGGATCATTCAAATCATCGGCATCATTAATTGGTTCAAGAGTACTTTGATCTAAAATCCGTGATCCAAAGTACTATGATCTAAAGCTTGAAGAGCAATCAGACTTACCCTTTTCTTTGTCGCTCATAAGCTCTTCTTTGATCATATTCATAAGATTGGGCTATTGTTTCTTGAATAGCTTGATCTTTATCACCAAAGTGGATTTTGGTTCAACAAGATTTTCTCATTTTCAATAGATATGGGTTCTTCATCGTGAACAACATCGTCTAAGATTAACTCCATGAATAATGCATCAGAAATCTTCTTCTTTGTGAACAACTTGATTTTCTTCTCTGACAGGAACATAGTTCATAGAAGGAGTCAAAACATCAAGATCAAACATCCAATCAAGACCTTTACCTTTTTGATTGTCTTGATTTTCAAGGAATTCAACATGAAGACAATCTTGAACCTTTTTGGTAACCTTGTTGTACACTCTAAATCCTTTGCTATTGGTACAATAACCTAATAAGTATCCTTCATCAGAATTGCCATCAAAGTTTCCCAGAGTATCAATAGTATTGAGAATAGTCAGAGGACAGCCAAAAGGTTTCATAAAACGAATGTTGGGTTTGTTTCCATAAGCAACTCATAAGGTGTCTTCATCGAGGTTTAGTGATCGATACTGCTTAACACATAACAAGCAAGATTTACGCCTTCATTTCAAAATTGAATAGGTAATAAAGAATCGCAAGCATTGTTCTCGCCGCTTCATCAATGTTCTCGCTCTTCCTCTCAAAGAACACCATTTTACCGTGGAGTTCTGCAATGCTAAACTCCTCTTAATCCCTTTCTTGGCACAAAATTCATCCATAAACTTGTTTTTGAATTCATTCCATTATCACATCTAATAGATCTTACTTTGAGTCTCAATTGATTTTCAAGGGCTATTATAAGATCATGAATAGCATCAAAGGTTTCATCTTTAAATCCCAAGAAAAGACCCAACTAAATCATCGCAATCATCTCGTTACAACTAAGCATTTCTTCTTGTTTAAGCTTGCAATGTAAACAGTCCAAATGCATCCATGTGCAACAACTCTAAAGGTTCTCTAATAGTTCTTTCCTCAATCTTCTTGCATGAAGCTTTGTGTTGTTTACCCTTCTTGCACGCCAAACATGAATGATCATTCTTGTATGTTTTAGAAGGTAAACCTCTAACTAAATTGCCTTTAACCAACTTGTTGATATTTTGAAATTCACATGTCCTAATCTTCTATGCCATAGATGTGCTTCTTCAAGTGTTGCCTTTGCTACTAAACATGTTGATCTTTTCAAGAGTTAATATTCTTCAAATCTAGATCAGACATATCATTGGTTCTTGGTACTCTAATACTACCAAGTGATCATCAACAAGCTTGAACTCGGGAAAGAATAAGACATTCGTGTCGTTGAATAACACAGGTGCTTCTTGTCACAGATCCGAGATACCAAAAAGGTTGAACTTGAGCTCCTTCACATAATCTAACATTCTCAAAATCAATGCTTCCCGCCTTGATGGTTCCTTTCCCAGTGATTCTACCTCCATTTGGATCATTCCCAAAAGCAACTCTTCTTCCAAAATATGATTTAAAATCGACAGAATCTCCTTGTCTCTCGTCATGCTTCCGAGCAACCACTATAAAAATCAAATGATCTTTAAGCTCCTCTTCCGGGTTGCCCCGCACAAAGATGAAAGCGTTAGTTTTTAGGAACCCAAGCAATTCTCGAATTGTGTTCCCTTAGGAATGACATACTTAAATTTTTAAGTATGTAATCTCCATTGTTTTTTAAAACATGATTAATTATTTTCTTTTGTTCCAAAACTTGTGTTGGTTTTTCAACAAAACTTTCTTTTTCAACAAAATTCTCCTTTTCTTTTTCAACAAAACTTGCTGAAAGTACTGTTTGTCCCCCATCAGTACTTTCTTTCTCAACCCAGTAGGTTTTGACATTTTGTGTTGATTTCTTTGATCTATGTACTCTATTTGAGGAGTAATGCCTTCTAGATTGATAGTAATTGGATCTCCTAGGGCTTCCATTCGAAAAAGTGCTAGCAATACCTTGATTGGTGAAACCCACAAGATTTTGAGAAGGTACCGCTTGAGAAACTTTTGACTTACCAAGACCTTGAAAAGTATTTCTCGAGGTCACCGTGGTTTTGAAAAGGTCTTTTCTCGGTGAGGGTACCTATAGTCTTTGAGAAATTACTATGGTTTACCCTATGTGAATGATTCCAAACCGGTTTATTCTCCCTTGGCTTATGGTTGGTAGATGTAGTCTTTGGGAATTAGCTTAAATATTCTAAGTGAAAATCACAGTCCTTAATCAAATGATCAGAACTATAACAAACAAAACATAATTTTTGACTCGTAATCCCAAAATTTCTTCCTTTAGTTCTATGACCAAAAATATCATGACTTTTTGGTGAATGACCAAAACTATCCCAAAAAGATTTAGCAGTATTTTGAAAAGTTTTTCTTGAAGGTATCGTTGAATGTCTAGCAAGATTGAGATGAAGCTATCACGAACTCTTAACATTATCATCCTTAGGTTTCTCAACTGCTTTTTTGGGAATTCGTAACTAGATGGACCTGAATTAGATTGACCAAGAAGCTTTTTCCTAAACTCTAAATTGTCTACTCCAAAACAAGAAACATCTGTCCTAAGTGGTTGAAAACTACCAGTTGGTGGAGGAACTACATTATAACCCTTGTCTTTCTTAAATTCAAGAGGTGTTTGACTAACTGATTCCTCATTACTAGATGTGTTTTCTTCTGAGCTAATGAGTTCATCATCACTAGTTGTTATCTCCTCTGAATCAATTTGTTCCTTATTACCAGTTGGGTTCTCTTCTGTACTACTAAAGTCCACACCAGAACCTAGGCCAGTTTTAATGTGTCCTCTTTTTTGTTTATCAACAAAACTAACATGTGAAAGACCAGATTCATTCCAACTAGCAAATTTATCTAACAATTCATCCCTTTCTTTAGTCATCTTTTCAAGTTCAAAAACCTTACATCCTAACTTCCATTCACTTAATTTTAATTGATAATCTTGTTGCTCATATTTTTCTGCCCAAGCCATTTCATTATTTTCATGAGTGATTAGTTTGGCTTCCATCGACTCTAAAGTCAATTGATAACCGACTACCTCGCACTCTAGCCCTTCTACAATTATCTCTTTCACCACATAATCTTTAAGCACTTTTGATAAAAGTCATTACATTTGAACATACCTCAAAGATAGTGGATGAACTTGGTAAAGTAGCTACCATAGTAAGCGCATCAGTTCTTCTTCACTTTTCATGCTCCAATCAAAGCTTCCAAGGCCATCTCTTGATTCCAAAGCAACAAATCCGGTTCCTCATCAAAAGTCGTGCTCCAATCAAACTCTTCCATTGCAACCATAGAGTAGGTTACCGGTTCATCATCAAATTCAAAGACTCACCAACCTCCGATAGATTTTCTTGAGCAACCAAAGCTTTTGGTTTTGGTTCAAGAATAGGATCTTCCTTTATTTCAAGCTTGGGTTTCTCAATCATCCTATTTGCCTCGATATTTAGCAAACTTGCATTCTCTTGCAAAGTGTCCAGTTCTTTGACAATTAAAGCACTCAATCTTAGATTTGTCAAATGTTATACCCTGTTTGGGTTTGAAGTCAACACCCCTTCCTGTTTTCTTCATGAACTTCTTGATCCTTGCGGTGATCATGGAAACTTGCCATCTTATGTCAATTTCTTCTAGATCATCCTCATCAATTTGCAACAAATCTTCTTCATAAGTAACAGGTAAAGTGGCTTGTTGAGCAAAGAAGGAACATACAACATCATCAGAGTTGATGGTGTTTGATGGTGATGAGGTGGTAGTTGTCATTGTTGTGCGATATGTCGCTTTATCACCAACAAGACTTGAATGTGATAAGCAAGATTTTAGTGAAGCACCTCTCTTTCGTAAGACACAAAAGCAATGTCGTGCGATTTTGAATTTGTTTGACCATTCATCTCATGCTCATACACCTTTAAATTGTTGTAGAGATCATCAAAGTCCATAGTATCCAAACCAGATTGTCCTCGATCATAGTAGCAACCACATGCCATACGGATGGCAAACTTTTAAGAACTTGATTAGCATCTTCAACGTGATACCTTTGCTCCATACAACTCTAGCATACCAAGAAAATTTTGAATCATCATAGTCAAGATCAAGACCTTCTTTCACCAACAAAGGAATGTTTCAAACTGTTGTTTCAATAGATTTCTATGCATCTTCCGAAGCATCATTACCTCTAAATCTTGTCTTGATAGCCGCCCATAATTGTTTTGCACCCTTAGCATCATGAAACTTTAGTAGGTGACCATCGTGAATAGCGAACAACGATGTTGAGAGCTTTTTCTTGATTTCTTTTGTAGTCACGGCAAGGTATCTTTGAGGTGGTTTAGGTTGTCCAGAACTTCTACTGTGTTCTTCAAGAACGACATTACCATTGACAATCACATCCCATAATGCATGGTATATAACGCAATGTACTTCCTCATCTTCATGCTCCGTAGATCATATTCTCCTTCTTGATGATAGGAATTATGATTGAGGTAATGGATGGGAGTGGTGTTTCAATCGACATCTTTGTGGGTTTGTAGTTAAATCGTTTTAAGGGTTTCTTCTTAATCGTAGTTTCCACACAAGCTCGATACCACTTGTTGGATCGACATACTCCCACCAAACTAACTATGTAGCTTGTGGGGTTTAGCAACCTTGGATAAATCCAAAACTACTAACAATGAAACACCGATATAACTCTATTAAGTATGCGGAATCTACTTTAACAAAGCTAAGAATAACTTTAAACTTCAATGATTATATTAAACCAAACTTTGAACCTTCTTGTTATACGATTCACTAACAAACCTAATCGCTAAATAACTCTAATATCGTTACTTGCATGTAAGTTCTAAGTCACAGATCTCTAATGCCAATCTAGGGGTCCTTTTATAGGCATAAGGAATACCCTAGTCGGTTTACAATTACAATCCTTGTACGACAAGTAAACTAATTCTAATCTAAGAATATTCTAGAATTACATAATAATCCTTAAACGATTTGCATAATGCCTTTAGCATATCAAGACTTTGACACAAGCAAGATTTTGACTTTCATTAAGCAAAGACTTTGACTTTTCAAGATTTTTAACTTTATATCCCAACAATAAATATATATATATATATATATATATATATATATATATATATATATATATATATATATATATGTATATATATATATATATATATATATATATATATATATATATATATATATATATATATATATATATATATATATATATATATATATATATATATATATATATATATATATATATATATATATATATGTATATATTTTGAACAAATGAGGTAACTTTGTGCTCGTGTCCCGCTTTTGTTTTTCGAGTAATATACCGCATCACAAAGTATATTGCAAAACATGATAATTAGGCATTAGTTAAATTAGGGCATACGTAGAAAGGGTTTGTATCAAGACTAACATGAATAATAGTCTCCGGTTTGTAGACACGTTCTTCAAACTCTTGATCTCTTTAGGTAGAATCAACAAACTATCACATAAACTCTCCAAAGCCTTAACCCGAAGCATACAACTCGCTTGCTAGTGGATGTGCCTCTATCTTTGTCCTTAGTCGTATGGAATGATGACAATTTTTAGATAATCACCAAACCCCCCCCGTATTCAACAGGAGGATGTGCTCTGGGTGTATACCACTTAAAAAAAATTGGCTTTGTCTAAACCATTCTGATTGGCCCTCAGCACTATTGGGATATAGGTCATAATTTGGATTTTTGGCCTAAGGAAAATATAAAATAATTGTTTCAAAAAGAAAATAAACTTTAGAAACAAATAAATAAACTAATATACAGACTAGATAAGCATTTAAGATTACAAAAAATCTTAGATAAGCATTTAACATGTTAAGCATATATGCAATTAACCTAGACAAGAACTTATAAATCTTACAATCAAAGGAAAAAAGTTGGCATATATGCAATTCAGAAAGGTGACAACGCATTAACTAACCTGGGGAAAAAGTTGGTTGTATAGCTCCCAATTTTGAAATGGAAAATGCTTCGACCAGGAACATCCTCTCGGGATCACATCAGGGTCCTTACTCCACCAACGCTGTGTCTGAGATGAAGACTCTAGAATCCATATCTACAAACAAGAATGTATAAGTCAAATGACAAACAAAATCTTAGCATCAAATAACTTGACAATGATTTGGACTAAAAATACAGACCTTTGAAACACGTGATAAATCCGCACAATGAATACGATGGAACAAACTTTGGGTCTTTGTCCAATGCTTTATGGTGCTCATCCTTATGATTTGAGTTAACATTTCTAATGGCACATAACTCCCTCCGGATGTGCTCTCCCACGCAAACTCATTCCAAGCATCCAGATTATCTACCATCCTTAGATATACATCATCAACAACAGATCCTAACTCACGACCCATAAATATAACTTCCAAAGATAACAAAAGACAAACTCGTATTGAGTCTTCATCTGATAGTTTCGTGAAACGCTCTTCATCCTCAATCACATATAGAAGATCTATGTTTTTAACATAGCGACCTATCTTCTCCAGAAATACACGATCACGAAAACCGATATCACCCTCCCTAAACTTACGGAAACTGACCATCCCAAACATAAATGCAGTTATGAGGCAAAATTCACCACGACCAAAGTGTAGCAAATGATTGTTAACATTATAAATGAGGGGTAAATCATAGTGATCATTATCAAAGAAGACTTGCTTCTGAAGCATAAAATGTATAAGACCCTCCTCATTGTCAACATAATCTAAATCCAGCCACGGCCCAAAACATGTCGACCTAAACAGTACACATCGGTCCAAACCTAGTCTGTCTTTCATTAACGAAAAGTAATTGAGTTTGCTTCTAACATGTACCCTCGCATGATATTCCTAAAGAGATTACATGTCACAATTCTCAATTTCAGGTAATTTTATAAACTTTGAAATTTTTACTATTCATCTCGGGAATTCACTATTCATCGGTTACTATTCATCATTTTACTATTCATCATTTTTTAGGTCGATTTGATATTTTGAGAGGTTATTTCAAAATTTTACTATTCACAAAACACTATTCATTCCCGAAGAAAAATTTATATTCATGATTTTTATTCATCATATTTCGTAAACTAGGTTTCACTAGTATCAATTCGAGTAACCGTGAGGTTAAGTTGATATTCATGGAACATCATTGAGATCACTTCATATAGACCAGAGTTAGTCTACATATCATCCGTAATATCATTTTCATATTAGTTCATGCATGGGTTTGCATATTTCATTAACGATATTTTTTTATTAAATAAACGCTATCGCATCGATCATTTATTTTGAATAATTGAACCGACACTTCCAAAATTATCCCGATATATTTTTATACCCATTTTAAGAATCTAAAATTATATTATTAGTTTATTCGATGTTTTGAATTTATTTTGTATATAAATTGTTATATATATATATTTACTTTGGTTTTAGAATTCAACTCGATAATTATTTATTTACTCAATACTTATGTAGAAATGTATTTTATAATTTTTATGACTTTGATATATTTTATTTGGTTCCGTTAAAATCGATTTCTAGCTAACGCTACACTTAATAATTAATTTTATGTACCAAATACATTTTATACTTAACTTAAAATACCATTAGTCATAAAAAAATGCACCACCCTTTTTCCCAAAACCTTCTTGCCGACCTTCCCCCATGAGTCACCCATTTTCTAAAAATCTTGACATTATTAAAGTACACATACTCCTTTATTTGGTAGATATTTGTAAAGATACAAATATTATACAAAACAAAAACACACAAACACTTATCAAAAGGTGTAGATGCAAGAAAACTCTTTCCTTCCTTTGTTGGTGGTCGACCAAAGCAAGAACACAAAGAAGAATCCATAATTTTTTAAGCTCAAGTATTTTTCTAGTTCATTTAGTAATCTATTTCAAGGTTTTGAAATAAAACCTAAAGATTAATTAAGTTTCTAGTTCCAAAACTCTTCAATCACTCAAGTAAGTTCTAAATAATTTTTACTACTCTTTCATAATCATACTTGATCTATTTTATCATTCTAGCACAAAAACATGCAAGTATTATATGTATTCATACCACTTTTACTTGTTTTTATTACTTATTATTAGTTTAAACTATTCTATAATTATTCCCATGAAACCTATCATTGTTGATGAAGTTTAGGAACCCATGACACCCTAAAAAGGTGTATGGTAGGTTTAGAATAGTTTTGGTGTTGATTGGAAGGGTTTAGAATAAGTATTACACTAGAAAAATCACTTTCCACAACTTCTAATTAAGGGCTGTCCATTTTTGTAAAATCTGGAAATTTTGACAGGTCATGGATTATTTTGGTTTATATTTTCAGAAAATAGACTTTAAAACGAAACCGTGATCGCTTGAACAGGTTGATAACATCAAATAGTCCTGAATATTAAGTGTCAATTTTCCCCGATAATGCTCGTTATTTATATCATTTATATGGATTTATGCTTGTTTTCCATTGTTTTCCACTTTCGTGTAAATTACGAGCATTGAGCTAAAGAGATGCGAAATGGAAACATTACTAAAGATTTATCACAAGATGCTTATTTTGAAGAAGTTACAGCGAACTCATCTCTCACATTACCGTAACTATTGCGTGACCCGTAAGTCCAACTTATCAAGAGGTTACGGTGTAACTCTTCCCAAAGGTTACGACGTAACTCCATTAGGTCAAAAGAGGTTCCACGCCATCGATACTTACGCCGTAACCATCGCATCACACTTACGACGAACCGAAGTTTATTGAAGACTACGGCATAACCACTTATAAGGTTACGCCCGTAACTAGCGCATCTAGTGCATTTACGAAGAAATAGAAGGTTACGAAGATAACTCCTCTATTGGTTACGCCGTAACCCGCACCGCCTATAAATACCCCACAATTCCAAAGATTTCAATCCATCCCATTCCACACACAACACTGAGAACGTGGGAAAAGCTCAAGAGAGGTCTAGGGAAGCATACTGAGTTGTTTCAAGGGAGAAGTCACATCATTACGATAAGCTTTAGCATTTATATTTCTTTTACTTTCAATTCATGTATTTCGTACCTTTGAATATTGAATTGATGTGCATGATTAATATGAGCGGCTAAGCACCCTTTGGTGCTAGCCTAGTTATGATTCCTTAAATGTTTTGTTTATACCTTTACTTCCGTACAATTATTTCTAAGTGTATGCATGCATAGTTCTTTGGTAGTCACCCTTGGTTCGGTAGTTTTGAATGGCGATATAGGCCAATTGCCTAGGAGATATGACCAACCGACCCTAGGTGAGCGGATCGAGATGGAAAGGGTAAGATATGACCAAATGAAGACCCTTTCTACTTGTGCGATTCGACCAACCGATCACCTATCGTTTGGATGAACTTAAGAATCGGGGGTGTAGTGTCTAAGTTCCTAATGGCGGGCACTCACTATTTAGAATCTAGCATGTAGCGGTACTTAATGACTCGACTTAGGAGACCAGGAACAACAGACTTATGATGGTGCTACCGATTTCTCCGGTGGCATCTTTGTTGATTGGTTGGTATGAATTGACCAAATGTTGTCCTCTTGAATTTGACCCCACCAAGTAATTGGAAGTAGGTAGACTTAGAAATAACTAGCTAGGAGGATTGACTATGTTAGCACCACTATTCCTCTATTGATTTCCTTTCACATTTATTTGCTTTTATTTTATATTCTCGCATTAGTAGTTTAATTAATTAAATCCCTATCAAACATTTATTATTCTATGACAATTAGACTTAGTAATAATCCAACACACATGGCTCTTGGGATGACCTCGGCTTTACCATTTACTACACTACACACGCACGGGTACACGCCTGTTAGTGCATTAGGGTAGATCATAGGTATAGCGAGACACTATAAATATTAAGACCAGTCAAGAAAACATGCATCAAGTTTTTGGCGCCGATGTCGGGAGTTATATTAGGATTAATATTAAGTCTTTCATTTCATTTTTAAACTTTTCTCACGATCAAATTTCAAGTTTCGTGTATCATGGAAGTTGTTAACATCGATGACCTCACTCTTGAGGAATACTTGGCGCTGACTAGAGCGGATCAAGGCTCGGGTCTCGTAAGACCGACAATCGGAGCGGATGTTCGCTTCGAGATTAAAGACCAATTTATGAGGAGCTTCGCTAACCATTTTTCAGAAACAGGACGAAGGCGATATGAGCACGTTGAAAATGTCCTATACATCGCTAGCCTTTTCAACATTCCGGGCTTGTCTCATGATTTTGTTATGCTCGTGGTCTTCCCAATGACTCTCACCGGAGCATCCGTAAGATGGATCGAAAGATTGCACGGGGGCGCTTAATACTTTGGCGCTACTAAAGAAACACTTTATTCAAAGATATTGCCCGCCATCAAATATTTCTAATAAACTCTTGAGATCCACATTTTCAAACAAGAAGACGATTTAAACTCGTATCAAGCTTGGGACAGATACAACGATCTTCTTTATAATTGTCCTACCAATGATCTAAATAACCAAAGATAAGGTCAATATTTTCTATAAAGGAATAAATGTAACTACAAGATGATGTTTGGACTATCAAGGACCTATCCCAAACATGACTCCTACTATCGCAATTGAAGCCATTCAAAAAATGGCGGACCATTCTCAAAAATGGCACGATGGTGGAAGTAAGAAGAAACCAGGTGGAAGTTTCACGGAATTGCGGCAATCGCTAGTAAAATTGAAAGTCTCATTCGAGATATGCTAAGGGTCGAGAAACCGTTCATGCCATCCAAGTGGGTTGTGAAAGATGTGAGGAGGACATCTTACGAAGAATTTTCCTCATATGGACGAAGAGGATATCAAGAGGCTAAGTATGGAGAAAATCGACCATTTTACTGTGATAATCGAAATAGTAATGGTTATCGAGAAATTACAACCGTGGGCCTTATGGAGAAAGAAAGCCCAGTCTTGAAGAAAAATTAATAAATTTGGAAAATTCACCCAAAGACAAAAGGAGCAAGATGAGTGGTTGAAGGAATTCCGTGAAAACAACGACATAAACATTTCCAAACACGACTCAACTCTAAAAACCTTGAATCCATGGTGATAAAGCTCGGTGAAAAGTAAGGAGAAATAACGATAAACCCAAGGATCTAAACCGCTATGGAATTTAAGGTAATTTTCTCGATGATAACCTCGAAGGTTCGTGTCGGTGATACGAGTTTAGAGGGACGATTTCGTCAACAGATCCGAGTTATGCCGTAACATGCCTAATGAGTTACGGCGTAACCTCGTGTTTGACAATGAACGGGGTTGTGATGAATAATCGAGAAAGTGACTCTAATGAATTACGCCAGAATTAAGAATCTCGCCATGGCGTAACTGATACATAGGCGTAAAATTCCTCGACATGGACGAGTCGAAAAACTCGAGGAACTCTCCTTGAAGATGAAGAAGAGCCACTTATCACTCACCGGTGTACTCACCGTCGTCATTATTGATGAAGAAACCACAAGGGCATGGCCTACATGCAGCCCTTCCACGAGTATTGCAATGGAGGAAACAATGAAAGAAAGGAAGAATGGACATGCCCTCATGAGCGTGAAATAGATAGTATTAAATTCGGTAATTTGGCCTTTAAAGATTGGTACATAATTCAATTTGGGAATGCCAAGATCAATCCAAATCTTCTTATGAAGCTAAAATTGATTACGCGGAGCACATTCGTAAGAAAGAGACTAATAAAGATATACTCGCACGAATGAGCATTTAAGTGAAACCGACAACAAGGAACTACGAAGTCATCGGTGCAAAAAGTAAAATCTCACGGGAAATTTTACGGGCCATGCAACCCGTATAACGATATGTGTAATGGGGAAGCAACTCGCAAGATTAGGAAAAGATGAATTCTTTTGGTCCTCAACCAATGATGAGGAGAGAACGAGTTTACCTTGGATGGACAACACGGGGTTCGATAGTTGGGTAAAATTAAGTATGGGCATGTGGACACATTAGCAAAAGATAAGATTTGGAAGGAATACATGGATCAAGAAAATTCAAACGACAAATGTCTCAAGAACACGAGTAAAATAACAATTGACAATGACATCGAGCGGGTTAGTAATGATAAAGAAGAATGCAAGCGCGTTCTAGTGGAGAATTTGCTCGATGAAGAATGGTTCAAGGCATCTGCGTCGATGACGATGATATTGAAGGGATGCTAGACTACCTTGAGTTGCAAGGAAATGAGGAGTTCACTGATCCCATGACGAAGCTTACGAACAAAGGAGGTGCAAACTCACGGGATCCCCTACAAAAGACCACCTCCAATTATAGTTGAAAAATACGAATTCACTCACTACCATCTAGGTCCGAAGAGAAATTTTGTAAAATCCGAAAAATCAAAACCGTTGAATACCTCCGAACTGCCTCAAATGTTGCATGGATGAGACATAATTTGATGAAGGATATTGAAAAAGTAGGGCAAGCTCAAAGGCCCCCATAGGAGCCTACCATGCTCGAGTCTAACTTAAAGACTCAGAAATAAAGAAAGTGCTCTTTCGGGAGACAACCCGAATTATCCCTTTCTTTTGTTTGTATTTCATTTCATTGGGTTTTGTGTTTTCTAACCATTTTTGCGGAGAGATAATGAAGTAATTACTACGCAGATTGTTGATCTCAACGAGTTATGGCGAACTCATCTTGGTGATTATACCGTAACCAACATTTTAGCAAAGATAATTCTTGACGCATTACCAATTACGGCGTAATTCCATCTCGATGGTTACGCCAGTAACTATTCGCTTCACAACTCATACCAGTTTTGCCGCCACTGGTGTAACTCTTCTCATAGGAGTTACGACGTAACTCTCCTCTGCTTTAATTCTTTCATTTTAAAACACAAGAACCTTGTATTAGTTTTTAAATGAACTTTGTGGGTGTGTTCCTGTAAACCCTCACGAGACTTCACTCGTCCACTTGGGACACCAAGTGGTTTAAAAACTTGTTGCATTCGCTAAATGCAACCGTGATTCCTACGAAAGTGAGTTAGGTTTGTTTTCATTTTATTTTTTCTTTTAGAATTATGCTTGTCGGTATTGTGATTTCAATGATTAAAGTTTGTTCATAACGCTTAAACGAAGGCACGGGTTCTATCTCGTGGGCCTTCTTCATTTTGGAGCAAATTCGGGGAAGTTCTCGCCTAATTCTACCTTTCTCTTCACCTTTATTTTAATGCCTAGTACAAAAGGGACTTTGTACAATTCAAGTGGGGACGGGAGTAGAATTATCTCTTGAACTTTATTTCGCCCTCATTTTTCTAGTTTATTTTGAAAAATTATGCCATTTTTAAAATTTTGACATGTTTTCCGAACCTAACTAGATTAGACCTTAGCGAGCACATACAACCCTTGACATTACATGGTGAGATTAGCCTTATCCGTTTCCAATATTTTACCCCAAATCCACCAAATTATGAGTGTGCTTGGGTAGCTTGTAAACTTTAGAACTTGGCCTTTGCATCATTTCGAGACCATAGACGAGGTATGTTGAGTTAGCTCGATGTATTTGGACTTTTCGCTTTAGAAGGCAATATTATAGGTTATCACCCAAACGACCTACCATTGTGAGTCTATCGATTAGTCACCTCGACTTTTCGACCCCCATGTGAAACCCTTTTGTTGCACTCCCCTTTAGTGCAAGATACCCCTAGATACACACTTATGAGCCATTCCTTTCATTTTTTCAACCCAATATATTATTTCGTTACACCCTTACACCTTAGCCTACCCTGTAGTCTTTATTTGTAATTGGGAAATCATCATTTGCCTTAGTTCAAGGTTCGAGTGGAAAAGTTTGGAAATCACGCTTTCATCGACAACAATTATGAAGATCATTGAAGACCCCCCGAATTCCCTTTGTTCATCTCAAGGGGGGGCATGTTATGTTATTATGTCATGTTAAAAAAAAAATAGTTGATTGAGTTATGATTTTGTAAAGTGCGATGTTATAAGCACTATGGTATGAGCTTTATTGATTAGTATCGAGGAGGCCACCTCGGTCACATTAGAAGATTGGAGTTGGAGTTATACCAACTGAAGAAGAAAAGGTAGAGTGCCCATCACGACGTCCTCTATTGACGCATCTACCTCGCATTTCATGATCCGGTCTCTAGACTTCTAAGCTTGAACTTTGGGCGGACGGTAAGTGGTGATGACTTAGTTATAGATTTAGACTACCTTCTTGTTTTCATTTTACACCAATTATATATCCCATGTCTTATCCTACCCTTTAGTCATGAAGCGTGTCTAGGTGATGCAAATGAGCAATCTTTGGTGTCTTGGCCATGGATTTGGTCATGTATCATTGATTTTTCCACTTCGCCGTGACATGTTAGTAATGATGAGTCACCCTTAACCTTTGTCGAGTCTACCCATATTGCCTTCGAGAATTGTTTAGCCCTTAACTCTAGTGGTGGAGATTTGTGTAACCGCCAAGCTTATGATAGAATACATGCTATGACTGTGCGATTGAGTGATCACCCGAAATTGAAACTTAGAATAGTTGAGAGATTTGAGTGTTTGTTCCCCTTTCGTGAGGTGTTTGGCTTTGTTTTATTCTAGCATAAGGGATTTGTAAACTCATATTTTCCAGGTTTTGGGAGATATCTTTTATGGAATCTATCTAATAAGGTCTACTTGAGGGCAAGTAGAGTTCAAGTGGGGATATTTGATAACATCAAATAGTCCTGAATATTAAGTGTCAATTTCCCGATAATGCTCGTTATTTATATCATTTATATGGATTTACGCTTGTTTTCCATTGTTTTCCACTTTCGGAAAATTACGAGCATTCGATCTAAAGAGACGTGGAAATGGAAACATTACTAAAGATTTATCACAAGATGCTTATTTTGAAGAAGTTACGGTGTAACTCATCTCTCACATTCGCCGTAACTATTGCGTGACCCAAAGTCCAACTTATCAAGAGGTTACTGGCGTAACTCTTCCCAAAGGTTACGACGTAACTCCATTAGGTCAAAATAGGTTCCACGCCGACACTTACGCACAGTAACTCTTCTTGCATCACTCTACGATGGCAGCCGAGTTTATTGAAGACTACGGGCGTAACCACTTATAAGGTTACACCTAACCAGCGATCTAGTGCATTCTGAAGAAATAGAAGGTTCTGACGTAACTCCTCCTATTGTTACGCCTACGTAACCCATACACGCCTATAAATACCCCACAATTCCAAGATTTCAATCCATCCCATTCACACACAACACTTTTAGAACGTGGGAAAAAGCTCAAAGCGGGTTTAGGGAAGCATCTGGAGTCTGTTTCCAAGGGAGAAGTCACCATTGCGATAAGCTTTAGCGTTTATATTTCTTTTACTTTCAATTCATGTATTTCGTACCTTTAAATATTGAATTGATGTGCATGATTAATATGAGCGGCTAAGCACCCTTTGGTGCTAGCCTAGTTATGATTACTTAATTGTTTTGTTTGCGTTTTGATAACGCTACACGCGTCGTTCAGGGTCAAAGGAAATTCCTTTTCTTCGAGCAAGTTTTATAACACCCTAGGCAGTGAACCTAATTGTTGTAGTGTAGTATTAGGGTAAGCCACGGGTATTGATATCGTTCTCTAGGGGAATAGGAATGCTAGTGAGAAGTTACTACGCTAAGGTTGGGGTTGAAGAAGATTATTTTTTATCTTTTATATTTTTAAGAAAAGAAAGGTAAGAATCTCGGGGCATTGGATTTGGGGTTGGTATTTCTACCGATTACTCTAATTATCTAATTATCTAATTTAAGGTGTATGTAGTCTATGTCTAATTATTGTGTGCTCGTATGATAGTTTAAAGATGTGTTTACTTAGGTTTTATTACTCCTTAATTATCTCATATTGATGGTTGAATTGTCACGTCCTTATTCTTAATCGTGTTGTGTTTTCTAAAAGTCGTAGGGTGTGCATATCCCTAACTCTTTGAAACTACCAAAGGGTCTTGTCTACAAAATCTCTAGGATTTATAAACTAAACTCTAAGGTACTCTTTGGATGGTTTAGCCTACAACTACTCTAAGTGTTATAGTTTAAGGTTCACAAAGATTAATCAAGCATTAACTACACAACGAATGACCTATCGCATTACTAGATCATTAACAATTAAGATAAGAGACAACCAATCAATATTCAATAGTTAGGTTTCATATTCCCTAGCAAACACACAAGTAAATTAGCCGGACATGGAGAACATGCAAGCATACACACAAGTAATTGAAGACATAATTGAATTAATGAAGTAAAACACTTATCTTGGTGTAAGATAGGGTTTGAAACCTAAAATATTGTACAAGACACCTTGGTTCGGTTTAGGTTTTACTCCAAAAGACTACACACTAAAACTAAAAATTCGGATTCTATATATAAGATTACAATCGACGGCGTCACTTTATGAATTGTGACGCCGGGTCGCCATCATTAGGGTTTCGTCTTGGCCACGTTAGTCTTGCGACACGTCACCTTATGCTTGTGACGTCGTCCCTTTAGCTCTCGACGCCGTCGGATCAAATCTAGGCCGTCCGAGTTGCGACGACCTACTCTTTAAAGCGACACCGTTACTTGAAAATAAGCAATTTGGCTTATGGTAGTCACAAAAGTGCTCCGACGGCGTCGCGGATAACACGATGCCGCCCCTTGTATTTTAGTAGCTTGAGTGTCTCGATTCTTGACTTTGGCTATTTTCTTCAGATATCCGCGCTTTTCGTCCAAATAAGTGCCATTCCGACAATTTGCCTTCAAGAGACCTAAAAGTGAAAAGGAATGATATTAAGTAATAACGGATACAAAAGTGATCAAATAAGGGCTTAAACGACCCTCAAAATGGTACCTTTTAAATCCTTATCAAATATCCCTACACTTGGTATTTGCTTGTCCTCAAGCAAATGTGCTTTTAGCCAATTAATTTATAAGTTAGGGGTCATGAAGCATTGGTTTAAAACAATCCACAACACATATAAGCCCGCAAAAGTCATAACAAGCACGGAATTACATACTAGCACCTCACATGGGGTGTTTGGATACTCACATCTCTCGGTGTATATGAAATATAACAAGTTGGAAATGGAAGATAAACACTCATTAACCGGTCCTAGTACATAGATTACCATAGGCGAGAATAGATCAAACCTCCATCGCTTTGGCGTAAGCACCTCGAAAAGACTATCAAAGAGGTCTTTTAAAGGGTTGTAATGTTAGGCTTACGGTAGGGAAATAAAGGGTTTGGTGGGATAGGCTATTTAGTGGTGGCAAGTCAAAAATCTTTATGTTACAAGCATACGAAGAATGGCGTTGCTAAGCCAAGACTCGACACTCTAAACTCTAGATAACTGGAAACAAACAAACATGAATTTAAAGATAGATGTAGGATGGTAGCCCGTATTTTTTTAACACTTTTTTTTTTTTTTCTTTTTTCTATTTTTTCATACACTTTTACTCTACCATCCTCTATGGTAACATCAAAATGATAGGGATTTATAGGCACATCCCTACACTTGAGTTTTATTACTCTAACACTAATTTGACCCGAATTGAAAAGATCAAAACACTTGGGGTATGTTATTACGCAAATAAAGGAATTTAACGTTCTTTCCTTCCAATCATTTTATAAACTTTAACTTTTCCCATGAGTCCCAATCGTCCCAAAACGTATACAAAGGATATGACTCGACTTAGCAACTCATGCAAGCAACTAGATAATTGAACTAAGGGTTTGGGGTGATAATAATAATGCACTAAAAGTGAGTGCATACAAGGTAGGCTAAGGCGATTTGGGTGTATATTTGGGGTGGGGTGTAAACAATGCTCTTCATTGATATTCGGAAAACCGAAACATCACGAGAACCGCGAAAGGATAGGCTTTGAGGGGTTAACTAGGGTATCGTGTACTAAAGATGAGTACAACGCAAAGGGTGTGGGGAATTACTCAACCAATGTGGAAGAAGTAATTATATTACGGTATCAAACAAGGGTTATCCTAATGCCTCTTATCATTTAGTTATTCCTAACTACACAAGTGTAGTCTTACTAGCGATCTCGGGATGCATCACAAAACAAGTTCTAGAATCTAATATACTCTGGTTCACACTCTAAGCATTAAAGATGAATGCTTTAATTCCTACTAATCTAAGGGTGATCCTCACATTTTGGGTGGAATTTAGGTGGTAAAGGGTTTTGTGCTAGTCATACAACTTCCTATCCATGAGACGCTTTTGTTAAGACTAATGGCCCACTCCTATATGTCATGAAAAATTTTAAATTTGGTGCCAAAATTACCCTAACCGACATTTTCTCATGGTTTATTACACAAATACAATTGGACAAAGCAAATAATCAAGGATAAGTATAGTTTCAAAGTTCCCGTTTTATTTTCCTCCTACACTTAAACCGAACATTGTCCCCAATGTTCCCGAAATATCAAAGTTATGATAATAGAAGGTAATTAAAATAAAAGAAACTAGTACTCCCCGATTAGCTCGGTAGGATCCGTGTAAAGTAGTGGTTAAATCCTTTCCAAGAAGAATGTATGCGTGAAAAGCTCCTTCCAATCTTTTGTTTCTTCTTCTTAGATAAATAAAACACGCACATTCGAAGAAAACAAACGAAACCTTCACGTAAAATCGCGGTAATAATATATATAAGACTCTACTAAACTAAGATATAATGCTTGTGGAATGGATGTTTCTGAATTTCGGAAAATTAAGACCGGAAAATTCCAAAATTTATAAGTAGCTCGAAAAGCGAGAAAAAAGTAATCATTGTTTTACTCCTTCCACAGTCAATTGTGATCGGACACCGCAGTTGTGATCTCGACACCGTCAGTTATCCCGACAAAAAGCGGTTTAGCGATTTTTGGAAAAATTACGGAAAATTTACATCTTTAGAATCGGAAAAATTTCACGCAAAACATCCATTATGACTCGATACAAGCATTTGACTCGAACAAACACACATATATATCTTTTAATGAATTGTTATTCTCATGTTTACGTTTCTTTTGAAAATGTGTGTAATCCTCCTACACTTATCCTTTATGTAAAATACCTTTATATGCAATTAAGATGAGGTTAAAAACAAAATAAAGCATTTTACAAATTTAAACATGAGAATAAACAATCAATAAAAGATATATGACACTAACAAGCAAACAATTAAGCATGGGTTGCCTCCCACGAAGCGCTTTTCTTTATTTATGAGTCTTGTAGCTAGACTCGTGAGTCGTGCTCTCCTACGTGACTTCATTACCGTCACCTTTTTCCTCATGATGGTCTCTAGTGGTTGGTTCCATGTTGTAGAAGTGCCACATGATACACCTCTCTAAGAGTTCGTCTCTCCACAATTTCTATATTTTGGTCCTAAGTTCAAGCAATCCTTATAGAAACCGAAAATCTTGGCCATAACATAATCTACTCCTTTCTTTATCCTCCTCATTCCTATAATAGACCGATAGTTTAAGTTCCTTTTCATCATTAGAGTGATGAAAACTTCTCAATCTTAAATGACATTTGGTAAGCTATGTCATCGGTCTCATCTTTGAATCGCACTATTCTAACGAGGGATCATAGGTCATCGGTGCTTTCTATGAAAGGTTTCCCTAGAATAACGTGGGACAAGCTAGGATCTATGGCCGTGCTAATATCATCTACTATTATGAAGTCCGTGGAAAGCGTGAAACTACCTACATAAGCGGGCAACCTTAACTCTGCCAAGAAAATTGCAACTAACCCTAGGATTATCGGGGTCTTGCCTAGTTGGAATAGGCTTCTTCATTACCCAATTATAGTAGGTGCTAGTCATTATGTTTATTGGTGATTTGCGGTCAATGTAGGCCTTTGCCATGAAAAGGTGTCCTATGCAACATGGTATATTAAGATTCCAAGGGTTCCCAAACTTGATCCTAAGGCTTTTCTAACATACATGTGACGGAGGTCACGCACTAAGTGAGGGTGGCGAGATAGTTCTTCTTCCGTAGGAAACTTATTGAAATAGTCATTGTCTACTTCATTTACTTCCTGGTTGTTTCATTCTTCGTGTTTCCTTAACCTCAAGTATCATCTCATGGTTCGCTTAGTCATTTGTTCTATTAGGTATCACAAAGGCGATGATATTGACGAATTGAACGTGCTTAGCTAACTTACTTGGGTCCTTAATCTCTACACCGGAAGGCTCGGGAGTTGAGATAGCATTAACCTTCTATCACTATTGGTCATGGCTTTCAAAGGTTATCTATCTTCCTATCCATTTCGACATTGTTGGTTAAAGCGGTCCGAGAGCTTAGCTATTTGGGCTTCTTGGGATGCGACTAGGTTTTGCAACATCCCTTCAATGTTTTGTTGGTTAGGACCTTGAGGTGGGGGCCATGAGAAATCATTGGAATGAATTCTTTGGTTTGCCCCAATAGAAGTCGGGCTTGCCCTTCCATGCTTCTCGGGCGTCATTAAAGTCCTAGGTCCAGGTGTTGTAGGAATCTTCCTCCGTTCCATGTCTGCGAGGATGCGTAGTCAACGGAAGCTTGTTCGGGAATCGGTGCAAGTCTTGCGTGTTATGAGGATCACTATACAACTCACACGAGGAAGAAACTTTGTTCACATGGCGTGAAGACTTAGGATTCTCGTAGGAGCTCATTAGGAATTTTACTTGATCTTCAAGCTCGAGCATCCTATGGTCGGAAGATTGTGAGTCAATTGGAGGCAAGGAGATTGCCTTAACGGTGTTGGGCAACTCACGGGGTCATTCCAACTTTCGATGTCATAGAGTAAGGTCCTCTATTATACCCCATGATTCTTCCTTGGTGAGATCACTAAGTTTTCCATCGGCGCTTGGTCAATGGATCGCTTAGTGGGAAGTTGACATGATCATAGAAGAGTTGAACTTGGGGCCAAAGATCAATGCCGTGATGAGGGACTTTATGAAGTAAGTCCTTGAATCGAGTCCATGCCGTAGAGAGATTCACCTTGGCGTTGTTGGAACATCAAGATGTCATTCACGAGCTTAGTGGTTCTCCACGGTGAGAAAATTTGAGCAAAGAAGCGAGAGGTGAGATCATCCCAACTTGAGATGGATCCGGCGGAAGTCGCCAAGCCAATTACTAGCTTGGTCCCATAGAGAATTGGAAGAGGCGCAGACGCGTGGTCTCCGAGTAGTAGCATCAAGGTCAATGGAATCGACAATTTTAAGGAAATTCCTCGGATCTTGATTTGGATCTTGAACGAAGTCCATGGAATACACATCCGTTTTGCACCAACCGGATGGTGTCGGATCGTAGGGCCGTAGTTTGGGCTTGATCGGGAAGCTCAATGGTGTTCCTATAGCCTAGGTGGCTTGGTCTTGAGTATTCACCAAGAGTACGGGCTCTTGGCGGGTCAGTTGGTGGTGGGTTGATGAATGGTGGGTGGTTATCACCTTCCATGATGAAAAGTGATGGGATTACGAAAAAGGTCACGAAGAAGGGGGATAGACTACGAGAAAGCTAAAATATGAGAAAAATTTACTTGATAGGAATCAAGCAAAGGAAACCTAAGCGAGGTGGACTACTAACTAGCTATTTTATTCCCGGCGTGCCAAAAACTTGATAACGCTACACGCGTCGTTCGAGGTCAAAGGAACTTCCTTTTCTTGAGCAAGTTTTATAACACCCAGGCGGTGAACCTAATCATTGTAGTGTAGTATTAGGATAAGCCACGGTATTGATATCGTTCTCTGGGGAATAGGAATGCTAGTGAGAGTTACTACGCTAAGATTGGGGTTGAAGAAGATTTTTTTTATCTTTTATATTTTTAAGAAAATGGAAAGGTACGAATATCGGGGTTTGGATTTGGGGTTGGTATTTCTACCGTTTACTCTAATTATCTAATTATCTAATCTAATGTGTATGTAGTCTATGTCTAATTATTGTGTGCTCGTATGATGGTTTAAAGATGTGTTTACTTAGGTTTTATTACTCCTTAATTATCTCCTATTGATGGTTGAATTGTCACGTCCTTATTCTTAATCGCGTTGTGTGTCTAAAGTCGTAGGGTATCGTTTATCCCTAACTCTTTGAAACTACCAAAGTCTTGTCTACAAAATCTCTAGGATTTATAAACTCTAACTCTAAGGTACTCTTTCGATGGTTTAGCTTACAACTACTCTAGGTGTTATAGTTTAAGGTTCACAAAGATTAATCAAGCATTAACTACACAACGAATGACCTATCGCATTACTAGATCATTAACAATTAAGATAAGAGACAACCAATCAATATTCAATAGTTAAGTTTCATTTCCTAAGCAAACACACAAGTAAATTAGGGACATGGAGAACATGCAAGCATACACACAAGTGATTAAAGACATAATTGAATTAATGAAGTAAAGTACTTATCTTGGTGTAAGATAGGGTTTAGAACCCTAAAATCTTGTACAAGACAGCCTTGGTTGGTTTAGGTTTTACTCCAAAGACTACACACCGAAAACTAAAAATTCAGATTCTATATATAGATTACATATGACGGCGTCACTTTATGAATTGTGATGCCGTCGGATCGCCGTCATTAGGGTTTCATCTTGGCACGTTAATCTTGCGTGGCGTCACCTTGTGCTTGTGCGTCGTCCCTTAAGTCTCGGCCCGTATGGATCAAATCTAGGCCGTCGAGTTGCGATGACCTACTCTTTTAAACTGAGCACCGTCACTTGAAAATAAGCAATTTGGCTATTGAGTCACACAAAGTGCTCCGCGACGTCATGAGATAACACTGACGCCGTCCCCTTGTATTTTAGTAGCTTGAGTGTCTCGATTCTTGACTTTGGCCATTTTCTTGTATATCCGCGCCTTTTCGTCCAAATAAGTGCCATTCTGGCAATTTTCCTTCAAGAGACCTAAAATGTGAAAAGGAGCGATATTAAGTAATAACGGATACAAAGTGATCAAATAAGGGCTTAAACGACCCTCAAATGGTACATTTTAAATCCTTATCACGTTAAACTTTACTTAGTACAATTATTTCTAAGTGTATGCATGCATAGTTCTTTGGTAGTCACCCTTGGTTCGGTAGTTTTGAATGGCGATGAAGCCATTGCCTGGGAGATATGACCAGTGACCTTGGTGAGTGGTGAGGCGGAAGGGGTAGATATGACCAACCGGCGACCATTTCTACTTTGAGTGATTTGATTGACCGATCACCTATCGTTTGGATGAACTTAAGAATTGGGGGAAGTGTCTAAGTTCCTAACGATCGGGCACTCACTATTTAGAATCTAGCATGTAGCGGTACTTAATGACTCGACTTAGGGACCAGAACAACGGGACTTATGACGGTGCGCTGATTTCTCTGTGGTGGCATCTTTCTTGATAGGTTAGACCAATTGACCAAATGATGTCCTCTCGAATTTGACCCACACATACTAATTGGAAGTAGGTCATGACATAACTAGCTAGGAGGATTGACTAGGTTAGCACCACTATTCCTATTGATTTCCTTGCACATTTATTGCTTTTATATTATATTACGCATTAGTAGTTTAATTAATAAAATCCCTATCAAAACATTTATTATTATGTGATAATTAGACTTAGTAATAATCCAACACATAGCTCTTGGGACGGTGATGAGTGTGTAAATACTCATCATTTTGGTCAATCTGAGCGCAAAAGCGTTTAAAATGCTCAAATGCATCAAAATCAAAAATATTCCAAAATTGCATTTATATGTTTGGATGCAAAATGTTCAAAATCGGATGAAAATTGAGCTAAGTTTGCATAATTGGCGGTTCGGTCCCCAGTTTCAAAAATGTCGAAATAGTCCACAGGCACATAATTTCAAAGAAAAATCACCAAAGGTCCTTTTAAAATCATAACTTGTCAAAATTAGTCCTTTGGTGAAAAATGTCAAAAGTTTTGAGAAATTACAAAATTAGTCCTTGAAGTTTGAAAATTGGCAAAATGGCCCTTGAAAATTGGAAAATGTCAAGTTTGGTCCTTGTATTATGGAAGCTTGTCACTTTTGGTCCTTTGAAACAACTTTGCAAATTGGCGACATTGGTCCTCCATTTTCGAATTTACAAAATGGGTCCTTGTTTTATTAAACCCTTTACCTTTGGACCATGTCAAAACCAATTGTGACCCTATCAAAACCCTTGACCCCATTTGAACAACCCTTTAATATCTGAACACCGGTCAAACGGTCAAACTGGTCAAACCAAACATACCCGCCATTCCTTTCCTCCTTTCCTCCCCGCATGCTAAAACCACGATTGCAACCTACCGGCCTCTCTATCACTCCACGTTGTTCCCCCACCTCCACCAAACTCCAAAAGCATTAAATGCTTCCCATCCACCCTCATCTCAACCCCAATTGTTAAAACAAGTTTTGGCGCCAAAATCGAATGAATGGCCAAGATGAATTCAAACCATCCAATGGCCATGGAAATTCTTGGGAACTATTCGGAAGAGAGAAAAGAAGTTTGGTTTATAAAAGAAAGCTAAGGGATGCAAGAGGAGGGAGTCTAGTAGTTTTAAGTTTTATTAATGTCGTTTTATCTTAAAGTTTTTAATTAAGTGTAATATCTGTAATCTTTTGTTGTCTTGTATCAAACTCATGTTAAATCATCAATATAATCTATTTTAAGCTTCAGGTTTCAAAGTTTATATCAAATTCATACTTTTGAGTCCTTGTTGAAAATTTCCAATTCAAAGTCTTATACACAAGCTCTTAGTAGCTTACTTTTAAGTTGAAACAAGCTTAAATAAGCATTACGACTTTTGATAAGCTCACAATTAAGTTTTAAGCATATTTGGTATATGGTCAAAGAAAGTCAATGTGCAAGCAAATTTGGTTCAAACAGTTAGAAATGGAATGGGATTGATGCGGCTGGATATGGGTTGATTAAGAAGGATTTGGGTTGATTTATTTAGGATAGAGGTTCATTGGATCATGTTTTCAAGCCATAGTGGCTATGGACCATTTGTAAGTCATTTTCAAGTTTCTTGTGCAAAATCTGTTCTTGTAGTCTAAAGCGTTTTTATTTGTTTGATTAAGTATATTTAGGTTAATAAAACTCAGTTTGATCAATATCAACAATTGAATCGGTTGTTAGCTCATTTTAAATTACAAATCAGTCAGTTACAAGGGTGTTTGGAATTGAGACTTAAAGCTGCATTGTAGGTTGGTTCAGTGGGTGATACTTGTTGTGTTATGTTTGTTTAGCTCAATTAAACTCATTCATCCAATAACTTGAACATGCACTGTCAAAGTCAAAATTCATATAAAATGTCTCATAATTTAACTGTTGAGATTTTAAAAATCAAAATCTTGTTTTGTGTTCAAATATCATAGACAAAGCTTGTATTAAGTTCATTTTATCATATTACATCAATTCAGGTCATTAAATTTGAATCAAAGTTCAAAAAGTCAAACTTTCATTTCTGTTACAAAAGTCAAATTTTGGAAAACCTGTTTGAGCCATCTGAATGGAATTTTCATGAGCTCATTTTGAGCCAAATCAATTGAAATTGTGGGTATATAAACTTCAAATGGTCTACTTGCTTATTACCATTTTGTATATTTTTGTGAATTTTTTAAAGCTTCAAATGAGCTTGTCAAGGCCTTATATGCCACATGCACAGTGCGATGATACAGCGAGTGTGTGCGATTTTCTTGAGCTTGCAACAAGCTCATTTGAGCTTGTCCGGGGTCTCGACTTTGGTTCAGAGATAGCCAACCAGGTCTAGATTGAGTTCCACATTTTGTTTTCCATTTCCGACTTATAAGCTTATTTTGTAGCTTGTGCTTAAGTCTGGTACCCACCTCAAAGCTGATTTTAGCTCATTAACTCAAATAAGTCAAATCATAGCAAGTTGCAATCCAGAGGTTTAAGCTTGTTGTTTTAGTTGCATTTAGGTATATTTAGCATAATAGAACTTCTATAACGGTTTGGTGCTTGTTTGTGGTTGTTTGCTTATTATAAGTCTTTATTTATAAGCACTTTGCATATCGATTTCATTTTCTTGCACACAACCATGTGTTTTCTATTTTCCTAGATTCTAAATATTATTTTAGACTTTTCTTGAATTTTGATTTTTCCAAGCTTGTTTGCTATTTTCTTGATTTAAATCAGTTTTAGCACTTTTTAATTAGCATTTAATACAATTAATTAAGAAAAGTCTCAAAAAATAATTTTTCATTTTCTTAAGTTAAGATAAATATAAAAACACAAAAAATATTTTCTAGATTTTCTTAGTTAAATTTGTATTTTAAGTAATTTAAGTAGTTTTAAATAGTTTTAATTCATAGAAAATCCAAAATAATCGAAAAATACAAAATAGTTTTGAAAATTCTCTTTTGTTATTTTAGATTTTCCAAGTCAAAATTTTATTTTTCTAGCTTTATTTCATATTTTCTTGTATTTTAGGCTATTATTATATAGTTAAAAATAGTTTTAATTAATAATAATTAATTAAATAGTTATAAAAATAATTTTCTTTTCTAAATATTTTCTTTTATCATTAGGTTTGTAAAATATCATTTTCATATTTTTAGGATTAATATTTGTAAGTTCTCATTTTCATTTGTGCGTTTACGTAGTTTTAATTAAGTTTATAAAACTTAAAACAAAAACATCAATTTGTAAATAGTGATAGCGTTTATTTAATATTTTTATCTTTTAATTTCCTTTAATTTGCATTTAAGCCTCTGTAATTTGTTGGCTTTTTGTAGTTATAATCATCTCGATCCTCTTTTTACATTCAAATTCCTCGATCACTATCGTTTGGTGATCCATTGCATAGCTCATTGGGACATAACGACCGGAAACCCTATTCTCTCCGATCTTCATTGCATTCGTGCTTAAGCCGTTTCAAGTTTCTTCTGATCGACCATTCACAAGTGGCGGTTTGTGTGAAAAACTTGCGGTTTGCATAGATCAAATTTTAGGCGCCATTCTTGAGTTGTCTTGATTATCTTCCGTTTAGCAGTTAGTAGTTTGAATACTCACTCTTTGTTCATATCATCCATATCTATCTATATATATATATCCATATTCTCTTATAAAAATCCAAAACCCAAAACATCAAAACGTATAAAACACAAAAATATTTTCCTTTTGTTTCTATATATGTATCAAATATAAAAATACCAAAAGATTTGTCGTTTTCTTTAATAAATAACAACATAAAGATTACCACATAAACCAAGGCGATGCACTACCTAACTGAAGTGCGACCATAATAAGTTCCCGAACTAAAGATTTAAAACTTGCCTTTGTGTCCTTGTGATTGGTGTACCTTTTTCAAAGAAGCCATTCATCTTGTGATTATTGGTTAAGTTCCTTTGTTGTTTTGCCTCGATTTTGTTTTAATTGATTTTGTTGTTATATCTACTTTGAACCGAGAAAACCTAAAAGATTCTTCTTACCCCATTTTCATAATTTTCATAAAATATCTTTTTCATAATTCCATTCCTCTCCTTAACTCGAGGTCTCTTAGAGTTAACTCTAGTGTATCTTGCTCGCTCTTCTAGATCTGTGAGCCCATTTCGTGAGCTTGTCAAGATTCCAAGAAGGCGTGTCCGTGACTTTCTGCTCCATCGATCGGATCGAGATCCGGACTGCTCCACTACTCCGTTATCATGGCGGAAGAGCGTCCTATGTGTGAGCTTCTCCGGGCACCCATCGGCGGGTATGGAGATGCTATTGTTGTACCGACCATTGTGGTGAAAATTTTGAACTCAAGACCGGGTTCTTGAATCTTGTAACCTCAAATCAATTCTATGGTTTTGGCGGGATGATCCTCATGCTCATATTCGATGGTTTAACAAGATTGCATCTACCATCAAATACAAGAATGTCCCTACGATGTTGTTAAGCTTCTTGTTCCCATTTTCTCTTGAGGGCAAGCCGGTTTGGCTTGAAAAACAACCCCTCGGTCTATTGAGACATGGGAAGATCCGGTGAAGAAATTTGTGAATGAATTCTATCCACCTTCCAAAACCACGAGTCTTAAAATGAAATCATCAAGTTCACTCGAAGTTTGATGAATCCTTGATGAATCGTGGGATCGTTTCAAGGAATTGCTTCATAAATGTCCTCACCACGGTTTCTCCGAGTTGATGCAACTCGATACTTTCTACAATGGGTGAGTCAATCGATCAAGATTCTCAATTCCTCCGCGGAGGAAATTTCCTAAACAAAGCTGTCAAAGAAGCTTTAGCGATCATTGAAAACAAGTCTAAAGTCCGCCTTTGCAAGCAAGCTGTTGTTTCCCAGTCGGTGTTGGTCCTTCTTCTTCATCGCCTGGTGAGTCAATCTAGCACCGATGCTAAGATTGACAAACTCACGAAGCCATTCAAGCTTTGGTTCTCTCCAACCAAAAGAAAGTCTCTTTCCACAAACTTCACCTCCTGTGAAGTTAAGAAAGTGGAATCGTGTTACTTGTGGTGGCCCCATGCTTATTATAAGCTGTATGGCCACCGATGGTAACCCTTTGAAGCTAATCTTGTGGCGGGATCTCTAATCAAGGAGGCAACCAATATCGTGCTCTATAGACCCGAACCACCGTCCTAACCACTACCACGGACCTCCGGTTTCAATCAAAACCGTAATCAAAATCAAAATAGACCAAACCAAGGTTTTCAAAACCAAGGTAATTTCGGTCCTAACAACGGTTTTCAAAATCGAATCAAAATTTCCAACACCAAGGAAATTTCAATAGAAACCAGTCGGGAAATTTCAACCGGGGTATTTTCATGGCAATAATCAAGAAATTTCCAAAATCAAGGCCCTAATCCTAATAGAGGCGAATTTTCTGTGCAAACTCAAGCCATTGTTCCAAGCTGGACCATCATCGATGAGTTGTTGAAACAATTCATGAAATCGAGAGGAAATGAATCGGTTGTTGGTCACCGATTTCGACATTAAGAAGTCTTTAAATGATCGACCCTCGGGCTCGGTACTTTACCTAGCAACACGATCGCTAATCCGAGGCGATGCAAAGCGATCACAACCGAAGTGGTGCTTCTTATGATGGACCCGCTATTCCTACTACTTCTTCTTCTCTCTCCGAAGGTAGTGGAAAGTGAACACGAGGCGACAAAGGACAAGGAACTTCCTACTAATAACGGAAGTACCAGCAATGTCCATCCTCGGGTTGTCCGAAACCCAATACCAAACACAGGTTGTTTTGAACCTCCGGTTGGTAACCCCAATCAAAACTTCTATTCCTTACCCCTCGCGTTTACATGAACAAAAGCTCCGAAAAAGCTAGTCATCAAATGGAAAATTCTTTCAAATTTTCCAAGAACTTCATTTTGACATAAGCTTCACGGATGCTATCATGTTGATGCCCAAGTTTGCATCTACTCTCAAACACATGTTGAGCAACAAGGAAAAATTTGTTTGAAATGGCTAAAACTCCTTTGAGCGAGCGCTCGGTGATTCATTAAAAAAGCTTCCGAGAAGCTGGGAGATCCGGAAAATTTCTTCTTCCTTGTGTTTTCTGGGATGATTGAATGCTTTGCCCTTGCCGATCTTGGTGCAAGCATCAATCGATGTCGTATTCGATGTGGAAGAAACTTTCTCTTAGGAACTTATTCCTACCGCATGACTCTTGAGCTTGCGGATCGTTCTATATCTCGTCCTCTTGGCATCGCCGAGGATGTATTTGTGAAAGTAGGAAAGTTCCATTTTCCGGTGATTTTGTGGTTGTTGATTTCGATGCCGATCATCGGGTTCCTCTCATTGTTGGACGAGGATTCACGAGCGGGCCGTGCTCTTATTGATGTATTTGAGCAAGAAATTACTTTACGTGTGGGTAATGAAGTCATACCTTTAACCTCGATCAAACTTGAGGTACTCCTCAAATTATGACCTTGAATCGGTTAATCGAGTCGATTTAATTGATATTGCTTGAGTACTCTCAAGAGTTTCTTGGTTATCTTCATAATTACGTGGGTGGGGATTCCACCACATCTTCTCAACCTATCATTGACTCTTCCCCTCTCACTCCGTTTGAGGGAGGTGACTTCCTGGAAGAGATCGATGAATTTCTTGCTCTTGATGAATCAATTCCGCGGAATTGATGGTGTTTATGATTCGGAGGAGATATTCTTTATCTTGAGCAATTGCTAAATGAAGATCCATTACCTTCACTCCTCAGAAAGAAATCACGATTGAGGAAATCAAATCGATACAAACTTCTCTTGAAGAATTTCCCGAGGTTGAACTTAGGACCTACCTCCTCATCTCGAGTATGCATTCTTGGAGGTGATGATAAATTACCGTCATAATTACTAAAGACTTAGCGAGGAAGAAAGCTGCTCTCATAAAGGTCTTGAAGTCACATAAGCAAGCAATTGCTTGGAAACTCTCCGACATTAAGGGTATCAACCACGAGTTTTGTACTCACAAAATCTTAATGGAGGATGACTTCAAACCAGCGATCCAACATCGAGAAGGGTGAATCCTAAGATTCATGAGGTTATCAAACAAGAGGTTCTCAAACTTCTTGATGCGGTTTAATTTACCCGATCTCGATAGTCCTTGGGTTAGCCCAATTCATTGCGTTCCAAAAAGGGTGGCATTCTTGTTGTCACGAATGAAGAAAGCGAGTTAATTCCAACTCGATTGGTTACGGGATGGCGTGTGTGCATTGACTATCGCAAGTTAAGCGAAGCCACCGTAAAGACCATTTTCCTCTACCCTTCATGGACGGATGCTTGAGAGATTAGCGAGGAGCGAATACTATTGTTTCCTTGATGGTTTCTCGGGTTACTTCGAGATCCCCATTGATCCGTTGGATCAAGAAAACCACATTCACACCGCCCATACGGGGCGTTTGCCTATAGACGTATGCCTTTTGGCTTATGTAATGCTCTGGCACGTTCCAAGATGTATGATGGCAATTTTCCACGACATGATCGGAAACTATGGAGGTGTTTATGGATGACTTCTCGGTCATTGGGGACTCGTTTCATACATGTCTCTCCCATTTAGACAAAATGTTAAAGCGGTGTGAAGACACCAATCTTTGTCTAAATTGGGAGAAGAGCCACTTTATGGTCAAAGAAGGCATAGTCCTTGGCCATAAGATTTCTAAAAGCGGGATTGAGGTAGATAGAGCAAAGTTGATGTTATTGCTAAATTACCTCATCCTACTACCGTCAAAGGTATTAGGAGTTTTCTAGGTCATGCGGGTTTTATCGTAGATTCATTCAAGATTTCTCTAAAATCGCTCGGCCTATGACCCATCTTCTCGAAAAGATGCTCCTTTATCTTTTCTCTGAGTGCATGAAGCTTTTGAAACACTTAAGAAAAACTACGGAAGCACCCATTCTAGTTGCCCCATTGGGATTTACCCTTTGAGCTCATGTGCGATGCAAGTGATTTTGCTATCGGTGCGGTCTTGGGGCAACGCAAAACCAAGCATTTTCACCTATCCACTACATAAGTAAAACTATGGTGAAGCTCAAACCCATTACACTACTACGGAAAAAGAATTATTAGGCATGGTGTATGCGTTTGAGAAATTTCGACCATACCTCATCTTGACCAAATGCGTGGTGTATACGGATCACTCGGCTCTCAAATATCTCTTTGCAAAACAAGATGCAAAGCGAGATTGCTCCGTTGGGTTCTCCTCCTACAAGAATTTGATATCATTATTCGTGATAAAAAGGAGCCGAGAACACGTGCGATCATCTATCCCATCTAGAAAACCCTCACCAAGATGTGTTCGAGAAAAAAATAAATGAAACATTTCCTCTCGAAACACTCAATGTGGTTTCTTTTCGTGGAGACTCTTCTACCCCATGGTTTCTTGACTTTGCAAATTACCATGCGGGTAACTTTGTGGTGAAAGGGATGTCGTCCCAGCGAGAAAAACAAATTCTTTAAGGATGTGAAACATTACTTCGGGACGACCCTACTTGTTTAAAATTTGCGCGGATCAAGTCATCGAGCGATGTGTGTATGGTCGGGAAGCTATTGACATTCTCAAGGCTTGCCATTACGGACCTCTTGGGGACATCATAGCCCCAACTACACCGCCAAGAAGGTGTTTGATTCGGATTCTATTGGCCCGCATCTACAAGGATGCCCATGAATTTGTCAAAACACGTGACACTTGTCAACGTCACGGAATATCTCACAAAGAAATGAAATTCCATAAGCGCCATTCAAGTGTGAGATTTTTGACATATGGGGCATTGACTTTATGGGGCCATTTCCTTCTTCATGGTAACAAATACATACTCGTGGCGTTGACTACTTGTCAAAATGGGTTGAAGCTAAAGCTTTACCTACCAACGATGCCCGAGTTGTTGTGAAATTCTTAAAATCTCTATTTGCTAGGTTTGGAACTCCACGAGCCATAATCGGTGATCGTGTGCGCATTTTGCAATGACCAATTTGATAGAGTCATGCAAAAGTATGGTGTAACTCACCGTCTCTCTCTGCGTACCACCCCGAACAAGTGGGCAAGTGGAAGTTTCCAACCGGGATTAAAGAATTCTTGAGAGGGCGGTTGGTGAAAACCGTGCCTCTTGGTCGGATAAGCTAGATGGCGCTCACGGGCCTTCCGTGCGCTTATAAAACACCCATCGGTGCACTCCATATAAGTTAGTGTGCGGAAGGCATGTCATCTGCCGGTTGAGCTCGAGCACAAGGCATCTTGGGCCTTGAAACATGCCAACTTTGATATTCAGACGGTTTGGTGATCACGGAAAGTTCAAATGAATGAATTAAATGAACTCCGTGATCAAGCATACGAGAACTCTTTGATCTACAAACAAAGACAAAGAAGATTCATGACTCAAAAATCAAAAACCGCGTTTTCAACGTCGGTGATCGATTCCTTCTTTTCAACTCAAGATTGAAGATTTTCTCGGAAAATTAAAATCCATTGATGCGGACCATTTACCATCACTAAAGTCTTTCCATATGGAACCATTGAGTTATCTCAACCCGATGGTCCAAACTTTAAAGTGAATGGTCATCGGTGAAGCATTACTTTGGAGGGACATTCCATCCATGGTTGTCCGGACTTACAAACTTTCCCGTGAACCAATGAATGCGGGATCGAGTCAAGCTAGCGACTCGGTAATCAAAAAGTAGCATGCCATATGGGTTTTCACCCATATTTCGACTTCTTTCTATCTTTCTACCACCCTAGTGTGGGGGGTTGCCCATGTGTTGTATATAAGTTTTCTCAAAAAAAAAAAAAAAAAAAAAAAAAAAAAATCTCTTTCAAATAATGGCGTAGTATTTCCTTTTACGTTCTCGGTTTCGGCATAACCGCCGTACTTTGAATATTGAGGGCAATATTCATTTCTAGTGTGGGGGAATTCTCACGAATTTTATCATGTAAATATACCTTTAATTCCCGTTTTGGCCAAATTTTTTTGGAGTAAGTGTTTTACTTACTCGGTTGGTTATCGATCCGCCTTGTATAATAAACAAAGGATTGGCTAATCCGAGCAAGCGGCTCTTGGTAAAGATATCTCAAATCCGTTGACGACTTGCAATTTGCCCAAAATTGTATGGTATTCACTCACCATATCTTTAATTAGTGAAGAGTTGGCTAGCCCGCAAGTTTATGGCTTGTGGTAAAGCGATGGAAAAACCATAATTGGTAATCGACTCACCAAAGATAATATTGATAATTTATCTAAGAGTTGGCTAGTCCGAGCAACGGCACGGTAAAGACAAATCAAATCCGTTGGAAGGCGGTGGTTTGCTCAAAATCACATGGTTATCGGTGTACCATGGTTCTTACTTGAAGCTGAAACATTTGGCTACTCGAGTAATGGCTTTTGGTAAAGAGATTCAAATCCATTAAGTTTTCTCAAAAGATTGCTAGGGACTAGCAATAGTTTAGTGGGGATTGATGAGTGTGTAAATACTCATCATTTTTAGTCAATCTGAGCGCAAAGCGTTTAAAATGCTCGAAATGCATCAAAATCTGAAAATATTCCAAAATGGCATTTATATGTTTCGGATGCAAAATGTTCAAAATCGGATGAAAATTGAGCTAAGTTTGCATAATTGGCGGTTTAGTCCCCAGTTTCAAAAATAGTCGAAAATAGTCCACGAGCACATAATTTCAAAGAAAAATCACCAAAGGTCCTTTTAAAATCATAAGTTGTCAAAATTAGTCCTTTGGTGAAAAATATCAAAAGTTTTGAGAAATTACAAAATTAGTCCTTCAAGTTTGAAATTTGGCAAAAATGGCCCTTGGAAAATTGGAAAATGTCAAGTTTAGTCCTTGTACTATGGAAACTTGTCATTTGTGGTCCCTTGAAACAACTTTGCAAATTGGCAGCATTGGTCCTCCATTTTTCAGAATTTACACAATGGGTCCTTGTTTTATTAAACCCTTTAATACCTTTGGACCATGTCATAACCAGTTTGGACCCTATCAAAACCCTTGACCCCCTTTAACCCACAGACACCCTTGAACCCTGGGTCAAACCGGTCAAACTCACGGTCAAACCAAACATACCCGCATTCCTTTCCCTCCTTTCCTCCCCCTGCTGCTAATCACTCCATGCAACCTACCAGCCTCACTATCACCTCACGTTGTTCCCCCCACCTCCACCAAACTCCAAAAGCAATTAATGCTTCCCATCCACCACCATCTCAACCCCAACTGTTAAAATCTCTTTTTGGCGCCAAAATCCAATGAATGGCCAAGATGAATTCTTGCAATCCAATGGCCATGGAAATTGCTTGGAACTATTCAGAAGAGAGAGAAAAGAAGTTTGGTTTATAAAAGAAAGCTAAGGGATGCAAGAGGAGGGAGTCTAGTAGTTTTTAAGTTTTATTAATGTCGTTTTTATCTTAAAGTTTTTAATTAAGTGTAATATCTGTAATCTTTTGTTGTCTTGTATCAAACTCATGTTAAATCATCAATATAATCTATTTTAAGCTTCAGTTTCAAAGTTTATATCAAATTCATACTTTTGAGTCCACTGTTGAAAATTTCCAATTCAAAGTCTTATACACAAGCTCTTAGTAGCTTACTTTTAAGTTGAAACAAGCTTAAATAAGCTTATTACGACTTTTGATAAGCTCATGATTAAGTTTTAAGCATATTTGGTATATGGTCAAAGAAAGTCAATGTGCAAGCAAATTTGGTTCAAACAGGTTAGAAATGGAATGGGATTGATGCAGTTGGATATGGGTTGATTAAGAAGGATTTGGGTTGATTTATTTAGGATAGAGGTTCATTGGATCATTGTTTTCAAGCCATAGTGGCTATGGACCATTTGTAAGTCATTTTAAAGTTTCTTGTGCAAAATTTGTTCTTGTAGTCTAGGTTGTTTTTATTTGTTAATTAAGCTATATTTAGGATATAAGGACTTAGTTTGATCAATTATAACAATTGAATCGTTTGTTAGCTCATTTTAAATTACAAATCGGTAGTTACAAGGGTGTTTGGAATTGAGACTTAAAGCTGCATTGGAGGTTGGTTCAGTGGGTATTGCTTGTTTTGTTATGTTTGTTTAGCTCAAATTAAACTCATATCAACTTACTTTTGTGCTTGTAACTCTCAAAGTCAAAACTCAGCTTAAAATGTCTCATAAGTTTAATGTTGAGATTTTGCAAAATCAAAATCTTGTTTTGTGTTCAAAACTCATAAACATAGCTTGTATTAAGTTTGTTTTATCATATTACACCAATTCCAGTCATTAAATTTGAACCAAAGTTCAAAAAGTCAAACTTTCATTTCTATTACAAAAGTCAAATTTTGGAAAACTGTTTGAGCCCATCTGAAGGAATTTTCATGAGCTCATTTTTAGCCAAATCAATTGAAATTGTGGGTATATAAACTTCAACTGGTCTCCTTGCTTATTACCATTTTGTATAATTTTGTGATTTTTTTAGCTTCAAATGAGCTTGTCAGCAGGCCTTATATGCCACACACACTCAGATGAAGCTGCAGTGTGTCGAACCATTCTGAGCTTGCAACAAGCTCATTTGAGCTTGTCCAAGTCTCAGCTTTGGATTACAGATAGCCAACCAGGTCTAGATTAAGTTCCAACTTTTGTTTTCCATTCTAAGCTTATCAAGTAGCCTGTGCTTAAGCTGCAAGTAGGCACCTTAAAACTGTTTTTGTGCTTTAACTCATTTCATCAAATCATAGCAAGTTGCAATCCAGAGGTTTAAGCTTTTGTTTTAGTTGCATTTAGGTAATTTTAGCTTAATACAGCTTCTATAACAGTTTGGTGCTTGTTTGTGGTTGTTTGCTTATTATAAGTGCTTATTTATAAGCACTTGTGATAGCAGTTTCATTTTCTTGCACACAACCCCTGTTTTTTATATTTTTCCTAGATTCTAAATATTAAATTAGACTTTTCTTGAATTTTTCAGATTTTTCCAGTACTGTTTAGTATTTTTCTTGATTTAATTCAGTTTTTAGCACTTTTTAATTAGCATTAAATACAATTAATTAAGAAAAGGTTCAAAAAAATAATTTTCATTTTCTTAAGTTAAGATAAATATAAAAGACAAAAAAAATATTTTCTAGATTTTCTTAGTTAAATTTGTATTTTAAGTAATTTAAGTAGTTTTAAATAGTTTTAATTCTGGAAAATCCAAAATAATCGAAAAATACAAAAATAGTTTTGAAAATTCTCTTTTTATTTTAGATTTTTCCAAGTCAAAATTTTATTTTCTAGCTTTATTTCATATTTTCTTGTATTTTAGGCTATTATTAAATAGTTAAAAATAGTTTTTAATTAATAATAATTAATTAAATAGTTATAAAAATAATTTTCTTTTTCTAAATATTTTCTTTTATCATTAGGTTTGTAAAAATGTCATTTTCATATTTTTAGGTTTTTTATTTCTTAGATCTCATTTTTTGTACGTTTACGTAATTTTATTTAAACGTAAGTTTTAAGTTCTACACGTTCATCAATTTTAAAAGTAGTGATAGCGTTTATTTAATATTTTTTAAATTTCCTTTAATTTGCATTTAAGCCTCTGTAATTTGTTGGCTTTTACGTAGTTATAATCATATCAAATCCTCTTTTACATTCAAATTCCTCGATCACTTTCGTTTGGTGATCCATTGCATAGCTTCATTGGGACATAACGACCGGAGACCCTATTCTCTCCAGATCTTCATTGCATTGGTGCTTGAGCTGTTTTAAGTTTCTTATAGTTGGCCATTCACAAGTGGTCACTGCGTGAGAAAACTTGACGGTTTTGCCAGATCAACATTCTCGGCTTTACCATTTACTACACTACACACGATAGGGTACCTTTGCCCGTTAGTGCATTAGGGTAGACCATAGGTATAACCGGACACTATAAATATTAAGACACAGTCGGTAAAACACGCATCACGGGTTAAAGCGGTTTATAACGAAGTTACGTTATTTTCAAGTTTAGCGACGAAAACTAATTTTCTGAAAAATGTAAGCTGCCAAGGGATTTTTAAGGGGCAAAAATGAGTTTTAAGCATTATCTAAATGAGTCGATTTATCAAAAATATATTAGTACATACTATCACGATTCCGAGGATATATAGAACGTAGAAAACCGAGCTATATCGACTAAGTTACAAGCGTTTTAATTATGGCTATCGTAACTATTAATTTTCACAAATATTAACACTTACATGTTTTCTATTAGTCCAAAATGGTTATCGCAAGTGGCCATGTTTGGAGCCGTTTTTCCTATCGAGATAGTACTTTTGAGAAAATAATGTCTTTAAGTAAAAGTGAGTTCACCTAGCCTATTTTCCAAAATGTTCAACCGTTCGTCAAACGAAGTTATAACGAATAATATGCGATCACTCAAACTTTTCCGAAAATTACTCATAAACTATAATTTCTTGATAAATCACTAAGCAACTATTGTAGGATGTCGTTTCAACGTAAGTACTTGTAAAGTATTTCATAACATGACGAGTTGTCATAAATGTATATTTCGACGATAAACTTTATTTTAAATGCACAGTGGTATGGATATCATATGAGTTTGCATGCGACATTGTTTCATGGCTTACATTAGAACATATCATTCAAATTAGGTTGCGAGATAGAGATCGCACCTCATTTGATGTATCTACTTTTGTCATCATAATCATTGCATCGGTGAGTTCGTAGCCTTTTACTCGTTTAATTGTTTTATAAACTCTTTGGGGAGATACATGCTCAACTAATTGCTTTACTTTACACTTATATGAACTAAAATAATCGTTGTTTCACTACTTATGCTAGTAAGTAGATTATGCGAACTAAATTGATACTATGTTATGAACACTATTATTTGAACCACTTTCCTGATTTTGAGCCCTTCGACATATATATTTGATCTCTTTTAACTTGATAGGAACCTTTTGGCATAGATTTGAACACTTTAACTTGATTTAATTCTTTTGACATATAATTAATCTCTTTTAACTTGATTTAAAACATTTTGACATATAATTAATCTCTTTTAACTTGATTTAAAACATTTTGACACATAATTAATCTCTTTTAACTTGATTTAAAAACATTTTGACATATAATTAATCTCTTTTAACTTATATTGAACCCTTTGACTATTTTGAACTTGTTTGACTTTATATTGAACCCTTTGACTATTTTGAACTTGTTTGACATAATATTGAACCTTTGACTATTTTGAACTTGTTTGACATAATATTGAACCCTTTGACTATTTTGAACCTCTTGATATGTTTTGAGCTCTTTGGCTGTTTTGAACTTTTGGAACTCGACTTAAACTCTTGAACTTGTTTACGAACTTTTGAATGGAACACTTGAACTTAATTATGAACTTATGACCTGTTCTGAACTTAATGAACCGTACTCACTTTATATTACGTCTCCCCATGTTACGGAGCGTTATCGACTTAAAGTCTCCCCTGTTCGAAGCAATGCAAATTCTCCCATGTTCGGAGTGTTCTTAATTGTATATAATAGTTGTAGGATGTACCGTTCGTACATTCGCATTGTTAGTCTCCTATTAGTAGGTAGTATGGATAGCGCTATTAGAGGTCGGCCAACCTCTCGTTCACTATGTTACGGGACGCATATTATTTATTCTAGGGGCCTTGCCTGACATACATTATTATATACGTGGTGCTATATTGTGAACTATTATGACAAACCTATACTTGACTACTAGACATACTACTTTTGGCAATGGGTTGTGAACACACCGCAGGTTGCAAGTTTTGTATGGGCGAACTTAAAGCGAGTGGATTTACAATGCCTTTGCTTTGTGGACTATTCTCAATGACCAAAAACTTTGCCTTTCTTTGCATGAGCGTTCTTTAAAAGCTTTACATGTTAAACAAACTCTATGAACTCACTCAACCTTTGTGTTGACACTTTTAGCATGTTTTATCTCGGTATCTAATGCATTCACTTCATGGCATGCATGTGGACTTATCATAAAGTCGCGGTGACAACGTGTCTCATATATTTTATGCATAACTATCGTTTGATTGTAACAAACTCATTTTGGTACATTGGAAATCTTTTGGGACCTATGCTTTGTTAACTCACGATTATTCTACTTAATCAAACGATATTTTCAAAGCGACAACTGTGGGTCGATTCGATATAATGTAACTTTGATGCTATGGCGATCACCCCTTTGTATTTCATTCCATTGCAAAAGCGTAATTTGGGGTGTGACATTACAAGATACAAAATTAGCATCGTTGGGATAAGATAACAAGATTATGCGAGACCAAATTATTGCGAGACACGAAATAAGCTAAGAAGAACTTTTTATGGGCTTATACTTGAAATATGGGCCTCTAAACAATTGAAATATCGGCTTGTATACATTATAATACTGGGCTTATAACTAGTTTCACACTTTTCAAATATTCGACCTAAATAGTACACTTAAAAGTCTAATTTGAACCAGTTTATAAACACTGTAGAATAGCATTTAGCAATGTTAACATATTTGCATGCAGACATGAATAGGCACTTACCACATAAGACACTTCAAAATTGCTTATTTTCTTAAAAATTACCCAAAACACACTTCAAAACAGCTGATTTTGTTAAAAATATACCCAAATAAGCACTTCAAATCTGCTTAGTTTATTAAAAATGGCCCAATAAGCACTTCAAAACAGCTTATTTTCTTAAAAATGGCCAAAGAAGAACTTGAAACTGCTTAACAAGAATAAAAGCAAGCAACTCATTTTCAGAAATACCATGAAAAGTCACTTTGAAGACAAAAAGGCAAACACCCAGTTAGAAAAACTAACTCATTATAAATTTACGCAAAACACAATATAAGCAAAAAACTAAACACTAATTTATTATCAGTTATAGCTAAAAAAAATAAGCATAACAGATAGATCTAACAATGAATAAAAAAAAAAGTTAGAACAGTACCATCGGTTTCATGATGGAATGAAACAATAATAGAATTGAGTGTGTGATTATTGAGTGTGTATTTGAGATCAAAACAATAAATCAAACACAAGAAAAAAAAAGTAATAAACGTATAATAATTCAAACGATCGATCGGATATCAAGAAAATTAATCGGATATCAAGGAAAGTAAAAAATCAGCGTCTTTATATCGCATCATCGCCGAAGCGGTTCTTGATTGATAGGTTGAGTAGCCGGTGGTTGCTCAATAGCGAAGTTATTTTGGTAGAGTGAGAAGTCAAAGGTGTATTGGTAGTTGGGACGTGTGGCGAATTTTGGGTGGGCTGGTCGAGTAGTTCTTGTGGCCATTTTTGGATATTGAGTTAAAACATGTGTAAAAGCTAAAAAGATTTTGTCTTATTTTTGTAATTTTCTGTTTTTCTTTTTTCCAACATCTTTGACAATCTTGTGTACTCGTGTAGATAGGAACAACAAAAAAATAATTCAATTTTCTTTATTGAGACGTGGATACGTAACATAAATTAATTAACAAATAATTGCTTTTTATTTGGTCTTTAACTAATATATATAATCGGTTGAAAAGACAATTTCACTCACACATATGGTCTTTAACTAATTAAATGCCAAAAAAAGCCTTACATTTGTCCATTTTAACATTTGTCCTCGGAAGGTTAACATATTTATGTAGCATATGTCTCTGGATAGGCTTTCTCATCGTCTTAACCTTTCAACTCGTGGTTTGGACATTGTTTCGATTATGTGTCGGTTTACTTGAATTTGTTGAGTCGAACTCCATGTTTTTTCTCTTGTGTTTGACTTCTAATATTTGGAGGCTAATCAGGGATGGTGTCGATTAAAGTTCCAGCTTTTAAGATCTGTGTGATTTGGGATTCTTGGTTTGCTTCGTGGAAGCTTTAAGGATGAGAGAGGCAGAAACTTATGTCATTTTGCTTCCACATGTTGGATCTTTAGGCGTTTAGGAATAATCTCGTTTCAATTCTTAATATGAAAATGTGACATTTTTATAACGTCCGTCTTTTTTTTTTCTTGGTTAAAGTTTAGAAGCAAAATTGTATTAGTTGATTGATTGGCTTCATCATCGCTGTAATCTTAGCGTCTTGCTAGTTTTTATATATCTTGGAGTTCGAAAAAATTTTGTCCATTTTCCTCTTTGTTTTATCCTTTCAAATAAAGCTTACATGAAATGGAAGACGAAAAAGAAATGACTTAGAAAATTTAAAGGAATGCGGGTAAAGTTGGTCAATTTAGGCTATGTTTTAGTTTTTAGGGCGTTTACGTATATATCTCTGAAATTGAAAATTACGTATATATTAACGGTCGTTAAAGCGTTGTCTTTGTCGTGGTAACTCAAAAAAATATATATATGTAATTTTTGAAATTCTGAATATCATGAAATTATGCCTAGTTTATATTAATACAAAAAGCAGAGGAACTATTAAATTTATCATTAGGTTTATAACTTTAAAATAACAAATCAAACCCATAAAGTGGGTATTTAGTTATTTACACTAGAGTAGGTTTTTTCTTTGATAAAAAGTCATGGTCAAATATCTTTTACGAATCACAAAAAGTCAAAAATTATAGTCAATGCTTAGTGAAAGTGAATAGGAGGAAAAAGTTCAACCAACCAACTTTACCTTAAAGATTATGTAGTCATATTCGCATGCGACTGACCAAGTGATACTTTACAACTTTGTACACAGTATAAAAGGTGCGAAGTTTTTTTAATTTGTGCTCTAATGGCATAAGTTAATAACTCACAAAAAATTATTTATATACTCACAAAAAGTATATAAAGAAAATATTCTTTATTTGTGTCCTGAATGATTTAAATCTTTTTATCTGCGATGGTGAGTCAGATAGTGCAAAGTCACGCGGTGTCATTCATTTAACGTGTCGTTAAATCTCGTTTTAAATGCTATTGGGGAGATAAATAGTGCCCATCGACTGTCTTGGTGGTAATTAAGCACATTAATTTAGTGAAATGGCTCAAGCCGTTCATTTATTTTGTGTTTTATTTTTGATTATGATTGGTGGGTATTTTAGTGGGTATTTTGTGGGACCCAATAACATGTTAGTGGTGTGTTATGAGGAATGATGTTTTAGTTATTGGTGTGTTATTAGAAGGTTAATAATGTGGCATTGAGGTGGCATAACAATATTATGCTCTGATATGATTTTCGTTAGAACTTGGAAATAAGAAATGGGGCGGCCCCTTGAAAGATGGTGGTCCACTTCAAAGGCGAGAAAGAAATTGGCTACTGCCATTTACTCATAGAGATAATTAGTGTTTTGACTCCTCATTCATCTATATTTAGGAAAGAGAAACAAAGAGTATGAATGTGATGATCAAATTAGAATTAGCATGAAGTGCAAGTTGTTAACTTCTATAATTGTAAGATCTAGGGGTGTTCAAGCTTTTACATGACTTATGAGCTTATTTGTTTTTTTAGTTTATATTTTTAAGCTTCAATTTTTTAACTTTATTTTGAGACTTGTGAAGGTATATTATGATATACTAAACTTATATAAGCTCATAAGTCTCAAAATAAACCGAAAAATTGCAATTTATGAAATGTAAGACGTGATCAAATAGACTTATAAGCCCACATATAAGCATAAACAAACATCCTCATAGTATTGGTGTTATTTGCAAAATCATTTGAACGACGACACTTTTTAGCATTTTGTTTAGGTGCGTATGTGTGTGTATTAATGGTTCAATTCTCAATGTTATGAGTGCGAGATAAAATTTGGTTCACAGTTATTCTCTGTATCGTGCTGACATGAAGTACATGACATCGATTTTCAGTGTCATCATGCCTTAGAGCTCTTGGGATAGTTCAAGATAAAATCTAAAAATTAAAAGGTTGTCCCTAAGAGCATAAAATGAGGGAAATACAAATAACACGTTATTAGTATGTCACCTCAGTGTCACATCATACACCTCTCAATAACATATCAATAACTAAAACACCATCTCTCATAACACACCATTAACATGTTATTGAGTCCCACAAAATACCACATTAAAAATACCCACTCACTCACAATACAGAAAAAATATGCAAATGGCTTGAGCCATTGCATTGGCTCAAAAAGTTTGGCTCACGAATGGCACGATGCTCCGGTATGGGTGGCACACGAATGACATGCATTTGGAACACCAATAGCACCCTATACCTTGTGCACTAAGCAAGCATACTATTTTACGCTGGTAGTAACAATAACTGCAAACATGACAGTCAACTCAGCGCCACATTAGGCTATCCACAGTGGGAGGTCGAGTGACTCGGTCAACCGATCGGTTGGCACCTGTCGACCCACTGTGTAGATCGGGTGATGTTCGGTCGAGCAAGGCAAATCACACGAAATAGTTCGCCTGGGCAACCTAGTTCAACACACACACATAAAAAAAACGTTTTAACTTTAAAAAAAAACTTTTTTATAAACTTTACCACTGTGACAACTAGGTCGTCGTCAGGTCGTCGGAGAGAGAAAGCTGATGTGGCAGGGGTGACCGAGGTCACCACTGTGCATAGCCTTAGCTTCTATCTCCTCAACCAACATCATCGGCAATATAATATAACATTACAACCAACATCACCACCCAAATATATGTAACACCCTCAAATCTCGGTACAACGGAAGACTTAAACAAGTTTCGGGGCGTTACTGGATTGGTACATCACACAAGTATAGCAAACAAGATACGCATATTATAGTTCAAAAAATAATCTCAATTTTAATTATCCAAATACAATCATCCCAAAATAGATAAATGTAAGGCCCAATATGATTTATAAAATAGGTCCGCATAATATTATCGAGCTTAAATATGATCCTTCAATCATGCCTTATTGCCAAGCTTCCACGAACAAGCATTCGAACATCACTTAGATACACGAGAAAAACATGCTAAAGGTCATTACTTTTGGTGAGTTCATAGGTTTAAGTTCAAATTCAATAGTGGACTGTAAGAGTTTAGTTGCTATGCGAGACTAAGATAGATACACAATATCACACCAATCACATACCAATATCACAATCAATAACACCATCAATAACATAATCGACGTCATAGTAGCCTAAGCGACTCTAGCCAGCGCAGTCGTAGCAAGGTCTAGAACAAATGCTACCCTGAACTAGGTCGAGGTATAAGTCTATACTTAGCTAGGCAAGTGTCATAGCAATATGATTGCTACCCTAGACTAAGGCAACAACTACCACATATATATCTAAATAGTCAACACATAAGAAAATCAAAGAGTTTAAGAGGTCCAAAAGAGTAGCATGATTTCTCACCCCAATTTAGTTAAAACAGAGATAAAAGTGTGGCTATGAAACTCACCTCAAGCAAGCCACGCACAAACAAACACTAGCAACGAAGATAACCGCTAACACGGCTTAGAAACTACTGACTCGGCACAACCTATTAATATAAACCAATTCTTAATATATAATTCTAAATTCAACGCTATCTACCCCAATGTATTCCTTTTCTTTATCTCCAAAATTATCTTGTTTCACCGTTTAGTCCTAGCGTTTGGTATCGTCGTGTGTGTGTATCGACTCAACAAGACATCATGAATGCACTCAAATAACCACAATGCGACTCAATGCAACACAATGAGACGTCTAAGCGATAAGCTTCATAGTTCAATAAGTTTCAGAATAAATAGTTAGACCTTATCGAATTCGTCAACTCGATAAACTCAATCATTTATTCGTGTCGCTTATTATTCCATAAACGATCGCATCCTAACGAGTCATAAGGATAATTCACCCATTAATAACGTTATCCTCACGTACCTAGCGACTCTTATTAGATTCCTCGACCTAATAAGTCCGCTATCCACGTGGATTAACGCTATTAATGTTAGGTCATCTGTAACCCATGTACAAGACGTAAATAGTATTAAATGCTCGAAAATGGCATTAAATGCTCATAAATGGCACATTTCGATAAACGTGCAATCGAAACACTAAATACTCATTAGTTAGAAAACCTTTCCGTTTTTAGTCGTTAGTTTCCATTTAAAATAGTGAATAACAAGACAAGTCTTGTTATCGAAAGTTTTAGTATAAAAACCATTTATTATTTATGTTGCTTAGTTTTATTAACATGTTTATATATATATTACGTCATTTCAATATAAGTTTCAAATAGGTATTCGTTTCGAGTCCACAAGCACGAGTCATGACTTCTAGGCTTTTATACATTCTACAGTCCAATATATACTAAAGTCCATGTTACGGCGTTGTCGGCGTCAACTAGGACTAAAAAGTCAAAGTAACACCAACGTTGCTCAAAGTTGACAATTTATAATATAAGTCCAAGTAACTAATCACAATATCGCAAATCAATCTCCAATCAACCCATATCAATCTCGCCATCCAAACAAACTACCAAAATACCGTAACCAATGCCGCGACCCTAATGAATCTTAACATTCTCGGTTAAGACCACGTGAACCAAAAAGCTCTAAAGCTTTTCGGCTCCAGCGTCTCATCAAACACCAACAACAACTACCAACAAGTTACCACAACGACCCGACCGGACCCTTGGCCCTCATGGGTCACGTCGCCGCATCAATCCTACGTACGAAGCCCTGGTGGCTCGTCGACCTACTCCATCCAAACACTCCCCAAATAAGCTATCTAATAACCAAACACAATTAAACAGCCTCCAAACAACATCCAATCATCAAAACCATCAACTAATCTAGACCAAGAACATGAAACAATGATAAAAATGCAAAAACACAAATAAATGACACACACACGATACCATAACACTAGTTTACATGTTTAATTAGTTGTAAATTCGTTTTAGACCCATGTTCATCAAAAACCCAACAAGGTCGCCCCATGTATGGGCCTAATAGGTCTCGTACGAGGCTTATCATGGCTCAAACAAGTCACCACTATGTTCCTTTTACCTTTTCCAAACCCGATCTACAAAGTTACCACGAAACCCTAAAGATTCGAATAGTCTTTGCAAGATTTGAAGGTGTTAACGAAGGCTTCTAGGCGCGTGCCATATATGGGTGGAAAGAGGAAAGAAAGATCTATCTAATGGTGGTGGAGGTGAGATGCCACTCGCCGAAGATTGGTCGGAATTTGGCCGGAAGTGAGGCGGCGGTGGTGGTGTTATATTATGGTTAGGGTTTTGGTGGTGAAGAGAGAGAGAAAGTAGATGTGTGTGTGTTTTTAGTGAGAGAAAGTAAAGGAGAGAATGAGGTAGGATGGGTATATATACTTGGGACTAGGGACCTTAAAATAAATAAAAAGGTAGGAGGAGAGGGGCCGACCATGGGCTTCTTGGGGGGCCAAACCCGTAATTTTTGTAAATCAATCCCGTTTACCCTTTCCCGAGCTCATATATTGTCCTACGAGTGTCCCACGATGTTCCTTCGACTTTCTATTGCTTTTATTTACGTTTTTCCACGATTTTTGATTATTTATTTGTTAAGTTTCGCGTTACGGTTTAAAAGTTACGTTATTTCTCGTTATAGGATTTTTTTGTGCCGAATCACCTAGTGCTTAACGAAAAAGGCTAAAACTCATACGACGACTCATACGATAATAAAATAAATCATAAAAACCAATAAACGATATCAAAACAAGTCATGGTTAATCGAAATAGTTCTAAAGGCATTCACTCGGTTTAACTTAGCGCAATGCGGTTACCTAAAATGGGCTCTAATTGCCGGTTGTCACGGACCTCGACCTCGGAAGAAACCCGTCCGGGTTTCAATTCAAGATACTTGATGTCACGAAGAGTTTAGGGTACTTCCTACGAATCGTCCTCGCATTCCCAAGTGAACTACGGTCCATGACGAGTTCCAACGAACTTTGATAATCGAATCGGCTATGCTTCAACCATTTAACCTCACGATCCATGATCTTAATCGGTTCTTCAACGAAATTCAATTTCTCATCAATACGGATATCTATCATAGATACAACTAAGTTTTCCTCAGAAAGACATTTCTTAAGGTTACTAACATGGAAGACATTGTACACTACTCGACTCAAGGTAGCTCAGACGGTAGCTCTTGGTCGATTCTTTCGAGTTGGTTGGGACCAATGTCGGGATTGAGTTTTCCACGCTTGCGAAATGTATCACTCCTTTCCAGGAGAAACCTTCAATATAACGATCTCTACGAAACTCTAAGGGTTTACGTCTCTGTCGGTAACTCTTTTTGTCTATCATGAGCGGTTTGCAAGCGATTACGAATCTAAACTATCTTCTCGGTGGTTTCTAGAGCGAGTTCGGGACCGGTGGTGACTCTAGCCAACTTCCGCCTAACAAGCGGAAGCGACATTTCGGCCATACAATGCCTCGAATGAGTGCGGCCTTAATGCTAGAATGATAACTATTGTTGTAGGAGAATTCGGCCAAAGGTAAGTATCTCTCCACCTTGCGAAATCGATGGGGCGAGCGAAGCATATCCTCTAAGGTCTAAATGGTTCTTTCACTCCGACCATCGGTTTGAGGATGATAAGCGATGCTATATCCAATTTTGTTCCTAATCTTGTTGTAAGGACTTCTAAAAGTGGGATGTAAAATGGCTATCTCGGTCGGAAATGATAGATATCGGTACTCCATGACGCGATACTATCTCCTTGATATACAGCCGAGCGAGCTTTTCGAGACTATCGACCTTGCTAATGGCCAATAAGTGAGCAGACTTAGTCAAACGATCTATGATTACCCAGATAGCGTCATTGCCGCTAACTTTTCTCGGTAATTTGGTTATGAAGTCCATGGTGATTCGCTCCCATTTCCATACAGGGAGTTCGGGTTGAACTAAAAGTCCTGAGGGTTTCTGGTGTTTGGCTTTCACCTTAGAACAAGTCAAGCACTTACTGACATATAGAGTTATGTCGGCTTTCATGTTTGGCCACCAATAGAGTTTCTTCAAGTCATGATACATCTTATCGGCTCCGGGATGAATAGAGTATTTTGATTTATACAACTCGTGCATAATCAACTCACGGATTCTGCCATGAAATGGTATCCAGCTTCTGTCTCCGAAGCATAAGGTTCCGTCGGAATGCTTCAAGAAGCCGTTTTCACTTTCTACCATTCCATGCAGGTTCTCAAATGGACGTTCTCTTCCGTCAATGTCGCAGCTTGGGCGGCTAAGATTTGAGATGGTATAGGCGAAGTAATGGTCATTCCTAGGGATCGAACAAGTAAAGGTGGAATGTTCTCCTTATGGCTGAGTGCATCTGCAACGACATTGGCTTTACCAGGGTGATAACAAATCTCACAGTCATAATCACTGAGTAACTCTAACCAACGACGCTATCTCATATTCAGCTCATACGGTCTAAGATGTGCTTGAGGCTTTTATGGTGGGTAAACATTACACTTAGTTCCATACGAGATAATGTCTCCAATCCTAAGAGCGAACACTCTGAGAACCTAACTCGGATCATGGGTGGTGTATTTTTCTCATGCTTCCTAAGTTGTCGGAGGCATAAGTTATCACCTTCTCCGTTGCATCAAAACAACACCTAAGCCTTTATACGAGCGTCACGTTACGACAAAATCTTCGCTCCCCGAGCAAAGCTAGGATGGGCGCTACACAACTTCTCCTTGAAGTTGGAATGATTCTTCTTCCTTTCTACCCATTCATATACGCGTCCTTCCGTCGGTTTGGTCGGCGACTTAGCTATTTTGGAGAATCCTCAATGAACCCGGTTATATCTGCTAAACCTAAGCTGGCGGACTTGATGGGTTCTAGGGTGACCCATTCATAATGGCCTCGATCTTGGTGGGTCAACATGAACTCCTCGACTATCTATCACGTGACCTAAGAATTGCATGGCGGAATCATGGGATATTGGTTTCACATACATATCATAACATTAATACTTTAAGCATATAGATGATTTTTAGAGAGAAAGTGGGATATTCTAGAAAGAGAAACTTGTGGAATATTAGATTGCGAAAGAACATCCAACCCTACACCTTGCAAGGTAGAGGGTATTTATAGATTACAAATTAAGCGACCTCTGACGGCTGTGGATCGGTATACAATGGGTAAAGACCCGTCCTTCCTCCACGATTGTAGCACTAAACTATACTACTCTACTAATTAACTACTAAATAACGTAAATAATGACAAGTCTACAAAGCTAGCTTAGGCTAGATATCATTTGGGGTGACCGACACTTTAACTAATGGAATTTCTAATTCCTAACAATCTCCCCTAAGGGAGGTCACTCCATAAATTACATTGTGAAAACTAGCTTTCTAATAAATCTTCATTCTTGAGCTCGTAGACTTCTCTTCAGCAAAGTAATCAAACTAAGTGCATCTATGGAGAGTACAACATTTGAACAACTGAAATGAATAATTTGTGGAGGATGAGTGTCTGATCCACTATGATAACCTTTGACCATTATAAGAGATCATCAGCCACGGTAAAGCTCAGCATCATACAGTGAAGGGTTGCCAATATATGCTAAATTGACAACATGGACCGACATGCTGCATTACGGATCATGAAATCTACTCATCGAGTGGCGGAAACATTCGTTGATTCATGATATTGGAAACAATGTAGCGAAGCATGGAGTGAAAATATCGAGTCATTGGAGCCTGAGATCATGATTTCTTCGAGATGAATGTGTGGTGTGAGCATGCGACTGAGGATTGACCGCATTATTACGATCGGTATGAAGCGTGGGCGTACACGCATACAGCGATTAGCAATAAAGCGCCTGAAAGTGTCTTTGACCATTTTAGTTGAATTGGAATTACCACGACCCACGGTTCCCGTTGATCGATACATGTCTTGCTGTGATCGGAGTATAATTCGAAGAATTTCCTTGACGGGGTTTCGCGGTTTGCTCTAGTTGTTCTCAAACGAGCGTCTCAAAGAAGACAACACGGATTGAGTGAACAGCAATTTTAAGTCCAGCGATTGATGAAAAGAGATTTGGAAAACAATGGTGCATTGCTCAATAGAAATTGTTTTGCAATACAGCGAAGGTTTTATTGAAAATCAATTATCAATCATAAGAACACCTTTTGATTTGAAAAATTAGTACGGTCGATGTGCTAAAGAAAAGAGTTTTAAGCACAAAGACGGTTTTCAACGTGTCAGTCAATCCATAACTGAACCGAGTTGATTCAAGAGATTGAATCGCCTATTGTTTACATTCGGTTGTCACATGGTTGATCTATATAATAGATCTCACATGCCGCCTACCGAGAGCTTGTTTGATGTTGGATCGAGGCTTTCCATCTTCATTGTGAATATGTAAACACATCACTCGGATGTTACGGCAATACCACAAGGATAATGCGTGGGACTCAAGATATAGTCTCTCTTCCACATTGTGTGAAACGAGAGAGTCTTCATTGAAAGTGTCCTAATGAGATTTATTGATGATCTCGTGGCTCTAGACTCGATTTGTGCATTTTGGATCCTATATCGGAGACTAGGGAGGGTCTCTACTTCATATCAACAATCTCTAAGAAAGTCAATAGATAATGTCGGTTCCCGTGAGAATGAAACAAGTCCTTTTAAGAGGAACTTGAGTGGTTTGGAAAGTTGAAGTGCGGTGCGTCATTGGGTTCATGACGTCTTGTCTTCAATACCGATGTTACCATCGGTAGCATATGAATTGAACCGGTTTACGCCTAAGGTTGAATATATGGAGGGCTATTTGTTTTCACCCTTTTCTCATTCAATTCTTTTTCATTCTTCAACCCTTTCGGTGTTTACGAGACTTCCTTTGCCAAGAACCTTGTTGGGTTTGTTCCAATTACTAGCTCGTCTTAGTCCGCACTCTTCCCATATCTCATTTTTTTTCTCCTTTTATCATCATACCTAAGAACTCTACACTAACTAGTGGATAGTCCCTAGGTAGATCCCTCCGGTTCTGGTGGATCATAAGAACAAATACCTAACCTTATCATCCTTATATCACCATACATAAAGTAAAGTTGGTCGGTCTATTTGGTATTGTTCATCTGCCATTTGAACCAATTGAAAACCATTTGAAAATCAATCCAGATACTTGTGATATATTATCAAAGTATTTTGTACTGAATTGTTTTGATATTTTTAGAACAAGAGCTCCCCTCAACATGTGCCTCAGTGATTGAAATCGTTTTGCACACGGAGGCAAGAGGCAATTAATTTCTTTGATTACTATTTTCTAAAGATATCAACATCACTTCCTAATCAAATCATGTAGATAAAGCATTTTCGGGAAAGATGAGGTTTTCACACTTTTTGCTCCCCTCAATATGTGCCTCAAGGTTTGAAAAGAGTTTTGCACATACTAGAGAACCATTTTGAAGTCTGAGACATGATCGCTGACTATTAGAAGCCATTTAACACATAATCAAGGTACCTTAAAAATGGGAAATTGTGTACCACAAGGCTTGAATTTGTTTAAAATGCTCCCCTTAATATATGCTTGATTCGAAAATTGTTTATACGTATTAGAAGCGGTATGCACTAAAGGTGGTCATCTTTTAACATCTTTCATATTTATATCACATTTTCTCCCGATCAAAATTTCAAATCCTTTGAGATTTTGGATCTCAGTAATTTAAATATGTATGAGACAAAATATTTGTTGGAGAAAAATGTGTCCAATTTTATATGATCGGGAGTGGACAACAAAAGTTCCACTTTTTGATACAAGGGAAACCACGATTACATAACCTAACACTATTACATGCATTCTGATTGTTCATAGATTGTACACCACATTATACACAAATTTAATATATAACGAAACTACTTCCGAAGATGTCTTCATTCGGTTCTTTGAAGAAGTTTGTAATGACCATCATGAAGTCTACCACCAACAAAACTTTCAAAGGCTACGGAAGATCCTTGAGTCTTGAGTCTTCGCTGATTGCGAATGAAATCTTCACACAGCTTTAAGTCATCATCAGGTCAGTAGTCTTTACCCATGATTTCATATCAATATTGAATTCTTTCACTCTAGAGTCTAGTTCTTCTTCAACCAATTTGAGAGTTCAGTCACTAAACTTGTAGAGCTCGCATAGTCGCATAAGCATCGAGTCCCATATCTGTCGGTGAAGATGGCGGCTCTGGGGTGTCAGGACTTTGTATTCGCGATGAAATTCATGCCTGTTGCATTCCATTGTGGACTTGTAAGGTTGATCTGGTTTGGTAGCTTTCCATGCCAAAGTGAAAGTCCTCATTTCGTTTTGAATTGTAAGATATAACTTTTCACATACATCAAACCATAACACAAGGTGGCGTATAAGATGGAATTCTAGAGAGAAAGTTAGAGGTTTAGGGAACTTAGTGAGAGAAAGTGAAAGATATTATTATTAGCTCAGCTCTACCTTGGAAGGTAGAGAGTATTTATAGTCTTACATAACTCGCCACACTTTGGGGCATGGATCGGGCATCTGGTGGGTAAAGACCCGTCAGTCCTCCACGGTGTTACTTAACTAAATTACTACTTAACTTAAAGAACTACGACTACAGCTTTCTAACGATTACATATACTTGAGGTGACCGACTCTTTAATACACGGAATTTCTAATTCTAACAATCTCCCACAAGGAGGTCACCTCAACCATGTACCAAAATTACATAGAATACAAATAGATATAACATTAACAAGTGATCTAGTATTCTTGAAGTAGTCCTTTGCTCTTGAGCTCGTAGTCATTGATTCTTCACATTGCATGTTTGGTTATTCAAGTGGAGGTCTTTCTTGATCCGCGTGATGATGAGTTTGAGCCATCTTTGGAGATCATCACCATCAAAATCTACGAGACATCCATTGTGGTGTTGTGACTTTGGACCGACATGCTCACATTACGGATCATGAAATCTTCTCATCGAGTGGCGGAAGCTTTAGTTGATTCATGATATTGGCGGCGTAGCGAAGCATGGAGTGAAAATATCGAGTCATTGATGCACTAATCATGATTTCTTTTGAGATGAATGTGTTAAGTGAGCATGCGGCTATGGATTGACCGCTTCATTACGATCGGTTTCAAGCGTCGGGCGTGCACGCATACAGCGATTAGCAACAAATCGCATGAAAGTGTCTTTGATCACTTCGATGAATTGAGTACCGGCCGCGGTTCCCGTTGATCGATACAAATCTTTTGTGATCGGTGGGATTCCTAAGAATCTCCTTGACGAGGTTCGCAATTTTCTATTTGTTCTCAAGCCGAACATCTCAAAGAAGACAACACGGAGTGAGTGAACCAAATGAATATTAAGTTCACCGATTGATGAAAAGAGATTTGAAAAACAATCGTGTATTGCTCGATAGAAATTGTTTTGCAATACAGCGAAGGTTTTATAGAAAATCAATTATCAATCATAAAATACCTTTTGGTTTGAAAAATGAGTACACAATCGATGTGCTAAAGAAAAGAGTTTTTAAGCACAAAGACCGGTTTTCAAAGGTATCCGTCAATCCATAACTGAACGAGTTTGATTCAAGAGATTGAATAGCCCCATTGTTTCTTCGGTTGTCACATGGTTGATCTATAAAATAGATCTCACATGCCACCTACCGAGGAGCTTGTTTGATGTTGGCTCGAAGGCTTTCCATCTTCATTGTGAATATGTAAACACATCACTCGGATGTTACAGCAATACCACAAGGATAATCGTGGGACTCGAGATATAATCTCTCTTTCACATTGTGTGACACGAGAGTCTTCATTGAAAGTGTCCTAATGAGATTTATTGATGATCTCGTGGCTCTAGACTCAATTTGTGCATATTTGGATCCTATAACGGAGACTAGGGAGAGGGTCTCTACTTCAATATCAACCATCTCTAAGAGAGTCGATAGATAATGTCGGTTCCCGTGAGAATGAAACAAGTCCTTTTAAGAGGAACTTGAGTGGTTTGGAAAGTTGAAGTGCGGTCGTCCTAGGTCCATGACGTCTTGTCTTCAATACCGATGTTACCATCGATAGCATATGAATTGAACCGGTTTACGCCCTAAGGTTGAATAAATGGAGGGCTATTTGTTTTCACCCTTTTCTCATTCAATTCTTTTAATTCTTCAACCCTTGGTGCTTACGAGACTTCATAGCTAGAACCTTGTTGGGTTTATTCTAGTACTAGCTCGGTCTTAGTCCTTTCTTCCCATATCTCATTTCTCCTTTTATCATCATACCTAAGGACTTCTACACTAACTAGTGGATTGTCCTGGGTAGATCCTCAGGATTACGGCGGATCATGGGAACCAATACCTAACCTTATCATCCTTATATCACCGTACATAAAGTAAAGTTGGTCGGTCAATTTGGTATTGTTCATCGCCATTTGATCAATTGAAAACCATTTGAAAATCAATTCGGATACTTGTGATATATTATCAAAGCTTTTGTACTGAATTGTTTTTGATATTTTAAACGAGAACTCCCCACCAACATGTGCATCAAGTATAGAAAATGTTTTGCACACGGAGGCAAGAGAAAAATTTACTTCTTTTGATTACCATTTTCTAAAGATATCAACATCACTTCCTCAACGGATCAAGTGGGTATAGCAAATCCGGGAAGGATGAGGTTTCCATGAGTTTGCTCCCCTCAATATGTGCCTCGAGGTTTGAAAAGAGTTTTGCACATACTAGAGGAACTGCACGATAGGATGAATGATCACGTTTCAAATCAAAGGTTTAAGATAGATGCTCCCCCTCGACATGTGCATTGAAAAATTGAAATCGTTTGTCACATGTGAGAAGGAATGACATGTACATTCTTTTATAACCATTTACGATTATCGGTTTAAATCCAATTTAAATCACACATTCTCCCCGATCACAATTATCAAATCATTTGAGATTTGTGATCTCGTATAATTAAATTGATTTTGAAAGCTTTAAGGAGAATTGTGACTTGATTGTGAAAGTGTTTTAAGCGATATGGATCGATTTTAAGACTTTAAACTCCATTTATAAAACATGCATGTATATCTTTTGAAAACAATCTAATGCCA